>OZ023330.1:1713864-1893864 GCA_964007535.1 Brachyptera risi | reverse complement strand
TCTTCTTGTAGCATTAAGCTGAGTAGACCCTATATGTTGTTTCTTCCCATCACAATACATCATTGAAACATGTACTAGGAAAACGCGTTATGTGTTGCCGCATTGATGGATAGGCATAAGCTAGAACATATCAACTTATCAACAATTGAATTAATTGAAACAATTGAATTGAATATCTTTGATTATTATATATATCCACCTTGAGACCCAAACAATTGGGCACTGCCATCCTATTTTCTAATTAATTTCTATGATAATAAAGAAGGCTTTGTTTTAATTGTTTCCAATTAATTGGTGACACATGTTGCTTGGATTTGATTGGTTTCTTAATAGTTTTGCGATTTAAAAAATGAGATTATATGTTTTTTTTACATCAGAACAGCTGATCTGATTAGACTGAGAGTTTGGAATAATGTGTATGATTATTATATTGAAATTCCCTAAGAATTTGAATTTTCTTGAAGAAAATATTTTTGACGACCTTTGCTCTCTGGGTTATTCTTATGGGATTTTTGAAAATTTTTTGGAATGAGTTTTCTCAGAAGTGGTTCAACCGATTGCGCTTCAAAACTATACAGTATCGAATTGGATAAGGAAACTTGTGTATGCCAAGTTTCAACTGATTTTAAATTTTCGTTGGACCTGTGGAGCGCGAACCAAAACAAAACAAAAAAAGCAATTTTTTTTTAGAGTATGGTGAAATTGAGTCTTCGCTTTGCTCATGGAATAATTATTACTGTCTAATATTTCTAATTCAAATACACTTCTGGGAACATCCCAGTATTTTGAATTTGTTTTGAATGCTGAGGGAAAGTTTTCAACTTCTTGTTTATTTCTTATTTCTTCTTATCTATATTTATTTATTACTTTATTCATTATTATATTCATTTATATATGTATTTATTTCATTTTCTTCTAAATTGTGCAGTTGTCTCCTAGCATCTCCAAGTTTTGCAAGAACTATATAGAAATTTCTCATCCACTTATTACAACTGGGATGTTCCTCTGAATTTGATATTACTCATGGTATATTACACTAGGCAAACGCGTTATGTGTTGCCGCGTTGATGGATGAGCTGGAACATATCACCTTATCTTTGGATTGGTTATTATATATATATATATATATATATATATATATATATATATATATATATATATATATATATATATATATATATATATACACCTTGAGATCCAAACCATTACATCACTGCCATCTTATTTTCCGTTATTAATTTATATTATAATAAAGAAGGCTTTGTTTTAATCGTTCACAATCAAGTGGTGACACTTGTTGCTTTGATATAATAGGTATCTTAATAGCTTTGAATAATTAACACAAATTACATTATATATTTTTTACATCGAAACGGCTGATCCGATTTGAGTGAAAGTTCGGAATAATGTGTATCATTATCAGATTGAAATCCCCTGAGAATTTGAATCCTCTCAGATGAAATATTTTTCTCGAATTTTCTCCTCTGGGTTATTCTTATGGGATTTTTGCAAACTTTGGAATGAGTTTTCTCAGAAGTGATTCAAACCGATCGCGTCTCAAAACTAGACAGTATCGAATTGGACAAGGATACTTGTGTGTGCCAAGTTTCAACTGATTTTGAATTTTTGTCCGACCTGTGGAGCGCGATATACATGAATAATCTGGATTATAGCACATACAAACAAAACAGAACATCTAAAACATGGGATAAAATTAACCAACACTGTTATATAAAATGAAAGTCAGTCATTGTACATCTTTCATGCTATACTGGTTCGGTAATAATGAAATCTTTCAATTGTTGTTTGATATTTGTTTATATATCAGTGACATCAAACGCAACGACAACGTCAATAATCACAGTAACATATGCCTTTATACCATTCAATATTAATATTACTACAGTTACCATTCAATATAATGTATTTATATGTATATAATTAATTAATGTATGTATATAACATTAATGTATATAATGTGCTACATTCAATAGAATGTAATTTTAGTTTGTAATTTTGAATATGTAATTTTATATATATGTAATTTTATATATATGTAATAATATATTGATTTATTTCATAGCATGTACTTTTAATACAGAGTGTAAAATGTTACTGCTCAAGAAATTAATTGAATTGAATTCAATATAATACACGCTTATTTCCTCTTCCTACAGAGAAATACGATCGTTCGTTCGATCAATCAATCGTTAATTTCGTTAATACTGGGTTTAACGACGCATTGCACTGATGGCTACGATCTATTGGCGTCGGTGGATGATGAATGCGGTACATGATCAGTGCCATGAATAATCACAGTAACATATGCCTTATTGTCGAGGTAAAAGGTGCGGTGCACTGCAGGTAAACACACCTGTTAGCATCAAGTATCGCCGCCGGCTAAACATCTGCCTGGTCTAGCAGGAATGTGGGCCAACAGCTTTACCTAGGCTGCTAAGGGGTACCCTCTAAGGTAGATTCACTTTCCAACTCCACAACCACATTGTTCAACCTAGCTGCACATTTAAAACAATTATTATGTTTGTACTAGGAAAACGCTATATACGCGTTGTTGGACGAGCGGAAAGTAATAGTATGTCGACTTCATTGCCAAACTTTTGCTTAAATTCGCCAATTGGGTGACATTCAAGTTAGAAATGGGTGAAAACTGCTTCGAGTGGTACCAATTTAGCACATTTTATAGTTTTTCTTCGAAATGGCTCACCCGATCAAGCTGAAAGTTTTCATAAATGTGTATCATAATGTAATTCAACTTCACGGAAAATTCCATTTTTTTTTTTTTAAAAATCATTTTTTCTTTTTTTTTCCGACGTGTTATTCTAATGAGTATTTTTAAAATTTCTAAAATTCATAAAAAAAGAGTTATCGTACGATAATGCCACAAAATTATACAGATCTAAGTTAGATGAGGAACCATGACGAAAAAATGTTTGGAATTGATAGCTGTAGCCGTTTGACCTGTAGAGAACCGACAAAAAAACATAAAAAAAAAAAAAAAAACATGAAAACGAACACCAATTTTTTTCAGTATGTCAAATTGAACCCTCGTTAAAGCTCGTCTAAAAATGCTAATTTTGAATAAAGTCATTTATAAGCCGTGAAAATCGTAATTGTAAAGAACAAGAGTTAGTAGAGTCAAGTTAAATAAGGACTAAAAATAATATTGATATGATAAAATATACCGTAAAGTCAACACAAAAATTGACACGACGAAGAGAATAAGTAAAAAAAATAATACGAATCAGGGAAACCTTCTTAATGCTTGACGACAAAGCTGGTATCCTTGCCAAGTAATTAAGTGAACATTTCCCCTCTCTCTCTCTTAGCTCTAATGAGGCAAAACGTGAAGGCGGCAAAGTATGAGGGAAAGAAGGGAATAGTGCCCAAGGCATTTCGTAAAACTCCCAAGCAGTCTGTCGTAGCTGGTTGCAGGTAGACGACGTAGGTGGCCGTGTCTCAGTGCATTCTCTTGGGGTAGTATTTTATACCATCGACATTCCTTGGTTCGGTCATCCTTGGTCGAAACTCTTCTCTCTTGCACGTTTAGTTCGTGTTCGTGGAACGTTCGGAGCTAGCTGGACAAGAGTTGTGTTTAAATACTGGCGAGGAATCTAGTTATTTAGACAAAGTGTGACATTTTTTGTGCGAGTGTGTGCGCGTGATTGTCAAAGAATGCGACGTATAATAGGAATACGTTGGTGAAATAAGTAAAGTTGAAAGTTGATATTGACTCGTCACAAAGTCAGAAGTGCGCCAAACATTTTATTCGTGTTGTATTTGAAATCGAAAGGTGATGCACTTTTTATTAAAATGTATTATGGTATAGATTTCTTACATTTTTTTTTGTGTTCATATTAAAATTATGGTAAATGGATGACCACAGTGAGTCACCTTAACTTGACGTGGTGTATTTTTTTATAATAATCATCTTACATTTAGAAATATGGTATAAATTGTTAAAATACATGATTTATTATTTTATTTTAAAATTTAAAGTTTTGAAAACGTTGAATTTTATATATTGCACTTTTGCAGGTTATGATGTACACATAATTTATTTTTTGTTTCTTTATTTTTAATTACCCAATTATAGATTGAAATACTGGTACTGCCAAGAACCAAGTTCAGATATCGACAAAAAGTCAAGTGACCCGGATTATTAATAATATCGGAGAATATAATATTACACAATCGATTATTGTTATGACCTATATGATTATTACCCTTTAATAAGCCAATAAATACATTTTTGAGATAAATTGAACCACTTTATGTAGTTATCAAAATTCATCTCTTATACCAGTATACATTTTTATTTAAAATATTATACCTAATTAGCCAGTTGATGAACTTTGAATTTAAAAAAAAAAAAATTCAATAACATCGAAACTTGATACAAAATCATTGTTTCCCAATTAAGACTATGGATGGAAGGTAGGATCGTTTGGACGGGGCACCACAAGGGCGATCTTACCACCCCATTTTGATTATTTAAAACCAATGAACTTCAACACCAAGACTGCGCTGTCTGTGACCATAAATTGAATGATCATAAAAATGGAAAAAATGTTTTCATTGATTTGAAAAAAGATCACATACAGGTGAACATGTGTATATACGAGACAGGTCTGAGTCTGATATTGAGGGTGTGAACTGAGAGGAAGGTGTGAGGGGCTGGGGCATTGAGTACGGTTATAAAATCAATGGCTAGAGATACCACGTTCGACCCTTGTCACTTTGATCTTGTCAACTAGATCAAACATGATATTTGAGAAGGAAGATGTCAAAGAAGTGATGTTATTCATAAATAGTTCGAATAATAATTATTATAAAATAGACAAATTAAAAGTCCGTTTTCTTAAATCATGAAACTATTCACGTAATTGAAATGTATTTTAACAAAACTGATTGAAAAAAAATGCATCTCTCTTATTCACGATTTCGATTGGTAGCTGAAACTTCAGTATTTCCTTCATTGCTAACTGATGAACAGTCAACCTTTTCTGTAACCCATGGCATTGAGTTTAAAGACTTTGGCCAAAAGCCTAAATTATGTACCAATTTCGATTTTTGTGCATTTAAATCTACACCTAACCAAACACCTGTATTTTAGTCACTATTTAGGGTTAGTTAGGGTTAGGGTTAGGTTACTTGGGTAGAATAAGGTTTGTGTGGAATGACATTAAGACTGTAATTTCAAGGTTAAAACCTTATCCCATATAACCCTAACATCACCCTAGAGCAGATTGGTGCAGCTTATTACATATTCACCAAATTAAGCAATAAGCAAATTAAATCCTGCAATCTCGAATTGATATTAAATTAAAACTATACACCTTAACAACTCAAAACCTATGGTATTGGTAGGTAAATTACATTTATTGAACAATCAATTTGGTAATATCAATTTTTCAAATTTTTCAATTCAATCAATTTTTTTTTCTTATATTCTGTATAATGATGAACTTTACATCTGCTGTTAATGGAAAGAAGTGATCATTACTCAAGAGACTTGGTTCAAAGTGGAAGATATCAACATTCGTGTGTTTTTTGTTTACTCTTGATACCAATGCTGGTAATGTCCGGATATTTATCACAGAAACGGTTTTACTTGTAATGTGTTCCGGACTTTCAGAAACTGAAAGACTTTTATCTGCGGCGAAAAATTATGGTCACCGACACCGCAGTCCTGGTGTTGAAGTTCATTGGTTTTAAATAATTAAAATGGGGTGGTGAGATCACCCTTGTGGTGCCCCGTCCAAACGATCCTACCTTTCACCCACAGCCTTGATTGGGGAACAACGATTTTGTATCAAGTTTCGATGTTATTAAAAAAAAAAAAAATTGATTTTTTTTTCTTCATAAAAGTGTGTCTGGACCTTGGACCACTCACAGTGAAATAACACATTGTGTAACTGATCTAGTCTCTTGGATTGCAAGTCATCAACAATGTTCTAGCGTAGCATGACAAACCAAAGGTGGCAGAAAGCACCGGGTGAAAATTGAAAAATTGAAGTGTTCAATGAATAAATGTTTGTTCTGTGCTTATTTCGATATCTATTAATGTTCAAATATTTATTCGAAAAATGAATTAAGTTTTTGAAGGAATCCAAGGTCTGTAAAACATACCCAATGATGTGAAAAGCTGAAAACGTATCAGGAACATTTTGGTAGTTTGATGTTTTCACTTTTTCACAAACTCATAAGAATTTACCCAGGAGCATTTTGGTAATTTGATTTTCTTATATTTTCACAAAATTATTTAAATACCAACTTCTAATTAGATCCTGATTCAACTAGTAGTCTCATAATAAATAACAAACAACTAATATGTCACTATATGAATTAATAATAATTATATTACATTTTACTAATAATATTAGAATAGAAAATCCAATATAACTAATGTCTTCTGAAATGGTCTTTCTAATTCATTCTTAACCTAAATTGGGAAACAGTGATAGTATATCAAGTTTTTCATCTAAATAAATATATATATCTCAAACCCAGATAACCAATTAAATTGGGACAGGGGGTGTTTCCACCAGTTCTTCTAGGGCAGACTTCTCATATCAATCGGTTCCTGCCAGTTCCGACTTCTTCCTCCTCTTCCTCACTACTGCTATCCTCTGCTCGTTCTATTCCTACGAGCTCCCTCCATCGTTCTCTATTCTCCCACCATCTCTCGTCTTCCACTTCTTCCCATTTACCTCCTCGGTTGACTACCCCGAACTTGACTCCCTCCTGCCACCTTTCTCTTGGTCTTCCAGCTCTTCTCTTAGCTCCATTGTGTTCTGCTATCTTGAACATTGCATTCGGTCAGGGCCGTATCAAGATATCCCCTCCCCCCCCTCGACTATAATAACTAGCTCAGTATGGCGCACCAGCTCAGGAATATGACGAGCTTTAGGTTTTTAATTTCATTCAGAAGCATATCTATGATTATTGTCAATGAGAAGGACCATTTTATAAATTTTGAATTTGATTGTTACTGAATAATATGTTGAAATGATAGTATTGAAATTTGTTAAATGGCAAGACAAAAATTGTACAAGAACCAGGCTTATATTGTATATACTTTTATTATTCATTATTTATTTTTTATTATTATTTATGTTGACCATTATTTTCAATGCTCACTATACATTAGTAGGTATCTCAAAACATGAAATGAATATTATATGAAAATATACAATTTTTCAAAATATATTTACTAATTAATTTATTTTTGAGGGGCTGACACCCCTGGAAAATTTGTCTCCCCTTAAGAATTTGTCGCCCTAGGCTTGGGCCTCGTGAGCCCAGGTCTTGATACGGCACTGTACTCGATATTCTTTCCTTCTCCAGTAATTGATTATAATAACGGAATAAACTAATACCCGGCACTTGCTCGTTGTTTCTAGATCTGCCGTCCCCACCATGTTCAGGTGGATCTTGTTCGTAGCGTTATTGATGGGTTGGTCCTACGTACTGAAACCTGCGGAGAGTTGCAACGAAGCCGTCTGCGCAAGCGTCGTCAGTAAATGTATGCTCACGAAATCATGTAATTGCGACCTGAAGAATTGTTCGTGCTGCAAAGAATGCTTCAGCTGCCTGAGCTATCTGTACAGCGAATGCTGTTCGTGCGTTGGTAAGCCTGCTAGCATTATATTACAATCGGCTCAGTTGCTAGCGTGCTCTGGGAGGTGAGGGGCTTATTGGACCTGGCACCGTCCATCTTGACGGGGTTTTAGGCGGGTGAGAACAGAACACCCTGTCTATCTGTTATCGTACGTGATTCAAGCATGCAGCAGTGGCGTTGTCCTGGGAAAGTTTGTTATACCGTATTATATCTCAGAGGAAAATGCGGCCCTTTCGCTCTGAGTTATTTTTATAGGGGTTTTCAAAATGTTATGATTATTTCTCTCAAAGTTTGTCCCACGGTTTGTGCCTCAAAACTATCAAGTATCAAGTTAGATGATGACACATGTTCCACTCACAAATATTCTCCCGTTTGACCTGTAGAGTGCGGTAAAAAAGTTACTGTCTAAAGGAGTCTTTGCTTCGCTCATCCAATAACCTTGAACCAGTCACCTGATAGCAGGACTGGATAGTTGTTCTGGGGATCTAGAAATGTCGTTGATTGAGCGAGAAAACCAAAACATCTCCGGTAAAATCTATGGGATACTTCCAAGAAACCCTTGGAAAGCTTCGGGTAACAGAATAGCAGCCTGTTCAGATGAGGCATTGAAATACCAATCCTACAGAGTTGAATCTTCCAGTGCCAGTGTGGGGTGGTTCAGGCACAGATGATAGACACTGTGGCAATGCAGTGTTGAAAAGTCAAATATTTCAATTGATCAACTTCATCAAATTGGTGTTATCCGTTATTACATATGTTTATTATTATATTAATTATATTATAATTGCTCACGTGCCAATTATCAGATATACCGTAGTAATAACGTCTCAAATTGGCCGTCGTACAAGTACTAGGCGGCCATGTTTTATTGCTCTACGTAGGATTCAACACTACAAGATTGTCTATCCTAAATCCTACGTGATTCACGCACGCAGTGTTGACCTTGACGTGTTCACACGAGGTGTTTCATTGCTCGACAGCGTAGGATTGTCATGACAATACCTCGTTTAAACAAGCAATTACAAGTTTAATATTTCTCCTACGAAGAGAACGAATTTAGCTTCAGTGTACTCGTCCAAACTGAAAATAACCACGTATTTACCGTCCAAATTGTTGATTGCGATTTTTAAAAATAATTTGTGAAAATTAATGGGTGTACGGCGTGCGTATACCTGCGTATACCTGCGTATACCTGCGTATACCTGCGTATACCTGCGTATACCTGCGTATACCTGCGTATACCTGCGTATACCTGCGTATACCTGCGTATACCTGCGTATACCTGCGTATACCTGCGTATACCTGCGTATACCTGCGTATAAAAACACATTCATACAAATTTGGTTCACACAAAAGCAAGAGAAAAAAGAAAAGAAGGGAGTATCCATGCGTAAGCCCCCGACTACGTTATTGATGCCAAAGTAATATTACCTTCTTTAGATCCAGGTTTAGATTTAGGGCTAATATAATACCTGTGATATACGGTAATAGAGTGAAACCTCTATCCATTGTTTTCTCAAGGGACCAGGAAATTTTTTATTTTTTTTTCAATAACATCAAAACTTGATACAAAATCATTGTTCCCCAATTAAGGCTATGCATGAGAGATAGGATCGTTTAGACGGGGCACCACAAGGGCGATCTTACCACCCCATTTTAATTAGATAAAAGTCTTTCAGTTTCCGAACGTCCGGAACACATTATGAGTGTGTATCCGGACACAAAACACACGAATGTTGATATCTTCCACTTTGAACAAAGTCTCTTGGGCAATGATCACTTCTTTCCATTTCCAAGAAAATTTCCAAGAAACTTTTCTTTCCAAGAAAATGAAAAGAAAATCAATACAAAAAAAGCTTTATAAATGTCCCCTCAAACCGAGTTACGGTAACATAAATAGATAGAAATTATTGTTAATAATTAAATAAATATATTAATAAATATTAATAAAAATATACAAATAAAACCATCCAGGAGAATTCAACATTGATTGTATGCGAGTGGGGCTAGAACAAATGAACGATGCAAGTAGGAAAACGATAGATCCGGGAACGATGCGTAGAGGTTTCACGTTTACCTGTAAGGCTGTACCAGCGTAGGTCAACCCACAGCTTACCTCGGTGAAGTGGCGTGGTTTTAAGTAACCGCAATATAAAGGATTCAATGATTAGTTTTATGAATATTATCTTCGTGATGTTAAAATGGTTGATGTTCCGAATTGTAAGGGGTTTATCATTCATCACACATAGATACTGCTAGTGCTTACAGTTTACCAACCAGCACATATTCATATTGACGATGATGATTATTGTTTGCTTAACAACCCCACCAACAGCTAGGTTATACGGGGGTACAAATGAGCAAGTGATTATAAAACTACGAAGTGATGATTAGTGAAAGGACGATTACAAAAACCCATGCCTTATGCGGGACTCGAACCCACGCCCAACGGTGACTTCAGTTTCTGAAGCGGTGCCTCGACTGACCGAGCTACCGGAGGCGGCTCACATATTCAGAGATGGATGAATCCCCACCACAGAACTTGGGCGGCGGGGATACGGAGCATTTTCCCACGTTTCAGAAATATCTTTTCTCAATAAAAATAATTCTAATATCAGTCGATGAACAATATCGCGGAATAAAAAAAAATCAACAAATCTCATAACCTTTGGCCAATAGTATTTACATAAAATTGGAAAGAATGAAAAAATTAACCTTCCCACCCCCTACCCCTCCCATGTTGATGATATGTACCAATATACCGGCCAAATCTTCAGAAATACCGATTGTGCGTAGGCAGTAGTTTGTTTGTTTGTATGTCTTTATTTGAACGATATTTGTATAATATAATAAAATATGATATGATATGATACAACAATTGACGACTGGTGTCGTCAGCATACACAGAGAGGGTGCCGATTTTGAGGAGGTTTTGAGAGATCGTTAAAATAGAGCAGGAAGAGGAGGGGGCCAAGGACCGAGCCTTGGGGAACACCATTTAGGATGGGGAGTGGGCTGGAGAGGTGAGGAGTGTTGGAGAACGGAGAGCCGACATTCACCATTTGAGTGCGACCCGTTAGAAAGGATGAAATCCAGTCGTGGGCCACACCACAAATGCCGAGGGGTTTGAGTTTGGATAGGAGGGTGGGATGATCAATCGTGTCGAAGGACTAACTGAGCATTCACGGTGCCGCAACTAATAACAGCTGTCATCAAGTTTGTCAGCCGTTTCTACAAAACGACACTAGATAGAGCCGTGATCTTTGGTTCTAAGAAAAGTAGTCAAGGAAATTGAACGTGTTTTCGAATGAGTAAAGTCACCGTCTCCCGGCAGCAAACCAACGCAACCGTCAATGCACCTCCCGACAGTAAACCAACGCAACCCTCACTGCACCTTGGCACAGACTAATACAAGTGACTTGTGTTCCAGACATGTGTCCCAAGCCCAATGACACGGCCAGTGAGCTCAGTAAGAAAAGTCACGTGGAAGATTTCCCGGACAACGTTCCTGTTCCCGTGCTCTTCCAGGCGCTCATGGTCGGAGAGCCAGATCCACTGCAGAGGTGGCTAACCATTACATTCCCCGTAGACTTCGATATCTCGTCTTATCGGCCAAAACATGAGAAGGAGATGAAGATTCATGCTCGTAAGTTTATTCAATATTCAGTTCGATAGCATGTAGATATTTGTAAAGCTTGCCCAAGATTCAGATTATAAATTGGACAAAATATAGTTACATTACACATTTTGGCCAAGAAAAATGGGAAAACTGTATCATTACAAGCAAATCAGGAATTCAAATATTGATAAGCAAAGTTGAACTTAGATGTGCATTTGTAATTTATTTCTACTATTATTCGGTAACCGGGAATTAAGCAATGAAAACCATCAAATTAGGCACACTTTGATTGAACTATTGCTCTATAATGAAATTATTCTTCAATTTTCGATTAGGCATATCCAATTTTAAGAGTATTATTCATGTATTGCATTTTTCCGCAAGTTCGTAGTGTTTGTAGTTCATGAGATATTTGTGGCGAAAGTGCACCCTGAAAATCTGTCTAATGCTGGGCTTCCATACCTGCGTTATTCGGATTGCGAATTCGCTAAGCGGTTTTTTAAGCCACCTTGATGATAAAACGACCAATCAGTGACACAAGTTGAGCGATTTCTGATTGTTCGCCTCAATTCCACCGCCTTGCAGAAGCGAAACGCAAATCGCGTTCATGGAAGGCCAGCATTAGATGCAGGCTTTTAACAGCAGATGTAAAGTTGATGAAATTTCATCACGCACGATATAAGTTGTTGCCATTAATACATGTTGCGTTTGTGTCCTGCAGTTGGTTCGGAGCAGGACGTGGCTCCGCGCAAGGACATAATCACGCTCAACTGCACGGTCGCGTACATGAACCAGTGCATGTCGTGGAACAAGTGCAAGGCCTCCTGCCAGTCAACGGGAGCCTCCAGCTACAGGTGGTTCCACGACGGCTGCTGCGAGTGCGTCGGAGAGACTTGCATCAATTACGGTATCAACGAGAGCCGGTAAGACTACTTTTTATTTTCAATGCCAAGTCTTTACTTGTTCAATGTTTGTATGATATAAAATAGTATGATAATAAATAATATACAACGATTGGTCAAAGTAGACGCGGTTTACTTTTGAATGTGGTTTCGAGAAGCCTTCGAGTAATAATAATATGGAGCAATAATATATGAGAAATTGACAAAGACTGAGAGAGTAATAGGAACATGATGATGTTATATTTTTTTTTCTAATAACATCGAAACCTGATACAAAATCATTGTTCCCCAATTAAGGATATGGATGAAAGGTAGGATCGTTTGGACGGGGCACCACAAGGGCGATCTTACCACCCCATTTTAAAAGTGTATAACCAATGAACTTCAACACCAGGACTGTGCTGTTGGTGACTATGAATTTCTGCCGCAGATAACAGTCTTTCAGTTTTCGAAAGCCCGGAACACATTATAAGTACAAACCGTTTCTGTGATATATATCCAGACATTACCAGCATTGGTATCAAAATGTTATATATACTGAGATATACTGATAAAGACGTCACATTTACAAATAGCTAGATAGATAAATGTTATAAACCAATTCAAATGAAGGAATCAAAATATATCAATGTCAATGTAGAAAATATATACAGTGAAACCTCTACGCATCGTTCCCAGATCCATCGTTTTCCTGCTTGTATCATTCATTTTTTCTCACCACACTCCCATAAAATCAATGTTGAATTTTCCTGGATGGATGGTTTTATTTTTCTGGTTCCTTGAAAAACGATGGACAGAGGTTTCACTGTGTAAAGAATTGTAAATAGATAACCAGTCCATAAACTGACTACGGGATGTGTGATTTAGACGGGAGACTACAACATTGTTCTGTGTTCTAATAGGTGCGTGGAATGTCCGCTCCATAAAGACGACACTCCGATGGACGAAGACGAGAGCCTGTACGATTATGGAAACGAACACATAGTGGACGAGAAACCAGCCGTAGCGTAATAACACCAATTATTGTGAACATTAATTCAAGGTTAATACATGTTAATACAAATCAAAATGTGGACCATTCTTATCACTTTTACAGTTTGATTCTTAGTTGTAAGAAAATTTAGAATCAACTTCAAAATAAGGAAGTAGTAACAAGGGGGTCACAACACGAGTAGATCCAGGTACACTATAGCCGTGACTTGGTGAACTTAAACGATTTGTAGTACAGAATAATTCCAATACAGTGAAATCTCTATTCATTGTTTCTCAAGAGACAGGAAAATAAAACCATCCATGCAGGAAAATTTAACATTGATTATATGAGAGTGAGGTGAGAAAAAATGAATGATACACGCAGGAAAACGATGGATCTGGGAACGATGCGTAGAGGTTGCACTGTAACGATAGGATAGATAACAAAAATCAACCCACCCACAATCTTTAGCTAGAACCATTTAGTGGTATATACGATTGAAAAGAAAAAAGCAGCCCGTGGTGGGAATTGAACCCTGGCTTGGATTTATTTCTGTCATGACCAGTTTGTTGATCTACATGCTATATAATACTACGTACTTTGATCTGATATTCGCTTGCGAGTGGCTCGCAGTGATAAATCAAGCTCGACTATAATCAACCGCCAGCGGCATTCTAAATACAACAAGGTTTACAATTTAGAAAAGATTAATTAAAGTTTTTCTATACAAATGATTATGCCTGGGTCCTAATATATATTGCAATTTAGACAAATAAAGTGTCAACTTGAATTTAAAAATTGTGGGTATTATTAATTATAATAAAACAATATTCATGTAAATTTTGTACAAATTGCTACAAACCATTTTGAAGAAAAAAATATAATTATTATTAACTTATTTTTCTGAGATCGCTTGGCTATCAATGCGATGAAATATAGTTTTTCCTAGTTTAGTATTATATTATTACAATATGGCACTGTTTAAATATTTTCTGAAATATAGGCTATTTATATTCCACATTGTAAAAGTAAATTGCTGGGCACGACGGCATTGGAACATCTCGTCAAAATATCTAAGTTTAAGGATTAATTAAGACGAGGAATGATCAGGTTCTATGTATATTTTCAATTTTGCCTTTGAGATGCTATGTATTGATATATTGTTCTGTAATTATTAAAATATATTCTGTAATTGATTGGATTTATACTAACGAATAATTAGCAACCAGTTTTTTTACGTAGTATATGTGTTTTTATTATCATAAATTTGATATAAAATCATGATATAAATATTTTTAATACTTGGTACAGTAATAGAATAAAAGTTTACAGATTCATGAAACTGATTTCCTGCATCAGCTAGTTTTGATTGATTCCAGTTTGGATAATTATCACCGACGCCAAAAGCCAAGTTATCAATTAAATACCAAACCGCATTGTTTGTAATTATTGCGCCGCTCTAGCGCGTCTGCACTTACAAACTACACACTCAATTACCAAACCAGATGTCACAATCTTCCACATTTCAAAGTTGAAACCTGACGTTTTATCACAGTATAGGCTCATTTATCATAGATCTATATGACCGAGATACGTTACTCAGCATCAAGAAGGCGTACATATTCATGTCTCGGCAGTAGCTTCACACCGCTTTGCAGACAGATTTGACATATATTAGTGATAATATAGAATGCCTTGCTTAGATTCTATTTGTAAATGTCCAATATGGTGGCCAAGATTGGAACGAGCATATGTCGCTATTGGCTGCAGGAGTAACGTATCTCGGTAAGGTTGTATATATCTATACATTCCCAATGTAACATGAGTTAACATGATGTTGACATCAACGCCTAACGTACGACGAGAACAAGAAGTTCAAACTGTCTGTTCACAACACGTACCAACATTAACACAGAACACGAGAATAACAACCAATCAGAATTCAAGGTCACTGCCCCCTTGACCCTTGAACTTGTCTCTTGTTGTTCAGATATTGGAGGTTTCTACAGGCTTCTTTCAAGTGACGTCACCCATTGTTGCAAGAGACAGACAACAATGTCCATCAGTTGGAGAATGTTTGGTAGTCCACCAGTTTGTCGTATTGCTATGGTAACTGTTGTTTGTCATTTGTTACGTGACAGAAGGCTATTGGTTGATTCTTATACATGTATTACAGTATAACGTCTACTGTCACTCTTGTTTACCCAAGCGTTACGGTTAGCGGTGGTTGTGAACAGACCGATGACAGGCAAACATTTCTCGCGTTCATGTCAACGTTGCATTGTGAATGAGCCTTATGATTCGTTCAACAGTACGTCGGAATTCACATCAAAGTTGCGCGACACCTGTTGGAAATGGGCTACCAAGTATTTAACATCAATAATGGTACATAGTTCACAGATAATCCCAATAATTTGAGGAACCACACATATTTCCAAGCAGAAAAACCAGCAGCCACTTGGGAAATATTGGCAAGTAACACACCTAGTCGGATTAATACGGGCTTCACATACAAACTGAAGTTTTATATACTAAAATGATTAAAACGTAGATAAAAGCGAGGTTAACGTTGATCGTGAACATCAACGGGGCTGGATCAGGGCACAGGCCCACAAGACCTGGAGGCTTATTGTGAAAATATCTGTCCATTTCCATGCAATCGAATCCGTTTCGATTTCGTTTCATTATATATTATATATATATATATATATATATATATATATATATATATATATATATATATATATATATATATATATATATTACCTTATAAATTTTATATTTATAATATATATATATTTATAATTATATATTTTACCTTTTTTACCGTATAAATGGTTCACCATAAAAAACAAAATCGGATATATTGATGAATATATATATATATATATATATATATATATATATATATATTCATCAATATATCCGATTTTGTTTTTTATGGTGAACTATTTATACGGTAAAAAACCCGAGAAATAGTCCTACCAAAGCAAATGGCTAGCCAGGCTAGTCACATTTCTTGCATTTTTGCACACAAAAAATTATTTTGTATTTTGAAAAGTATTTTGGAAATACATTTGTATTTTGTATTTCAAATACTTAATTTCAATGTATCTGGTATTTTGCATTTCAAACACATTTTTGTTGAGTATTTTGCCCATCTCTCCGACTGTTTTTCTAGTGAATAATGGTTCAGACTCGGAGGCGAGAGGTCTCGACACGGCCCGGATTGTTCACGAGGTTTACACTTATTACAAGAAACGATAGCGCTGAATACGATAATCCAACAAACATAGACCCATGAAGTGAACGCACACAAGTCACAACATATTTGTGATATCATTTCATGCACAAATTATCACTAAAAGAAATAATGAAAAAGATAAAATTAACATTCAATAGGAGATTCATAAGATCTAACTTAATTTGTGTGTTTTCAACACTAATAATACTATGTTGGGATTAGAGACAATGTCAATGTCATTCAAGTACATCAGACCAACTGTCAAACGATAACCGCAATCGTCTTGGAAGACTGTATGACAGTAACGTGAATCTATTCAACTCTTCTCTCTTCGAAAAGCCATGCACCTGATTGGTCTAGCCAAATCAAGAACATATTATTCATAATAAAAACAAAGCATACGACGAAATTAATCGCTATAACACAGAAAATGTATGCAACATTTTAATTTGTACATTTACATTCAGTTTTGATTTCGACAATGATATGTGAGACTTTTGAATATTTTCAGATAATTCAAATTGTTCAACTTATGCTGAACAATTATTATAATTTTTATGCTGAAATGCTGACTTTATTAGGGTATTTCTACAGTCTGAACAAAACCATGAAAGCATGTATGAGCAAGCAAGAAATATAATAACATTATTTTTATCATGGAAATTAATGACACTATTCAATATTAATATAAAATTTCGTAAAACCTTATTACGGTTTATGAATGCCGATATTTCAAGCGCTAAATGACCTCGCTGTCGATGCGCCTAGAAACCCAAATATTCATTAATTCATTCCCGAATATTTATAACTTTCATGTTTTCTTACCCACTTCATGATCATTAGGGTAGGCCTACTTTGGAAAATTTAATTACTTATTTATCCTTAAGACTCAAATCTCAAAAATCAAAACTGAATCGTTTCAAAATGAGCACACAAAATAATATCACTGACCCACTGCTCGACTCGAGAATTAAAAAAATAAAAACCGAGAAACTTAAATTACACTAACCTAAAAAGATAAATAAAAGTTGAATACAACGTCCATGTTTGAATATCAAAACTACTACGCCAATAGATCTTAGTCATCATTACAATGAGTCATTAAAACCCAATATATATAAAAAAAGTGTACTACAATCTTAAATATTATAATAACACAGGCCCAATTAATTTAATTATATACCAGTATAATAAACGCCAAGCGAAGAACATTTAGCAACCAATGTAGTAGAAGTGATACGAGAGAATATCGAGTGATGTTAGACCAGTTTCTGGCCACAGAGCAGACACAATAAGTTGCCGAGAGTCGACAGAAATTAACGAAGGTCGACGCCATTTCGGTATCAAGTTGATTATAAAGCTGGCCTTACATGAACATTTTTGATGCGATATCGCAACTGCATGCGGGAGCGGGACGGTGCGACGCGATTAAACAAAAGTGCTGCTGCCTAGTAGCAATTCAAGCAAGTTGGTCAAAGAGATGGGCGTGTCTATAGTGTCCCGCGCTTTTCGTGGCAGACTCAAGTTCGTTGACTGTTTGTTGTAATTTTGTTGACATTGCTGGTGTCTTCTCAATCATAATAATAACTATATAAAAACAAAATATCATAAAAGAAGTCGTACGCACGTGGGCAAATGGATCAATTATGGAATTATTTAAAACAATTCACGCTAAAATCGCGACACAGCTGTTCTGGGGGAAGCAGTACGACGGCGACCTCAAGTGGATTTTACCTGAACCCAAGCTACATCCGGCTATTCCGCATGCGATTTATTGCGTCGCGAGCCAAAAGTTGAGTAGAGTTGTACTTGTGCGACAAAACCACGCACCGTCCCGCAGTCGTCGCTGATTGGCTAATACTCCAAGATGGCCGACAACCTGCGTTATCGCTCCCGCATGCGGTTGCGATATCGCATCGAAAATGTTCATGTAAGGCCAGCTTTACTGTTCTGCGTAATGTACTCCGAACACATCAATTCTGCTGCATTCACGATCCACGATCACGATACAGCACGATCCACAGTCTAATAAAGGTCGACATTCCGATATACCGTAATTACAACCAATTATAATCTATACAAAATGTAAATAAAGTCTATGACCAACAATTAAAATACCACATTTGAAATTGATAACTCGCTGGAATTAGGCCGATGATCAACACCGTTGCCATGACTTCCAGTTTTGTAGAACTATTTTGGCAGTAGGCCTACGTAGTCGTTTCCTAGTTTCATATCACTTTTTGAGAGGGCAATTGGAAAAAGTTTTATAACTGTACTTTTATAACTAGAGACATGTAAATATAGCTTGTTTTTTTTTATTGCATTTAGGCCCGGTATTACCAAGTCCAGTTAGCCTTTATCTGACAGTTCAAACTTGTTATCACCATGGTTACCCATGCTATTTATTTTCACCAACTCTTAGATAAATACTAACTGGCCGTGGTAATACCGGGCCTTAGAATTGAAAAGTAACATTTTGCAACATTGTACTTTATAACGCACCAATGTTCTGTAGAGTAACAACAGTACGGTACCAGTGAAACCAATATATAACGTAAAATAGCAAACAAGAGAAACACCAAAATTGATATTTTCAGAAAAATAGTGTCCACCAGTAGGTTAATCCTACACCTCATCTGCTGCCTGCATTTGCAACTGTGCTATGGTTTTTTAAATTTTGTGAAAAATAGCATCTATAATGCTTTTATTCCGAATATAGCATCTATGTTGCTTATACGCTGAAACTTAGCGGAGTCAGATGTTCGTAGCGCTTTGTCGCCTTTTTAAAAACATGATCAAACAACATCAAATGTATTGAAACATGAAGAAATATTATAAAAATATGGACTGAAGCACTTTAGGATCTCATCCCTTTTATAGCAATTGCTATTTTCCCATGTGTCTATTTATAACCTAATACTTGAACCTTGCTAGTTCTCATAATACAGAACCGGTAGGTGAATAATTAAATGCTAACTGATCAAAAGTAAACTGTGACTAGATATTTGTTGCAAGTTAGTACTGTATGATTGTACCATTGGAGAGATCTTTCAAACTAGATTGAAAAAGCAGACCATTTGAGTAGCAAAGACCACATATTTAGGCTACACCCAGATGCATTGAGGGTTGCGTTGGTTTGTCGGTTGGAAATGGTGTCTTCACTTCCTATCCCTCCCATGTTGGAAATATTTTCCGATTCACGGTCCATGTTCAAAGTACTATTGACCGTGCGTAGATAAGTGATGATAAAAGAAACTAACGATAATTTCAAGGCCGGCTCGCTGTCAAGTTTGCCAGCCTATCAGCCGTTTCTACAAAACACCACCAGATAGAGAGCGATCTATATTACACCGAAATGTCCTCACGGTATGGTACGTGTTTTCAAGATAAGTGAAGGCACCATCTCCCGGCCGCAAACAAACGCAACCCTCAATGCATCTTGGGCTACACATCCGTCGTTAAAACACCGACGTTGGTAGTTTTCCTACTTCGGCAGAGCTGCTCGTAGCTGAAACAATCTTCCTATCCAGCTTTCAACTAATTTTACAGACGGAAATTAAATGAAAAGACCATCGAACAATATTTAAATCACATACTTTCAGCCACCAGCAGCCTACATTATTAATGTACGTATATATAATCATGAATTACTCCTACATAAATATACAAAATAGATCCTACATAAATCTCTACACTACTGTGACCAAGGCAATAGCCGAGACGTCGAAATCTCGTGTACCTTTCATCTCTACGTGTTCTATCTACGGGTTCTCCACTATGAGTAGGCCTTTCTCTACTCATAAATCTCCGTAAGCTTTCTTTCCCTTTCACCCAATTCATATAATCATAAATTACGTAATATGCTCCAAAGCTGAGAATAAAAAATTATAATTCTTCTTATAGGCCTAAGTAACTAATAGTTATCAATATGGATCCACAAGGGTGTTATTACATGTATATTTAGAGTCGAATAAATATAATTACGACTTATCACCGAGAGCATTTCACAAGCCAACGTTCCAACTTGTTTGCGGCTTTTAGCTTTGCAAGTTTTCACTTTTGAGACAAATACGCAGCACTTTTCATTTTTACATACTATTGTAGGCCAGACGTATAGGCCTACTGGAGTAAAGACAACTCAGGACCTGGATTATAGCTAGAGACATGTAAACATAGCTTCTATTTCTTCTTTTAATAGCATTTAGAATTTAAAAAGTTGCACTTTGGTGCATCTATTATTTTGAAACATCGTGTTTTGTAGCGCAACAACGCTCTGTAGCGTTACAACAGTGCGGTATGGTAAGATCACTGGGTAACGTACAATAAACACACAAGAGAAACACCTCAATTGATATTTTTAGAAAGATAGTGTCCACAAGCGGGTTAGACCGACGCCTCATCTGCCGCCTGCATTTGCAACCGCACTTTCTTCCAAATTCCAGCTCACCAACTTTGCCCGTTTACAACTCAATTGAAATAATTTAGGGGGAAATAGCATCTATAATGCTTCTATTCCGAATATAGCGTCTATATCGCCAATACATTGAAAAGTAGCGGATTCAGACGTTTGTAGCGCTTTGTCGCCTTTTCAAAAACATGATAGAACACCATTAAATGTTGAAACATAAAGAAATATCAGAAAAACTAATAAAAAAGCACTTTTAGATTTTATCGCTTTTATAGCAATTGCTATTTTTACATGTCTCTAATTATAATTAATAATTTCCTCCGAGGAAGTAGGATCGTGCCCGTGTATTTGACTTTGTGTGAGTTCTCGACTGGAAGAAAATTGAAAAGTCTCGAATACTTAACGTTGGCACGGCACACAAAGCACGCAATTATTCAACCCGTCTCTATTTTCGGAACCAAAGCTACCTAAAGCGAGTACCGAGCGAATACTGTATAATGAGATTCTAAAACATCAAACGGAAAGAAAACACTTGGACTAGAGTAATAACACTAATTTCCTATTTCAGTAGAAAAATCAGGAATAGAAAATGATTAATAAAATATTCGCAACTTCTGCGCGTTAATACGAGTTGAGCTTTCCGTCCATGATTGCGGACAGCGTTTTGCTTTCTCTAGCGAACTTTACTCCATCGTTAGGAGTGCTAGCTCTAACGGATGCATCTGATCGCTGCAGAGTCAATACTTCCGGCAGTTTCGCTGGGCAAAATGCAAAAATTCTATTTCTCATTTTATTGTTGCTTCACGCCTCACCAACAGCTAGGTTATGTGGGGGTATGAATGAGCGGGCGATGATGAAACGTTCAAGTGATGATAAGTGGAACGACGTTTACAAATCCGATGACTTACACGAAACACGAACCCACCCCAACGTGACTTCAGTTTCTAACGCAGTACAATAGTTGACTGAGCCACAAAGGGCGGCTGAAACGCATAAAAGTCGGGCCGATCTCAACAAACGGAAACTACGCCGCTCTCATCACTGATTGGTCGCTTTTCCAGCACGGCGGCTACAACATCCTCCGAGACTTCGCTCGGTGAACTCCGCGCTCATGGAAGTCCAGCTCTAGGTTGAGATTATTTAGCGTCGCTGTAGAATGTCTGGTTAGAGTCAGCCTGCGGAAAGCGTTGCTGCGTGACGCCTGGAGACACCGGCTCGGGCGGCTCGCTCGACTCGGGAACCTTGTTGAACGACAAGTCACTGCCGCTCCACATGGAGTACAAGTGCGCTCTGATCTCCTGAAATAACAACACCGAATAAACGAGGCGGCAAACATCCATCACGTCTAGGACTATATAGCTATCTACGATGGATACGCAACGGAGCTCAACGTGGTTCTGGAGCTGGGAAACTGATTTCAGAAGCCACAAAGATCGACTTCTCAGGCCATCAGCCAATTAGTGGGTGATCTAGGTTCTATACAGCGTATTTACTGATTCTTTCTAGATTATTGCTAACACAAATGAAAAAACAAGAAACATATGGTGATCAAATGAAGCTAGTAGATAACAGAAATCCAAATGACAATATGATTTGAACTTTACCTGTTCGTGCTCAACCGAAACTATTTATGCCCTGTAAATTATTGCCCAATTCGACATCCATCTTGGTTGTACATCGCCTGCTGGCCATCAGAGCCCCGTAGAGACTGTAACTATCTTATTTGGGAGATCTAGGTGGCATCGGAAAGTTTCTTAGCACCTGAGATGATCGTCAGCTGGGAGGCTATGGCAGAAGTCCAAGTTGCGTATCCATCGTTGTTAGCTATAGTCCTAGATTACGTCGAGTGGAATCTGAGCACAGTTTTGGGTAGAGCAGGGTTTTCAGTTCCGAGTATTTCTTATCGTGCGACATGATTTTCCCTACTGACCAATCACAAGCCAGTATTCACTCAAGTAACGTGGCGGATCACTGCACCACTTCTGTCTCGCGATTATTGACTCTACTTCAAAGTCTGGCGGCCAAAATTACGATTTTAATGGAAGTTATGTTTTGCAAATCTTTTGTATTTGTATTTATTCGTGGTTCTCATAGTGAAACATACAATATGTATAAACCGTGTCAAGTATAAAGTATACTAACAAAGCGTCAATGCCATGATTGGATCAAGTCATTCCTATCGGAACGAAAGCCGTATGTCGAACTGATAACGTCAGGCAATATTACAGTTAAATCTGAAACCCGTGTGACAAACATTGGGGTACCCCAGGGAAGCGTCTTGGGCCCCATTCTGTACATAATATATGTAAACCAACTACCCGCTAATCTTGGACAGGGCACCATAGCCGTTTATATTGGGTTTTAACGACGCACTATACTGATGGCTACGATCTATTGGCGTCGGTGGATGATGAATGAGATGGGATTATGAGATGAAAGGCTATTTTATTAGGTGTTTTGTATGGTGGGAAGGAGTCGGTCGTGGCCTGTTGTTAAGGAACCATCCCAGTATCAACCTGAACGACAGAGGGAAACCACGAAAAACCCCTGTCAGGATGGTCGACCATGGCCCTGGTCTCCCGAATGACGGTCCAGTGTGTTACCACTCGGCCACGCGTCTCGGTACCATAGCCGTATACGCAGACAACACGAGCCATCTCTTAGCAGCAGACAACATGGATACTCTAACTGATCACGCCAACAACGCAGTCAGCAACATGGTCCAATTCTCCAATTCAACTCGCTTAATTATAAACAAGACAAAATCAGCATTCATCAAATTGCACAGCGCACAGCGTACACAAGATCGCTCTCCGCTGATTAGACTCCAACATCAAACCTTGCTAGAAGTTAACGTAAAATTACGCATTCATTTCTTCTCACCCTTCATCATTCATCATTCTATTTTATATAATTGTTCACATTTTTTGATAAGAATACAATATATTATTACATTTTTAGATTGTAATATTAGAATGGTGTTTATTGAAATTGAAAATGTTGTCGAGTCCTCGCCACCGTTGACATTCGTGAGTGCAGAAAATAAATAACGAGATAAGTTTCTCGGAATCACCATCAACGCAACCCACGCACGTCGACGAACTAACCAAGAAACTAGCAGCAGCTCAACATATCATGCGCAATCCACGCAAGATGACTAGCAAAGATACCCTGCTCATAAGAGGCCGCAGGCGCTCGTATTTTACGCCGCAAACTCTCACGGCCGTAATTTTTGAGATATCAATATGATTGTTTTTGCATTTTGTTAATAATTGAAAAACGAAGGTCACCGCATTCACAGAATTTCTAACAGAAAATTTGTAATTTTTCAAATTCTTCAAATGGAAAATCAAAAAATTTCGTGAATGCAAAAACCTAGATAGTAGAAACATATTTTCGAATGCCGAAAAGAAATATAAAATGCGAAATATATCAAAAGTGTGAGCTGGGGAATTAACGGCGTTTACGTGAATGTGAGTTCGGCGGGCTAGTCTACGGATGGCGCCTAGCACACGATGCATGTTAAACTCTAGTCGGAAGCGAGCGAACGAGCCCATTTAGAGCACCTGCGGCCTCTTAACATACTATGGCCTAGTTTTACCTAGAATACAATACGGCATTATCTTTTGGGGTGGCTCTCCAGAGCCCTCTAGGTTATTATCGTTACAGAAAAGAACTGTGACAGCAATGATGGGAGTCTCAAATCGCTCACAGAATATTTTCCTGGTCCCTTGAAAAACGATTGACAGAGGTTTCAATGTAGTTGTAGATGAGAGTGGCTACGGTACCGGTGACATTGTTCAACTTGCATAATCTATAATTCTTATAAAAAACAAATGCAACTGCTAACATTATAATTCTACTGAGCCATGTATAGCATTGTTGAGCATTGTTGTTTCATATAGTGATATGGAAGCGATAGTTGCGCCACATGCAATCGGGACCCTGGACTCGGGAACTGACCCCGGAAATATTTCACTTTCAAGACGCGAGTCGGGGAACGTTTATATTACGATGGAATAGGTTGGCATGACTACAAGGTGGTTTGCTGGTACTCACAGCGCTTCCTTCCGACCCGGTCGAGGACCTGGCGTGCAGCGAGTAGCTGGACGAGGAGTCGGTTGACGAGCTGCTCTTCCTCGACGCCAGGACGTCGGCGTCAAGCATGTACCTTGACGGCAAACAGT
This sequence comes from Brachyptera risi, assembly GCA_964007535.1. Lineage (NCBI taxonomy): Eukaryota > Metazoa > Arthropoda > Insecta > Plecoptera > Taeniopterygidae > Brachyptera > Brachyptera risi. The sequence continues at coordinate 1,868,886 of OZ023330.1, read as the reverse complement.
CAACTCTCAGTTAAACCAGTTCATGTCTTCATTCATTTCACCACACACTCACAGCTGTAAAACAGACCCAAGTTTCCATCCGACTCCTTGGATTCAAGGGTTGATTACAAGTTCTTGGATCGTCCAAATGGAAAACTTGGAGCAAAAAGCTTCTATCCAACCCTGGATTCAACCTTTCATCCAAGTCATTTTCCATTTAGACGATCCAAGAACTTGTGATCAACCCTTGAATCCAAGGACTTTGATGAAAACTTGGAGCAAAAAGCTTCCATCCAACCCTGGATTCAACCTTTCATCCAAGTCATTTTCCATTTAGACGATCCAAGAACTTGTAATCAACCCTTGAATCCAAGGACTTTGATGAAAACTTGGATTGTGTAAAACAGGCTTAAGAGTGGAATGGAGTCTTTGCTACGCTCATCCAATTATTTTCCAATAGATTAGCATTTTCTTCCAACAAAAATGAAATTGACACCAATTAGTCAATCTATCTGTTGGGTGTCAGTACAAGTCCCACGACAACGTGACGTCGTGCCGTCGAGGTATCAAGTGTACGCGTCAGACTAGACGTATAGACGCCTCAATCGTCGCCACGTGGTCAAGCCTGGTGGTGTGAAATTACCGGTCATTTCAAATCAGGTAAAATACACTGTAGGGCCTACATTAATTTGAAAAAAATTAATTATTTATAGATTATAAATTATTTATTTGTAATTATTTTAAATTATCAATTAATTTTAAATTTGGTAAATTACACTGTACATTACAATGTAAATTACAAACATGCAGTAATTTCACCGAAAAAATAGGTGATATTTATTGATTAACAAACGTACCTTACAAACATTTAAATTTAAAAATTTAAAAAATTCATTTTTGAAAAAATGTTCTGATTCAACTGCATTTGAGAATAATTGAACAAAAGTGAATCTATAAAAATGAAAAAGAAGTGTAACTTGGAGTGATTTCATCTAATTACTGGTAATTTATTGTAAACTAGGAAAACGCTATATACGCGTTGTTAGACGAGCAGAAAGTAATAGTATGTCGACTTCATTGCCAAACTTTTGCCTAAATTTGCCAATTGGGTAACATTTTAGTTATAAATGGGTAAAAACGGCTTCGAGTGGTACCAATTTAGAACATTTCATGTTTTTTCTTCAAAATAGCTGACCCGATCAAGCTGAGAATTTCCAGAAATGTGTATCAAGATGTTATTCAACTTCACACAAAATTTCAATTTTTTTGAAAATTAAATTTTTTAAATTTTTTTTCTGCCGTATTATTCTAATGGGTATTTTTGAAATTTCTAAAATTCATAAAAATAAAAGTTACCACCCGATAATGCCACAAAACTATACAGATCTAAGCTAGATGAGGAACTATAATAAAAAAAAAGTTTGAAGTTGATAGCTGTAGCCGTTTGACCTGTGGAGAACCGACAAAAAAACATGAAAAAAAAACAAAACATAAAAACGAACACCAATTTTTTCAGTATGTCAAATTGAATCCTCGCTAAAGCTCGTCTAATTACAATCGTAATTTACCATGTAATTTATGTATGGTGATTCAACTAATATGTAACGCACGGCTGATTGGTAACTGCACACCGTAAATGAACGATTTACACCGCTAGTTGAGCCTACCGATGACGTGGAAGGGCAGAAGAAAGCAAACAGGTGAAATACTTACACGTCGGGCGCCTGCCAGCTGCCACGGTGAGAGCACGGAGAGTTGCTCCCCCTCCGCGACGGCCCCCCGCTCTCCACCCCCGAGCCGTCCCCCCACCCCCCGCACTCGGCCTGCGGACCGTCGTACGGGCAGGCAGTCAACGTCACGCCTGAAGACAGATTGCACCACGTTAGAACATGAAGGTACGTTCACTCCACTGCTTGCACGGCATTTCTTTGGCTTTCAGGGGGCATGGACAGCCCCATTCCAACAACGTTAAATGTGCACTTTCTCGGTACCTGTTGCTTCTTACAAACTATGAAAGTTACTGGCACTAAATGTTCACAGTGGGTATTAGGGATAACATCGATTAATCGAGAATCGATTCAGAATCGATTCTAGTGCCAAACGATTCTAAAAATCGAGAATCGATTTTTTGCTATTTTTGTTTTTGATCGTAACTGTACACATTTGTAGCATTTACGTCGACTGACGCACGTGTACCATCGCTCGCACATGTTCTTTGTAGCCCCTCCCATCTTTTACCTTCCCCTCCCGCCAAGTCCGGTCGAGAGTTTTCGTAATGAGACAAACGCCATTGGATCATTTACACGACAAAGGGCGTGGTTCAGCGTAGTTGGGAAGAATGTGTGTGTGTGTGTATCATGGAGGGGAGAAAGCTTCGTCCATGACCTTGAAGGCGCCACTTCGACAGAGCGGTACAGTTGATATAACACGATGTGCAACAGTTTTAGCTACATGAAAACAGCGCGGGAATATTTAAACATGTAAATGTACACAGACATTTTTTTTTTTCAAATTTAAAAAAAAAATCGATTCTAAATCGATTCTGGGAAGTACAGAATCGATTCTGAATTTATAGAATCGATGTTATCCCTAGTGGGTATATAAGACCTTTGTACACATGCACTGGAAAATGTTGAGGAGAGAAAAAATTGCTCGTATTTTTATTTCTTTTAACCCCTTGAATATCTTTAACGAGTGTCGCCCGCGAGACGCGACTTAGCATTCACGACCGACGACGTGTGAGGCCCGCTAATTACAGCGCGTCATGTTTAAATCCATATCTCCCAAAGTTACCGTCAGAATGTGCCATAGTATGGCTACAAAGATAGCTCTTGTAGTGAACTGTTGAACTAATCACAGACTATGTCGATAAAGGTAGTAACTCTTTGAGTAAATGATGTTTACTGACGCATCAAACTGACCTTGCAGATGTCATTAGCAACAATGGCTATCAGAAACCAGCAAACAACAGTGAAACTGTTCTAAATGCAGTATTTGATAGTGATTCTGATGATGAAAATGATGATTCTAGTTCACAGTTAGAATATAATAATGATAACAGTCTTTCAAGCGATTCAAGTAGGCCTAGATCCTGTGTCAAATGTCAGGCTTGTTCATGATTTTTAATTACTACTAGGCAAACGCGTTATGTGTTGCCACGTTGATGGATGAGCTGGAACATATCAACTTATCTTTGGATTGGTTATTATATATATATTATATACACCTTGAGATCCAAACCATTACATCACTGCCATCTTATTTTCCATTATTAATTCATATGATAATAAAGAAGGCTTTGTGTTAAATCGTTTAAAATCAAGTGGTGACACTTGTTGCTTTGATTTAATAGGTATCTTCATAGCTTTGAATAATTAACAAAAATTACATTATATATTTTTTTACATTGAAACGGCTGATCCTATTTCAGTGAAAGTTCGAAATAATGTGTATCATTATCAGATTGAGATTCTCCGAGAATTTGAATCCTCTCAGATGAAATATTTTTCACGAATTTTTTCCTCTGGGTTATTCTAATGGGATTTTTGCAAACTTTGGAATGAGTTTTCTCAGAAGTGGTTCAACCGATCGCGCCTCAAAACTATACAGCATCAAGTCAGATAGGGGTCCATGTGTGTGCCAAGTTTCAACTGATTTTGAATTTTCGTCCGACCTGTGGAGCGCGAACAAAAAAAAAAAAAAAAAAACAGGCACTTTTTTTTCCGGGTTTGGCGAAATTGAGTCTTCGCTTCGCTCATCCAATTAGAATGGTAGAAGTAGGTTCAGTGAATTCGGTAAGCAAGGGGTTAAAAAATGTCCCAAAAATACAACATTTATAGGCAAAGGCCCCAACAATTAGACGTTAGAACATGAAGATACGTTCACTCTTCTGCTTGGCACGACATTGCAACACTGGAAGCCCGATGCCGAGACTGCTAAACGTGCACTTTCTCGGTACCGTTACCTGTTTGCCACAAACCATGAAAGTTATGTGCACAAGATTCTCACAGTGGGTACATAAGACCTTTGTATACATGCACTGGGAAATGTTGGGAAACAAAAAAATTGCATGTAGGCTTATTTTCATTTCTTTTAAAAATGTCCAAAATAATACCACGTTTTTAGGCATACAACAATTTTGACTTTTGGTGTTATTTCACATAGAAAGAAAACGCACGCACAGATGTGGAAGACTGTATTATATTATTACCTGGCAAGTGTTGGCTTGGGCCCGGGTTGTACAGCTGGGTGGATTGACTGGAGGCAGGGCGGCACGACAACAGAGTGAGTACGTCTTGAAGGTCACCTTGACTAGCTAGAGAAGAATGCCACGCCGATTCTGAAAACCAACCGATAACGTTACACATTGACACGATACGAGAGCTGGCCACTACAGTAACCACTCCTCGAGAGCCCGCATCTTGGCTGAGCATGTTTCTCTTCGAAATGGGCTTAGTAGAAGTATACTTGAGGAGGATGAAATAGGGTTGAAGCTATTCCGTCAGAAGGTTAGGGAGGCGATAGGATAGGATCGATAGGGAACTTGCCACCGCGCATTTATGTGCAACTGCAAGAGTTCATAATAATAATATATCTTTCCCAGATAACCAATTAAATTGGGCTAGGGGGTGTTTCCACCATTTCATCTAGGGCAGGATTCATCTCTCCATCTCCATAGTTAATAATAATAATAATAATAATAATAATAATAATAATAATGCTCGAACTAAGTTCGACGTGCGTTTAAAAGTTTGATTGTTGGTTGAAAAGTGAAAAAAGGATGATATTGGAAGAGTTCCAGTAACCACTGCTAGATGGGGGAGTTTTTCATTTCATAATTTGGGTAAAATCTAGTTACATTACACATTTTGGCCAACGAAATTGGGAAAACTGTGGAATAAAAGGCGAATCAGAATTTCAAATATTGATGAGCAAAGTTGAACTTAAGGATGAGCGTTTTCAATTTATTTCCACTATTATTTGGTAATTGGGAATTAAACAATGAAAACCATCAAATTAGGCATAGTTTGATTCAATTATTGCTCCATAACAAAATTATTCTTCAATTTTCGACTAGGCATATCTAATTGTGAGGGTATTGTTTATTCATTGCATTTAACCGCAAGTCCGTAATGTTTGTGGTTCTTGAGATATATGTGGCGGAAGTGCACCCTGTAAATCTGTCCAAGATGCGGGCTCGTAATGGAACTCTTTCTGGTATTCAATGCCCGAGCGCTTACAGCCGGATATGCCACCTACCAGAGGCCGAGATCGCTGGTTTTGCATCCTGGGTTTGTAGTAGGGATAACATCGATTAATCGAGAAGCGATTCTGATGTGAAACGATTCTCAAAACAAAAATCGATTTGAAAAAAAAAAAAAAAAAAAAATGTTATCTGAAAAGTTTTTTTTTTTGGTCCATTGTTCATAATGGTAAATTCATCATTCATTCATCATTTGTATGTACATGTGTGTGAATAAATAGAAAATTAAATGAATACAAAATTACAATGTGCATGATCATCTCACATTGTCAGTTTCACTGAAGACTGACTCGAGTGAGTTCTGCCGAGTCGTAGATACAGCCAGACACGCCTTCGCGTCTCTTCCTCCGTCAGTTCCTTCCCCTCTCCAAAACACATCCGAGGACAGATCGAAACGTCATCACGCGTGTTGTCAAGCAATATGACTTGAATAGTTGTAACTCATATCATCTTAAAAGCTATTGTAATTATTCATGTTTCTCGCGATTGGAATTTTGATATCTAATAAGTTATCAAAATGTTCGAGTTAGCGGAAAAAGATGGAGCTAAGAGAAGAGTTGGAAGGCCGAGAGAAAGGTGGCAGGAGGGAGTAAAATGCGGTGTAGTCAACCGAGGAGAAAAATGGGAGGTAGTGATAGATGAGAGATGGTGGGAGGATAGGGAACGGTGGAAGGAACTCGTAGGAAGAGAAGAAGAAGCAGAGGAAAGTAGTGGTGAAGAAGAAGAGGAAGAAGTCGGAACTGGCAGGAACCGATGGAGAGATGAATCCTGCCCTAGATGAAATGGTGGAAACACCCCCTGGCCCAATTTAATTGGTTATCTGGGAAAGATATATATATATATATATAATAAGTTGTTCAGAAGTTATCACCAAAAAAATGATATTTCACTAAATCGACTCCCGTGTACTCTTAATTCTAACCAAGAAGAGTGACGATTTTTTCAGTTATGAACGTGTTTGGTTGGTCCGAATTTTTATAAATAGAAATAATTTTTTTGGATTCCTTTCCATTTTGTATTAACGACAGTTTGAGCTAGTTTGCCTGAACTCAAGTGTTGGAACTTGCTGGAAAATGTGTCAACCTCGTTGAAACTCGAGAAGCTCTGCTTGCCCCGCCCTAGTAACAGCGTACCTGGTGTAATGGACCGCGACCTCTCCTGCGGTGGCCCGGAGGGGACGGTCAACTTGGAGCATCCGATGCGAGCGCTGTTGTCGATGGGCCGTGATGTGTCCCACGGCATGGACCAGCGCCGGCCCATGCCGTCCGTAGCCTCGCCCGAGCCGGGCTGAAGGGCGGCCGCCTCCGACCAGCGCCGCTGCGTGCTCTGTAGCGAGCACAGCGTCAGGTGCGAGGGGCTGTGCACCGGCGCGCGGTGGGAACCTGGAAAACAACACGGTAGTTTTAGTGATGACATTGATTCTCGAAATCGGGAATCGATTCTCTAAGCTACAGAAACAATTAAAAATTGATTAAAAAAATTAATTAAAAAAATTAAAAATTGAAAAAAAAAGTTGTGTACTTTTAACTTTTTTTTCAACATTCCCAAGGCGTTTACGCTAAAAATAGCTACTAGAGACTTCTTTGAACTGTAGTGTACCATTCGGGTATTTCTGTCAACGTTCGGCTGTCAGACGTAACCGAAGGAACAGCTTGTGTCCAGATAGTAAAACCTCAACAATATAAGATAATATAGACAACGAAATGAACACGTATTGCAATGTGAAGAAGTACAGCACTGACCAGGAAAAATCAATTTTTTGATTTGAGAATTGTTTTACGTTAGAATCGATTCTCGATTAATCGATGTTATCCCTAGTTAGTTTATGGATCTCAGGACCCTAACCTAACAAACCACTTGGAATAACATGCTACGACTAGCTAGCTCCAAGACCCCGTTTACATTACTACTCAACTACTCTAGTAACCCCACCTACGATCGTAACTTACCGTGTGTGAACGTAAATTAGTTGCTACGCTAGTAACAAAAGCTACTAGAGTCAACTTACTACCGTTAGTAAGGTTACTCTAGTAGATGTAGTAGTGTAAACGCTCGATAGTTGGTACTACCGTTCGATACAAGGAGAAGATGGCGACGAAGAAAGCAGCTGGCGTGCCGAACTGTTAATGCACAGCCTTGTAATTCTTGTAGTGTCGCTCGTTAGACGGCTGTAATTCGAAATAATCTGCTCTCGCGGTGAAACATATAACTAAAACCTCTAGTAAACAAGAATCTCTATTTGACAGTGTGAACGCAAAAATAGTTACTATCGTTTTACACCAGTAACCTTACTAGAGTAGTTGAGTAGTAATGTAAACGGGGTACAAGACGCTGGGACTTTGATTGGTTAATGTTCACTGAAAACGCTACCAACAGTGACGATACAGTGAAACCTCTATCCATCGCCTTTCAAGGAACAAAGAAAATAAAACCATCCATCCAGGAAAATGTAACATTGCTTATATGGGAGTGGAGTTTGACAAAATGAATGATACAAGCAGGGAAATGATGGACGCGGAAACGATGCAGAGAGATACGGTACCGGAGTGAATTCCAGTTCGATTGAAGACCAGTCGCAGTATCTTCATACTCAAATAACAAATCATTGTATATTATTCAAACTTCTTTTTTTTTAATAACATGGTAACTTGATACAAAATCATTGTTCCCCAATTAAGGCTATGTATGAAAAGTAGGATCGTTTGGACGGGGCACCAAAAAAGGGCGATCTTATCACCCCATTTTGATTATTTAAAACCACTGAACTTCATCACCGAAATTCAAACCAGCACATGTGGCTCAGTTGCGCTCATCAACGTATTAGCTCACTAACGCGCTCACTTGGTGTGATCCGAGAGATAAGGCACATATTGGTGCTCAAGATCGAACCAGGTACGATATGCATGCTCCTCAACGCCCAGATCAGACGAAGCAAACGCGATCGCAACTGAGCTAAATGTGCGCGTGCATCAACATATTAATATAGGCCTACTATACAATAATTTCCAATTAAGGAAAAGATTTCCAAATATTTATTTTCCAATTAACGCTAAGGAAAAGACCGCTTCGAAGCAGCACCTCTTGGATGATCAAACTTCGAGCCGGTCTTGTCACCAAAAAAATAAAATGTTGGAAATCTTTCCAGGTATGCTCTTAGGAGCCACGGCAGCACGAATTTGCCGTGCCGTCAAAATGAATGAGCCAATCACAGACTTGCCGGGCTTGTCGTTCACTGTGACCTTGAGAGTTGGTTGAAGTTGAACATTTTGCCGGCTGACAGACTTGCCGTGATGACGTAGACGACATCACGGCCACGTTTATACTGAAACTGTTTGTTTGCTTACGGACTATCGACTGTCGAGCTTGATCACTGTCGACGTTGCCATGGTTATCGCATCGATTCGACATATAATTGCCTTGAGTCCGCGATATAACCGATCGTTTGTCGTGGTAGTATAATAGTGCAAATCATTTGAAGTCCTACGGCACCCGACAAGATTGCCAACCGGCAAAAATGCTGTGGCTCTATGAACGTACCTTTACATTCAACTTTACTAGGTAGTATGTACGTTCTTTACGTACGACAATATTGAAAGAATGTACCCAAGTACGACAGAGTTCCACCCTGGTCGGAACGAACCTTGCGGTGCCGGACTGTACAGACGGCTGAAGCACTGTTGCAGCTTGCCGACGCTGCAGTCAGCATCGTGGCGCTGACCTTGACTTGACGCATCGCCAACTTGACAACAGTTGGTCGGTATCGCTCCCAGGTAGTCGCAGCACGCCAAGCAGAACTGGTGGTGTAAGTTGATGAACGTCATGAGGCTGCCGCATAGCACCTGCTAAACACACAGACAAACTCATTACTGGTAGGCCTAGAACTTTTTAAAATTTTCATTCATTGTCACAAATTAGTTATATATATATTTACATGTACAATTTATACTCTCGTCCACTGAGCCACAACTGGCTTGTCTGTGGTTTAAACAGATGGAAACAAAACATTTACATATATATTGTATATATATGTATACAACTATACGAATATATATATATATATATATATATATATATATATATATAAATATATATATATATATATATATATATATATATATGTATATATTGTATATATATTGTATATTGTGATTGACAATGTTGAAAAATGAACTTAAACTAGGAAAACGCCATATATGCGTTGTTGAACGAGCGTATAGTAAAAGTATGTCGACTTTTAGGCCAAACTTTTGCCTACATTCTCCAATTGGGTGACATTCAAGTTGGAAATGGGTAAAAAGTGCTTCGAGTGGTACCAATTTAGCACATTTTATGGTTTTTCTTCGAAATGGCTCACCCGATCAAGCTGAAAGTTTTCAGAAATGTGTATCATAATGTATCTCAACTTCACGCAAAATTTCATTTTTTTTTTAAATAAAAATATTTTCTTTTTTTTCCGACGTGTTATTCTAATGAGTATTTTTGAAATTTCTAAAATTCATAAAAAAAAAAGTTATCATACGATAATGCCACAAAACTATACAGATCCAAGTTAGATGAGGAACCATAATGAAAAAAAGTTTGAAGTTGATAGCTGTAGCCGTTTGACCTGTGAAGAATCAACAAAAAAACATAAAGAAAAAAAAAAAAAAATCAATGAAAAAAAAAAAAAACGAACACCAATTTTTTTCAGTATGTCAAGTTGAATCCTCGCTAAAGCTCGTCTAATTATCAACATAATTCAATTTAATAACTTAACATGAAAAGGAAATGAAAATGAAAATATTTATGCTCAGAGAGATGTAGGAATTTAGCAAATTAATGAAATAAACCGTCAAATCCAGATATTTCACAAGGATATGTTTGAGATAGCAGACAACAATTGAGCTAAGAGAAGAGTTGGAAGACCAAGAGAAAGGTGGCAGAAGGGAGTCAAGTTCGGGGTAGTCAACCGAGGAGAAAAATGGGAAGAAGTGTAAGACGAGAGATGGTGGGAGAATAGAGAACGGCAGAGGGAACTCGTAGGAGGAGAAGAAGAAATAGAGGATAGGCCTAGCAGTAGTGAAGAAGAAGAAGTCGTAACTGGCAGGAACCGATTGATATGAGAAGTCTGCCCTCGAATAAGTGGAGGAAATACCACCTGACCCAATTTAATTGGTTATCTGGGTTTGAGAGATAGGCCTATATAAATTTTTTTTTGGCTCTTCTTCGTGTTTCATGATATTTTGATTCATTTAACATCATATTCTATTTCACTATTTCTCACTACATATGTCTTCTCCAGAGTAGGCCTATTTAGCTAGATTAAGCTATTTCATGAAAATTTGCACGGTTTTGAACATATTGAGCTGAGTCATATAAATTATTATTTTTGAAACGTGTGTTCAAATATAAAATGAACTGGAGAAACCAAAAGACAAGTTGAAAATAATTGCTACCTCTTTCCTCGAATACCTATAAAAGATAAGTGTTATTCGGACAGATTCCTGCCTCAGACTAAGTCCGAGATAATGTGTAATTTACGTTGATAATCACTAGACAGCAGTTTCACTGCATACTAGACTTTTTACTTATAATGTGTTCCGGACTTTCGGAATCTGGAAGACTATTATCTGCGGCTGAAAATTATGCGCACAGACAGCGCAGTCCTGGCGTTGAAGTTCATTGGTTTCAAATAATTAAAATGGGATGGTAAGATCGCCCTTGTGGTGCCCCGTCCAAACGATCCTATCTTTCATCCATAGCCTTAATTGGTGAACAATGATTTTGTTTCAAGTTTCGATGTTATTAAAAAAAATACTAGATTTCCTCATTTGTACTGCGCTGCGTGGGAAATGTATTCACCTGATTGTTTTCGTGCAATCGAAGTCGAGTGTCGGCATCGTCTTCGCTGCTGATGGCGTTGATGTCTTGCAGCGCGGACAGAACTTGACTCCTGACGGCCGAGGTGGCTATCGTCGTGGCCTTGACAAGCTCCTCCCACGACGCCTGGCACTGCGACGCCAGCACGTGGCACGACGACGCGGGGTCTTGGACCAGAGCTGCGAGCGAATGAGACAGGCGAGAACCGGCTCCGCACAATCCATTCAACATCTGCACGAGAAAGACGGGAGTCGAGTGATGTGTGAACCCTCGTCACGATGTAGTGACTCAATTCAATTTCAATTCAATTTCAATACTTTTTATTCACACATATATACACATATTAACTGAACAATAATTAATAAAGAAAACATATAACAAGCAATAAGTTACATTTCATTTAAGCACTATAAATTAAATTAATAAATGTGTGAAACCCGCATAAGGAAAGTTCCTTGTGTGCGGGCATAGCAAAGAAAAGACAAAGAGATAAATCAGTTCAGTCAGAAAGAAATGTTAGATGTAAATAGTTGGCTTAAATACGAAATCGGTTATCAATATACACATAAAATCATACATCTTATTTTAGTATCATTTTAATAGTTTTTAATAGTAATATCATTTAAATAGTATATTTTCGGAAAGTTATGGTCACCAACAGCGCAGCCCTGGTTTTGAAGTTCATTGGTTTTAAATAATTAAAATGGGGTGGTAAGATCGCCCTTGTGGTGCCCCGTCCAAACGATCCTACTTTTCTTCCTTAGCCTTAATTGGGGAACAATGATGTTGTATCAAGTTTCGATGTTATTAAAAAAAAAAAAATAGTATATGATACCAACATACTTTATCATATTATGAAGGAGGTGCTCCAACTCCCATACTAATAACATGGACGGTATCTGTGGTTTCTTGCAGTCAGTTCAGAGCCAAAGGTCCCTGCCAGGATCCTCTCGTGAACTAGATGTAGATAACCGGTGGCATTGTTTAGCATTGTAGTTCCATATAAGAGCGATAGTTGCGCTACAGGCAATCAGAACTCTGGACTCAGATTCTGACCCCGGAAATATTTCACTTTGAAGACGCAAGTCGGTACACCTTTTTGATATTATTATAAAGTATGTTGGTATCCCTACATCGTACCCTCGTTAATCCAATCTCGGTTAAACTGAAATTTGACATATTTCGAACTAATATTTTGAATACTTGAAAATTATTCTATATTATTCTTAAATATTCTATATTATTCTATATTTATTCTTAAAATTATATATTTTGAATACTTGGCTAAGGGTATGGGCATTTCAATGTCAATTAAAATGGTTAATTCAATAGAACACATTCGATAACCAATAGACGCAGGCCATACTGCGATCGCGTGTGGTCAGCTAGCCGAGTGAGGCCCCTCTCAACGGCTCCACCAACGTAGTTTCAACCACTGGCATGGCTATCTCTTGCGTTCAATACAAAATTCACTGAATTCCAAGAGTTTTCTAACAGGCATATATACAGGGTTTATAACAAATACATTGGTAATCTGTCGTAAATGGAAATCCTTCGCTTGTCACTTTTAAATTATAATGGTTGTGAGTTGGACAGTTTTTTCAATCCTTTCGATTCAAACCCGCATCACCACAAGTTCACTGATCTTCATTTACTTCATTTCACAACAAATTACCAGAGACACTCAAACGCACTGAGGAAAACCATAGTTTTAGACAACTACCGTACTTAAACAGGTTCTTACTGAACACTCATTTTACTAGGTATATTGATGATTTTTGAAGCATAAATTTTAGAATGCTTCTAGTAGTTCTATTTTTACTTGACATTTTTATATTATTTGACTATTCTTGACAACATTTACACAGTGTACGTTTTTAAATGTATCAACCGTTGACATGCTTTTTATTCTGTCGATGATTATCTAAGCCATCTATGAATGTTATTACGATCATTGTATTTTAACAAAATGTTTTTACTCTTAATGTTATGACTTTTATCATACTGTAAGGTACAGTCGCCAATAATAAAAACAATTATTATTATTATTATTATTATTAAATGGCTGAAAAAAAAAAGAGTGAATAAATAAATAAAAACTGATACGAATGTATGCAGAAAGTGCAGAAGACACTATTTATCGGCATTTGGGAACAAATCTAACAATCAGTTTAGTGTAAGTGTTAGAACATGTGAGTAACCTGCAAGTAGGTCAGCCAGCCAGTAAGGCAGTCGGATACGTCCTTGGGAGTAGCAGCCGTTATTCCGGCATTCGGGATGGCATGATCTCCCATTCCAGCGGCAGGTGTGCTTCCAACGTCACCAGGAACCGTCTGACTGGAAAAAAACAGCACCCTCAGATATATAGACCTATGTGATATTTTGATCTTGTCAGACCTACTCCTGAATAGACCTGTATTTCTGAAAACTAGTTTTTTAGAACATTTAAGCTTTGTATTGGAGTTTTTACTTCTACTAGAATACCTATAAAAATGTTTTGCAATAGGCCTTTGAGTGGAGTTATTACCTCTAGTGATATTAGACAGCAAATCACGTCCCTAAAATGTCCCTATTTACATTTATTCGTGAAAACTCTGTAAAATGTCTGTTTCGAAACACAGGTGATCGGGGACAAAAACGTCCCTGTTTCGATTGTTATTGGTCCATACTTTGTGCGTGTTTTAACCCAGAATTGTCTCTATTTCGGCCGTAAAATGTTTTTTAATGAATGATTATTAGGGTTTTAAGGCGCATCGACAGCGAGGTCATTTAGCGCCTGTAAAATGTTCTTAGGGTTTTAAGGCGCATCGACAGCGAGGTCATTTAGCGCCTGTAAAATGTTCTTAGGGTTTTAAGGCGCATCGACAGCGAGGTCATTTAGCGCCTGTAAAATGTTCTTAGGGTTTTAAGGGGCATCGACAGCGAGGTCATTTAGCGCCTGTAAAATGTTCTTAGGGTTTTAAGGCGCATCGACAGCGAGGTCATTTAGCGCCTGTGAAATGTTCTTAGGGTTTTAAGGCGCATCGACAGCGAGGTCATTTAGCGCCTGTAAAATGTTCTTAGGGTTTTGAGGCGCATCGACAGCGAGGTCATTTAGCGCCTGTAAAATGTTCTTAGGGTTTTAAGGCGCATCGACAGCGAGGTCATTTAGTGCCTGTAAAATGTTCTTGAATCAGCCGTTGTTTGTCACTACAGTACTTGGTCCATATATTGTCCGTGCCCTACTTGTTAGTTACCATTTCATAACTCTAATTCCAATTATATCTAGGGTAGCCAATTGATCATTAAATTAACTGTTGAATTACGCAGTGCTCATGTGACGCATGCAAAGGAGAACATATTTTCTGAGGTTCACATATAAGCAGCTAGATACATTATTTTTTGTTAGAAAAAATAATAATACCATCCGATCATTTAGCTGTAGGCTGCCCCAAAAACCGTGTTTTCCTTTTGCGTGCGTCACAAAAAAATTGCGTAATCCAACAGTTGATTCAATGGTGCAAAATTGGGCTGTAATTATTTAGAGTCATGTAAGAGTACGGTACCGGTACACGTAAAACAGCAGCAATATAGGCCTACGGCAAAGAGAATTATCTGGAGTCTTGACGACAGTCAGGACGGACTAATGCCATTTGATAGTAGAATCACGTAATCCACCCAACAAAATAAATTGTCAAACAGTTTTCGCAAATTTGTTGTAGAGTTTATTCCACTCTTCATCATCACGTTAACTCAACAAGCACAAGTGAGACTGAATGGAGCAATGGAATGCAGTGTGACAACATTCTACGCTTGCTTCATGTCAAATGGTAGCCTACTTGCCCGAGGCGATGAGTACTTCTAACCCAATAATGTTCGACATTCCAATCAATTCTACGAAAACACTTCTTCATATAGTCCGTCAAAAGTCCCTATATTGTCCGTCTAAAGTTGATACCGTTATGTTGTTTGTACATAGTCCCTTATGTTTGTTGTCCGTGTTTTATCACTTGGAGAGACCGAAACGTGGTTGCTATATTGACAGTGAAAAGGCCCAAGATCAGCCGTCTTTTACTCCTACTTTGGCCGTTCACTATGATTCAGTTTTTGACCTTGTTTCGGCCGTAATATGACTCTGTTTGGGCGCTATCATTGATGGTGCTATGCAACCGCATTTTTCTGCAGTCTGTTTGCCTATTATGGACGGCCGTGTTTTGTCCCTTAAAACTCAATTGTACCTGTTTCGTGCCCTATTACGGCAGAGTTATTTCAATAAGGGTAGACCTCTAGGCCTACTGATGAACTGTCCCAATTTGTTTTCTATAAATTAAGTTACATGTTTTTTCAGACTTTGATCAGATAAATATTGATTAGGCCTACGGTAGATATATAGTTTTCACGATATGAAGCGATTATAAAAATATACACAGCGTTACCCTATAGAGATCATTTTGTCTCTCTTACCTGTCGTGGAATGATACCTGTAACTGTTGTGCCTCAACATTCGGCTGTTCTCGTAGTCTTCCGAGGTTGGAACACGAACTTCGAGAGGGAGGGGGTTTACTACGACTGCATGTTGGGTTTTGTTTCATGTTAACCATGCAGTAATATCATCAATGGCACACTCATGTTTGCTTCACTTCCTAGAAACAAACTATAAGAATGTGAGTTAGATAGATCAAGGTGCTATCATTCTGAGGGAAAACCACCCCTAATATGCAACAGGCAAAAAAAAATGAAAAAAAATGAAAAAAAAATAATGCATTGCCATCTATGTTTCCTAGGGCACTGCATTTGTAGTGGACACAAACTCAATGCCTAGGGTCAAAGGGCCTGGCCTAAGGGAATAAATGCCCTAGGGCAAGCCTAGGGTAGGTCTAGACCATTGAGTTTATAACTCAATGCCTAGGCCTAGGCCTAGTTGAGCATGAGTCAATATTATGTCAAGTGGTATTTCTGTTTTCTCACCTTACAGGTAGGCCTAGATCAGTAACCATCAATGAAACCACAATAGTGAGCGGCGGTCGGACTATGAAAATCTAGCGGGCTCATAACAAAAAAACAATTCCATGACAGAGGGTCTGAGGGAGAAAAGTTCACCCAAAACTTCAATTTCAATCAGCTGAAAATGGTACGACCTGGTGCCGACTCCCGATCGCGCCTTTGCTCAATGCTCTTTATGCGCAGCCGTAGGTCTAAAATCAATTACAAATACCAACATTTAACCGTGGTATTTGATTGGTTCTAGGCTAACCTTTTTGCCAACTACATAAAATAAAATACTTGCCTTCTCTGCGCAGCTGTGAGCCTGTGAGGCTTTGAAGTTGTCCCGCGGCCCGCCAAATCACCGGGTGAGCCTGTTGTCACAGGGTTAGTGGTAGGGGAGGAGTTTCATCAGATCCGAAGTTCGGTCACGTGACCACACGAACTCTCCGAGTGTCGACTGAGAGATGTACTATTTATTGTATGTTGAAAAAGTATAGGTCCTTCAGAAATAGAAATTAATAGAAATTTTCCACACTTCGTTTTATTAATCTGTTGAAGAAAAGTAACCAACCTATGGTTCAAAATGTGAAACTATACAGTCCCAACTAGGATTAAGGGCCACTTTGTAATTGACCTGTAGAAAAACAATTTAAAAACATCAAAAACCATAAGCAAACAATAGCCTGATTTTTTTAGTATTTCTCCATTTTTTGCCACAAGTAAAGTGTCTAGAAGATAAGAATGAAATGAGTTTTGAATGAAAAAAATGAAAATGTAATACCTAATCTGTAAAAAAGTTGGTAGACTTATTCATTCATTCGATTAATAATGTAAAAAACTTGATTTTCTTTTGATAATAAATAGGAAATAATTGGAATCGAAATCATATCACCAACATTCAAATTTTGGAATAATTATCCCTGTCTGATTGTTGAATAATAGTGTGTGTCACATCAATATTATCAATAGAACACCAGATACCAGATAGAACCAGATAGGTTGCCACCGCGCATTTATGTGCAACTGCAAGAGTTGATAATAATAATAATAATAGTTTTTACGAATTCATGCCTTTGGCCGTTCGAAGTATGCGGCAAGAGAGATTAGCTAGGAATAGAAATAGCTGTCACCCCAACCGCATGACCCCTTCCCTCAGCTACTACATCAAAGGCCTGCAAGCGCAATATTTCAGGTAGGAAATGCCAAAAAAAAAAAATCCGAAAAACTCAACATTATAAGTCTTACTAGTACTAGGCCTAGACCTATTCGTTCTACTTAATTATTACATAAATATTATAAACTTGTATAATACCACAATAACTTGTATAGGCCCACGATAATATCTCTTTAAACAAGTTTGCGTACATCCCGGCAAAACATTCGGATGGTCACAGGACCGCACTTCGGCTCGTGTAACTCCTCCCCTACCGCTAACCCTGTGACAACAGGCTCACCCCAAATCACCACTTTCTTTGGCCAAATCTGTCTTGTGCTAGGCCTAGTAATCCGCTTTGCAGTATAGGCTTTAAAATAACTTTAAAATGCAGAGAAATGTGGAGATAAAAGCAAAAGTCCGAGATTTGAATTTCATAATTGAAAAGGCTAAATGTCTAAGTAAAAGCGAAGGACAAGTTCTAAAACAGAAGGACGTTTTCTTCGTTGTTCCGCAAGGCAGATTGAAGCTGCGTGAATTTGAGGTTAGACCATGGAGTTGTATTGTACAGACTTTAAGGGCATACGCCTAGGGCTTAGGCCTAAATATAATTAAAGAAGAATAATAACATTCAGGTTGTGGCTTGCCATTGTATTGCATTAATAAGAGGCGTGACTCGGAAAATACAAGAAATATTCAGAAACAATAATTCGAAACACCATTGAATTTGTAGTGGTTACAAAAACCTTACAAAATCAATGATTCTACCAAGGCGTGGGCGGGGGGTCCTGTGATAAACATGATTCAAGTTAAAAGTGCAGTGTGTCAGGACATTGGCCAGAACGCCTAATTAAGGATATTTATTTACTCAATGATTGAGTAAAGGGTTCAATCTGATTTTGGGTTCTGTTGGGGAATGAAACTATCAATTTGAATACCCTCAATTTGCTTCGTTTTTGTATGTTGTGTAGGCCTATGTACACCGTTCTGGTAGTAGTAGCATTGAGTTTGTAGTAGGCCTACTACAAACTCAATGGTAGCAGTGTTGATTGGTTATTGGTTGAGCAAAGAGAAAACTCGAATTCACCATAACAAATAAACAAACATTTTCTTTTTTATTGCGTTCCACAGTTCAAACAAAAGTACAAATTCAATTGAAACTTGGCATACACAAGTGTCATCATCTAATTCAATATTGAACCTATAGTTTTGAGGAGCAATTGGTTGCACTTCCGGTACTTCTTAGAGAATCCATTTCAAAGATAAAAAAAAGAACAGAATAATCCAGAGAAAAAAATTGAGATGAAATATTTTATATACTTTTTAATAGACTATGTAATAAAAGGAAGAATCACAATGAAATAATACATAACACAAGAAGGGGAAATAATGTATACTTGGAGTGTGTATCGACTACAATATTAAATAATAGTGTATTTTATAAAGGGGTAAGGATGTATAATAATCTACCATTAGAAATTAGACAATGTAAGAGTGTTGATAATTTTAGATATAGAATTAAAAAAATGAGGTTGGAAATGAGAATAGAATTATAAGTTAATAACAATAAGGAAAAACTTTTGTATTAGCAATTATAGATATAATGTAATAGCATATGGCTAATCAATAAATATTTACATTACATTACATTTCAAACTTTAAAAAAAAAAACAGAATAATCCAGATAAGAAAATTCAGATGAAATATTTTCTTGGAATAAATTTAAATAATTGCGAAATTTCAATTTAATGAGCCCAACGTCACACATCATTCCTAATTTTTAAATGAATTACGTAGATCAGTCGTTTTGTTGAAAAAAATATCAATACCGGTACCGGCATTGAGTTTATAGTACTGTAAACTCAATGGTACCGGTACATAATTTTTTCAGACCAATCAAAGCTATTAAGAAACCTTTTAGAAATCTAAGCAACAAGTGTCACCAATTAATTTGAAACGATCAAAGTGCATGATGAATAAAACAGGAAGGCACTGATGTAATTGTTTGGAACTCGAGGTGCATAGCTTTCCATCACATCCCATATAGATATACCTATATCGCTGATCCAACAACTCATATGTTGCCTTAATTCCTAGTTAGTATATCATACATGACTGCATCACACTTATAAGAGCATTTCTTGCAGTGGAATGGCTCATCACCGGTGTGTATCAACATGTGTGTCTTAAGATGACCGAATCATGGACCGTTGTAAGAACCGACCTGGATGGCTCCCATCACAAAATGCGTACGGTAGGGCCTACCTTCTTTTCATATTGGGTTCAACGACTAACTATAATGATAGGAAGTGTCTATTCGCACAGTAATACTCTGCGAACAAGAACCTAAAACACTATTCAACATAAAGTCAATTGTAAACATCAATGTATTCAAGTATTGCGTCAAGAATTTCTTAGTTGTGCATGCTTTTTATTCTGTTGATGATTACTCTTAATGTTATGACTTTTATCATACTGTAAGGTACAGTCGCCGATAATAAAAACAATTATTATTATTATTATTATTATTATTCTCAAAATTAAAAATGACCGAAAAATGGCAGAACAATCTAAAACCCGCGAGTTATTTGGACAAAGCCAGGTTGCGAACAGTAGGTTGGGTTTTTGAGGTTAGGTTAGTGTACAAACCTTGCGTTTACCGCCGGCAGGCGAAACGGAGCCGGGTGCTTGTTCGCACAATTCAATTTGCGAATAGGGCCGGTTATAATGATAACTGTGATCTATTGGCGTCAGATGATGAGATAATGAGATGAAGGTATCGACACAAGCAGCGCAGTGGTTAACACGCTCGCTTCATGTGATCCGAGAGGAGAGGAGCATATCGGAGGAGATTCGATCCCCGCCACCGTCCATCTTTACAGATTTTCGTGATTTTCCTCTGTAGTCTAGGCTAATGCCAGGATGGTTCCTACAATATAGGCCACGACCCCTTCCTTCCCACTATCCTTCCCAATACCTAAGAAACCTTCATCTCATTATCCCATCATCTCATCAATCATTCATCCGACGCCAATAGATCTTAGTTATCATTATAGTGCGTCGTTAAACCCAACATAGATAGAGATGAAGGTATTGGGAAGGAAGCGGTCGTGGCCAATATTGTGGGAACCATCCCGGCATTAGCCTAGACTACAGAGGGAAACCACGAAAAACCCCTGTAAAGATAGACGGTGGCAGGTATCGAACCAGGTTCGATATGCCCCTCTCCTCCCAGATCACATGAAGCGAGCGTGTTAACCTCTGCGCTGCATGTGCCGGTGTAAAGCCTACTACTGTAGTTGAATGAATACTGGTTATGTGTCCCGAATAATCTATTTCACTTGCAAAGTCAGACCAGAAATCTGACTTTCTTTTCATCAGAATGGAGGAGTAGGCCTGCATTCTTGATGCTGGCATTGAGTTGGAAATTGTCAATTTTCAGAAGATGTTAAGGACACGATGTAGTGATACCAACCTATCTTATCATAATATAAAGGAGGTGACTCAACTCGGGTCTCGAAAATGAAATATTTCCGGGGTCAGTTCCCGTGTCCAGGGTCCCGATTGCCTGTAGCGCAACTATTGCTTCATCTTGCAATTAACATCTCGCTCATCTTGCAATATATATGCTGCACTCTTGGGGGCGCTGAAGAGGGTATACCGGAATAAGGATACTACCTAGAGTGAACGTGGGCTTGGCCTGTAATAATGCCGTAGAAGCTACTATTTCGGGGAATTGGTCAGGGTTATTTGGGTCAGGTTTTGATCGGTACCCCCCCCCCCCCCCCCCCGAAGAGGGCATCCTCTCAAGCCAAGTAATCACTCCAAGCACTCGTTCAATCTTGGTAGTATTTGTATTCGGTGATGTTCGTAGGCCTATAGGGCCTCTATGTATATCACAGAAACGGTTTTTACTTATAATATGTTCCGGACTTACGGAAACTGAAATACTGTGTTGTCTACGGCGGAAAATTATGGTCACCAACAGCACAGTCCTGGTGTTGAAGTTCATTGGTTTTAAATCATTAAAATGGGGTGGTAAGATCGCCCGTGTGGTGCCCCGTAAACGATCCTATCTTTCATCCACAGCCTTGACTGGGAAAAAATAATTGCTATCAAGTTTCGATATTAAAAAAAGAAAAAAAGTCTTGGCTCTTCAGGCGGCCCGCGTTTCCCTAGTGCCATGTAGACCAAGCTAACGGAATGTTTCAACATTTGTCCAGACTGGTTCAGCAGAGTTGATATTCTACGATCGTCCTGACGGCGACGGACCGAAGCTGAGCAAGTTCGAGAAGTGTTTTGTGGAAAACAGCTCGGAACTCTCGTCCGTGCTGGCGAGAGCTCTCGGAACCAAAGGAATCGTTGAGAAGACGCGGCAGCTCTTCGTCGTTGGTCAGACGAGAGTGCACGTTGATTGCGTTGATAATTTAGGAGATTTCATGGAACTAGAGGTAATTATAAATGTACACTTACTTATAATTAGCTAGAGACATGTAAATAAATACAGCACATCTTTTTTTTTTCATAGCATTCAGTATTTGAAAAGTAGCACTTTGGCGCATCTCTTATTTGGAAACGTTGTGTTTTGTAGCGCAACAATGCTCTGTAGCGTAGCTACAAGTGAAACCGTTATATAACGTACAATAGGCAAACAAGAGGAACAACCCAACTGATATTTTCAGAAAAATGGAGTCCACCACTGGGTTAAACCTACACCTCATCTGTCGACTGCATTTGCAGCTGCATTGTGGTTTTCCTAATTCCCCAACTACGGCACCTTTATACTTCATAACTGATTCAATTCTGGAAAAAATAGCATCTATAACTGTTTTATTTAAAATATAGCGTTTATATCGCCAATGCGGGCAATACGTTGTATTGTAGCAGAATTTGACATTTGTAGCGCTCATCACCTTTTCAAAAACATCAAAACAGCATCAAATATTGAAACATGACGTTCAAATAATGGAAAAATATATACTAAAGCACTATTAGATTTCATAATTTTTATAGCTATTGTTAAATGTTTACATGTCTCTACACACAATAAATCATAATTTAGAACCTATAATTTATTTATAATAATTTATTTGTGGAAAGCGTCGCTTCAAGGTAGTAAGGAAGGACGCGATGGAACAACAGCTGCTGAAGAAGATTGTGTTCTTCTGGGGAAACTTCATGCCAGGTTGCGACGACGTAAGAGAGAAGCGTCCCATCTCGTCGTTGAATACGTTGACTACGGTGAAGATGGAAATCAAGTTCAACGACCGATGGGCCACGAAAAAGCAAATTTATAATTACAACAATCAATAAATAAGTTCTAAAAGGTATAAAGATGTAACCAATTACGGTAGTCAATTACTGTACTATAGAAAAAAAAATCATTATTTTATATGATTAAGGCCCGGTATTACCAACGTGGGAGTAGCTCCAACTGGCAGATAAAAGTTGTTATCACCATGGTTACCTGGGATATTTGTTTTCACCAACTCTCAGATAACTGGTAACTGGACTTGGTAATACCGGGCCTAAAAAAAACACCCAAACATGATCAGAAGACTAAAAATCCCATGCGGGGCGGTTGTGTCTCTCGATCTCCTCACCCCCAATACAATTTGGCGTGGAATATGATTTTGACTTTGTTATTATTGTTATTATGTGGTTATTATGTGATTGTTATTATTATGTGATTATTGTTTGCCTAAAGACCCCACCAACAGCTAGGTTATACAAGGGTACAAGTGAGCAGGTGATTATGAAACTATGAAATGTTGATAAGTGAAAGGACAATTACAAAAACCCATGCCTTATGCGGGATTCGAATCCACGCCCAATGGTGACTTCAGTTTCTAAAGCGGTGCCTCAGCTGACTGAGCTACCGAGGGTGGCTTCTCAGTACTTTCCCGGATATTTTTGAATATGGTCACCCTATACTCTGAGAATGAGAATGTAATGAATATATTCATTTGATTGCAGGTTATGCTGAATGCTGACCAGACGGTAGAGGAAGGGCAGCGAATAGCGGAGGCGTTGATGGCAGAGTTGGGTGTAAACAAAGAGGATCTGATTGCTGGAGCGTACATGGATTTACTTTTGAAGTAGTAGTGAATCCGTATATCTTTATTTACCATCAAACTGTATTTTTTTTTTGGAACACAATATGTGTGTACATTGATTCAAGCATTACACTTGATTGTCACTAATTATTATTCTTAATTTTTATTTTTAATACACTTCTGGGAAATTCCAGTAATTCAATTTTCATTCTTGTTGGGAACAAATTGCTCATTTCCTTTAATTTCATTATACTCTCTTCTGAATTCGGCAGTTGTCTTTAGTATGTATCTCGAATAATATTTGCAGGAATTCTATTGAACATTTTCGTATCTTTAATATACATTGAACTCTTAATTTGTTATTACTCTTGTTATATATATTCACATCATTTTTATTTCTGGTACTGTACTATATTTATGAATGTCACTATTGTATTATTTGTTTCTCTTTTATTTTCTCGATACATTTCAAATGGAATAAATCAAGTGAATTGAGCTAGATTGGCAAGGTCTTGTAATAAAACATCATTCCTTTCATCCCATATTAATTAAGTATAGTATCATTTACTGACATTAATTTTATTGCATGCCTATTTTATTTGCTTTCTGTCTATATATAATATACCATAGGCCTAAATATATATATAATATATATATGGTATGGTCCAAGACGGCGGTATTTATTCAAATTCGTGACGTCATGAATTTAAAGCGCTCTGATTGGTTTGAGTAAAGGCAATCTTTGTTGCCGTGTGAAATCAGTTGAAAGCAATCCACAAGGCTAGATTTTCATTCGAGACTAGCTAACAAATCACGAAAACAAAACCACCGCGGAATTGGTACGTGGAAATTTTCAATTCCGTGTGGTTTTGTTGGAAGTTCGAGACTAGGCACCAAGGAGCGCAGCTGACATCGGCCACGAGTTCTCCCGACTCGAGCCAACTGCTATCGGTGTCTAGCAGTCATTCAGAAGACATTTAACAATCCACCAGCAGAGATTAAAACCCCACAATTCAAACTTGCCATCAAAAGCCTTGTTTGTTGAACAAAGCTCACCGTAGTGTTTAAGATTATTTAAACTATTGAGTTCAATTCTGCTATTGTTGCACATTTTAAATTAGAATCGGTTTTAAAAATGTTACCTGCGAAAACCTTGGATAAAATTAATAATACATATAAAAGTTACTACACTGCAAAACGTGTTTTAATTTTATATCAAACCTTGAATCGTTTTATTCCTGAAAATAAAACGACCGGTTTTTATGAAGTTTCCAGGGAATTTGGGCATTTGATGAGGAAAGATGACCTCAGTGTTTCAACTGGAAGTAATGTCATTGTTAGAGACATGTGAAAATAGCAATTGCTATAAAAGCGACAGAAAATAAAAGTGCTTTGAAACATATTTTTCTAACATTTCTTCATGTTTCTATACATTTGAAGCTGTTTGATCATGTTTTTGAAAAGACGACAAAGCGCTACAAACATCTGAATCTGCTATGTTTCAATGTATCGGCGATATAGACGCTATATGTGGAATAAAAGCATCATAGATGCTATTTTCTGCAGAATATATCAATTGGGAAGTAAACAGGTGGAGTCAGTTGAGGAAATTCCAAAACCAAAGTGCATCTGCAAATGCAGGCGGCAGATGAGGTAAAGGTTTTACCTGGGGGGGACCCCATTTTCCTGAAACTATCAATTTGAGTGTTCCACTTGTATGCCTATTGTACCAATATATTTAATTGATATGTATACCTATCAAGGGTACCATACTGTTGTAACGGTACAGAAATGTTGTTTCGCTACAAAACGCAATGTTTCAAAATAATAGATGCACCAAAGTGCTACGTTTCAAATTCTAAATACTATGTAAAGTAAAAAAAGATGCTATATTTACATGTCTCTAGTCATTGTAGGCCTACACTACTATTAACAAATATTTTAAAATAATTTTTCCATTTATTTTGCTGACATTCTCATGATGTGTATGTTTGTATGAACATTGAAAAATATTGAGAAATTAAATTTTTCAAACTGAAAGTGACATAATTTCAACTTTATTTTTTACAATTTTATCTATTCCACATGACTACTTGCCTTCTAGAAGCATTCAAATTCAAAGAATAGAAAGTAAAAAAAAGGAGATGTGCATCTAGCACATCTAGCACATCTGCAACACTCTTATTAAAATGGATAGATAATAATAAAGATGGTTTATTGCCTTTTTCACATTGCTTTACACACAGCCAATCAATGGAAAACTACGTAGGACCATAAAGACAGTCAGATCAAATAGAATAATATTGGTAATAAAGTTATAATAAGTAAGACTGTAAACGTAATGCATTGAAAAATATTATAGATGAAGTGAACAATGAAAAATTATTATGAGAGTGACTGATGAGAGAGAAATACTTTTTTTTTTTAATAACATCAAAACTTGATACAAAATCATTGTTTCCCTATTAAGGCTATGGATGAAAGATGGGATCGTTTGGACGGGGCACCACAAGGGCGATCTTACCAACCCATTTTGATTATTTACTAGGAAAACGCCATATATGCGTTGTTAGACGAGCGGATAGTAATAGTATGTCGACTTTTATGACCAAACTTTTGCCTACATTCGCCAATTGGGTGACATTTAATTCAGAAATGGATAAAAATTGCTTCGAGTGGTACCAATTTAGCACATTTTATATTTTTTCTTCAAAATGGCTCACCCGATCAAGCTGAAAGTTTTCAGAAATGTGTATCAAAACGTAACCCAACGTCACACAAAATTTTACTGTTTTTGAAAATAATTTTTTTTTTGTCATGTTATTCTAATGGGTATTTTTGAAATTTCTAAAATTCATTAAAAAAAAGTTAAAATCCGATAATGCCACAAAACTATACACATCTAAGAGTGACATCTCTTATCCTAAGAGTTTTCATTCATAAAATTAGAAATGGCCTTATGCCGAAATACCTGGTTGATGCAACAAATAGTAATTGTAATGTAAACGAATTTCGACCTCTAACTAGAAGCAATATTAATCAAAATTCAATTTTCAAGAGCACACATTCAATGAAATGGAGTAGATCTGTCTTTGTTAATGGTTTGAAGGAGTATGAAAAATTGTCAATTGGAAGAAGGGAGTTGAAGAGCATTTCCAGGTTCACGAGGGTAATTATAAAAACAGAGCTATAAGACTTGTATAATAGTGAATGTATGTTTTTGTATAGTGTATTATTATGTTTGGAGTGTATTGCAGCTGATTAAGCTAATAAATAAATGAATGAATACAAAAAAATAATAATTTGAATGCTGTGACTGGATTATATTTGAAAATATATTTGCCTCCATTCATCAAGATGTACATCAATACTACAAAAGCAAAGATCTCACCACCAAAACAAAAAATATTTTAATGTATGAAAGTTTGGCAGAAGTAACTCGACCAAATAATATTGAAAAATTAATGATAATGAATTAATAAATTAAATAAAATGATGAATATAGTAAATATGAAGAGAATATTCAATAAAAATAATAATCAATAAATAGATGAATCAATCAATAGTCTTAATGCTATATACTCTTCCCTACTCATTAATCAACCTGGATAAATATATTATAATAAAACGTGATATAAAACAGTGGTTGCTAAATAATTTGAGTTGATATGTTTTGAATCTCTCCCCTTTTATCTATTAAATAAGTCTTTCCTGTAATATAATTTCTGTTTAAATTTTGTTTTTCATTCTGTGTTCTTCGTAAGCAGTATAATAGGCCTATTTCTGTGAATAAGTTCAATTTTCTTTTTTTTTATCATTTGCATTTAATAATTGTCAGTTGACAAAATGTAGTACATATTGTAATTATATATTGCTAGTCGTTCGTGTTTGTTTAATTCGGTGAATCATTTCATTATCCCACAGACGAGCCTTTCAAAGGCTTTGTAGATCTTCTCGAGAATGTCCATGTAATTGTTATTTCTGACAGCCTGCACACAAGAGTTTTCTCTTACGCGGGCTTCTGGTTTCCAAATTAAGATTAAACACCACAATTAAAATCTCTGTCTTGAAATTAAAATTGAATTCTTGCGATCAATTCCATATTACCTCGAAACGTTTACAATTGATGTATATATTTATGGAGTCGAGATATTGGTTCAATGTTCTGGTAATTTAGTATTATGAGATTGTTATAAGACTATATGTTCAAATATATGTTTGTAAATGTATGTCGATGCATAACTTATAAATATGTTAATCTTTTATTACACGAACAAAAATAAAATGCTATTTAAATTGAAAATTGAATCATTCTTTTATTGTGACGATGAAAAAAAAAAAATGATGATAATAATACAAAAAATTGAAACAAAAATTGCTAATCATTTTGATAAATACAAAAAGGAAGAGGAAAACAGGAGACTTCAAGAGGAAGAAGAAAAAGACAAGCAAAAAGATGAATAATAAAGAGATGGAAGGTTTGTTCTTTTCAATATGAATATTTGGATAGATTATCAATTTTATTGAATGAGGGATGTATTAAGAACGCCCTCATGGTGCCCCGTCCAAATGATCCTACCTTTCATCCTTGGCCTTAATTGGGGAACAATCATTTCATTTCAAGCTTCGATCTTAATAAAAAAAGTCGACTTTTTTATCAACTTGGCCAAAAAATTGCATATGACAAATTCTGTATTCCAAAGTGTTCAAACGGCAAGCTGGCTTCACTCCGTCTCATCACAAGATTCTGTTCTGGACCCCTATTCCTGAGATAAATGAGATGAGAGAAAAATAAAAGTGAGTGAGAAAACGATTATCTCACTTAAAATGGCCGATTTACCATTAACAATCGGCCATTTTAAGTGACATAATCGTTTTATCACTCACTTTTATTTTTCTCACATCTCATTTATCTCAGGAATAGGGGTCCTGGTAGAGATTATATGGAATACTTTGGGAACTTGGAGCAGGAAATAATATCAATGACTGCTCTGTTTATTTTCTCTTTGCAGCTCAAAGTGGTTATTACTCTTATTATTATAATCTTATATATTATTATAAGTCATTATTATAAGTGGATACCTCCCCCCCTGCAAAATATTACATAATAATATTATCATGAAATTGTTTACTACTTGCAGATTCCGAAGGACAAGGTTACAATGTAAGAGAGAATGGGAAATTAGTAAACAAGTTTTTTCTACTAAAAACTTCATGATACTTCTAATCATATGTTTTCGTCATAAACCTGATTTGATAGTATTCATTCAAATGCCAACCCAATGCAGATTCTTCTGGCGTATTTTTTGTGTTTTTCACATTTTGAGAACAAAATATAATATTTATTAACTGACTATCAACTTCATTTATTTCAACTTTCCTAAACGAAGCAAGAAAGCTGTAAATGTTTGTGTTGTATTCTCTTTACATTCCATTCAATTAATAATACATCAACCCCATTCCCATTTCAATAATAGCATATCTACACACACACACATATATATATATATATATATATATATATATATATATATATATATATATATATATATATACATATATATATATATATATATATATATATATATATATATATATATATATATATATATATATATATATATATATATAAATATATATATATATATATATATATATAAATATATATATATATATATATATATATATATATGTATATATATATATATATATATATATATATATATATATATATATATATATATATACATATATATATATATATTTATATATATATATATATATATATATATATATATACATCAGAATAAAAATCAATCAATTAAAATATAAAAATTAACAATAATGACGTTTTTGAGAGAATAATAGAAAAAATATAGTAGGACAAGAAACAAAATTTAAGTAATTGAATCTAGGAATGGTTATAATCGAAATGAAATGAAAATAATGATAACTTTGAAAAAAAAAACGAAATAAGTTTAATCAATATAGCTTATAATACTTGAACAAGAAAATGAAGAAAAAAATGAAGAAATGATAATTATAAGAAAAAAAAGTATGCAAGGAAAATAAGATTGAAAATCGAAGAAGAAGGCTGTGAAGATGATGTCTCAGAATTTGTAAATATCCTTGAAGAGCGAGTAAAACAGTGCTTGATATAAATGTAACAATGTTAAAGAACATATCTAACATCTAACAATGAAAAAAATAGATACAGGTATACATTTTTAAATGTGT
The DNA here is from genome assembly GCA_964007535.1 of Brachyptera risi. Classification (NCBI taxonomy): domain Eukaryota; kingdom Metazoa; phylum Arthropoda; class Insecta; order Plecoptera; family Taeniopterygidae; genus Brachyptera; species Brachyptera risi. Next base: position 1,839,374 of record OZ023330.1, on the reverse strand, counting down.
TCGAATGATGTCCCATTGAATATTAAAATGATTTGAGGATGCGGTGTCGAGAGTAGGTCTTAGTTGAACCACTGGAACTATAATATAATGTGGAGTTGAAAAAATGTACTTGATTGATTTCCAATATAAATACATGACACGTTCACAAAATGTCCACAAAGCCTGATACAGGCTTATCTGTGGTTTTTAGACGAGTTTTAGCGAGGATTTAATTTGACATACTGAAAAAAATTGGTGTTCGTTTTTATGTTTTTTGTTTGTTTGTTTGTTTTTATGTTTTTTTGTCGATTCTCCACAGGTCAAACGGCTACAGCTATCAACTCCAAACCTTTTTTCATTATGGTTCCTCATCTAACTTAGGTCTGTATAGTTTTGTGGCATTATAGGGTGGTAACTTTTATTTTTATGAATTTTAGAAATTTCAAAAATACCCATTAGAATAACACGGCGGGAAAAAAATAAAAATATTTTCATTTTCAAAAGAAATGAAATTTTGTGTGAAGTTGAATTACATCTTGATACACATTTTTGGGAATTCTCAGCTTGATCGGGTCAGCCATTTTGAAGAAAAAATATGAAATGTGCTAAATTGGTACCACTCGAAGCAGTTTTCACCCATTTATAACTAAAATGTCACCCAATTGGCGAATTTAGGCAAAAGTTTGGTAATGAAGTCGACATACTATTACTTTCCGCTCGTCTAACAACGCGTATATAGCGTTTTCCTAGTAGTAAATAACTACACCTTCGTCCATCCATCGTACATGAACTGGTCTGAATGACGCACCAGTCTGCTAGGCGACTCAAATTATTCCAACTTCTCGTTTCCCAGAATCTGAATCACAAGCGTGTCCTTATACCTGTTACCTGTCCAACTCCACGAATCTCAAGATAGTTTAGCCAACCACAGGCAGAGTCTGACAAGTTATAGCACATAGCTCGATCATCTGTGGTTATAGGTCAAGTGACGTCACCCATTGTTCAAAGAGACAGACAACAATGTCCATCAGTTGGAATTGGCCAATCAGAATGTTTGGTAGTCCACCAGTTCGCTGTGTTGCTATGGTAGCTATAGGCTTCTGTCAAGTGACGTCACTCATTGTTGCAAGAGACAGACAACAATGTCCACCAGTTGGAATTGGCCAATCAGAATGTTTGGTAGTCCACCAGTTCGCTGTGTTGCTATGGTAACTATGGGCTACTGTCAAGTGACGTCACCCATTGTTCAAAGAGACAGACAACAATGTCCACCAGTTGGAATTGGCCAATCAGAATGTTTGGTAGTCCACCAGTTCGCTGTGTTGCTATGGTAACTATGGGCTACTGTCAAGTGACGTCACTCATTGTTGCAAGAGACAGACAACAATGTCCACCAGTTGGAATTGACCAATCAGAATGTTTGGTAGTCCACCAGTTCGCTGTGTTGCTATGGTAGCTATAGGCTTCTGTCAAGTGACGTCACTCATTGTTGCAAGAGACAGACAACAATGTCCACCAGTTGGAATTGGCCAATCAGAATGTTTGGTAGTTCACCAGTTCGCTGTGTTGCTATGGTAACTATAGGCTTCTGTCAAGTGACGTCACCCATTGTTGCAAGAGACAGACAACAATATCCACCAGTTGGAATTGACCAATCAGAATGTTTGGTAGTCCACCAGTTCGCTGTGTTGCTATGGTAGCTATAGGCTTCTGTCAAGTGACGTCACTCATTGTTGCAAGAGACAGACAACAATGTCCACCAGTTGGAATTGGCCAATCAGAATGTTTGGTAGTTCACCAGTTCGCTGTGTTGCTATGGTAACTATAGGCTTCTGTCAAGTGACGTCACCCATTGTTGCAAGAGACAGACAACAATATCCACCAGTTGGAATTGACCAATCAGAATGTTTGGTAGTCCAACAGTTCGCTGTGTTGCTATGGTAGCTATAGGCTTCTGTCAAGTGACGTCACTCATTGTTGCAAGAGACAGACAACAATGTCCACCAGTTGGAATTGGCCAATCAGAATGTTTGGTAGTCCACCAGTTTGCTGTGTTGCTATGGTAGCTATAGGCTTCTGTCAAGTGACGTCACCCATTGTTGCAAGAGACAGACAACAATGTCCACCAGTTGGAATTGAATGTTTGGTAGTCCACCAGTTCGCTGTGTTGCTATGGTAGCTATAGGCTTCTGTCAAGTGACGTCACTCATTGTTGCAAGAGACAGACAACAATGTCCACCAGTTGGAATTGAATGTTTGGTAGTCCACCAGTTCGCTGTGTTGCTATGGTAACGATTGTTTGTTGTTTGTCACGTGACAGAAGCTTATACATACATGTATGCAAGGTTCATTCGGTTTGGATAAATATTAAATGAAAATAATATGATATTGAGTTTTTGGAAGAAGTATGGGTATTTATTTATATTCATTTATAATAAATATCACTCATTTTTGCTTATATAGCACAACATATAATTTCATAAAATGAGAAGGTATATAATTTCATCTAATGATAATTTCAAAAATACTCACTTTCAGTCCACAATGGTAGAGAAAATAATCATCATAATTGAACCAAGCTTAGTAATAATAAAAATTCAATTATAGATAATTCAGTTATTATACTTATTAACATAAAATTCATTCATTTAATTGGATAAAGAATTCGAAGAATTTAAAAGAGGAATTTTGAATAGTAGACATTTAATAAATATTAGGAGTTCATAAAATAACTAGATAGATAAACTTTCATCTTCTTTCAGTCAATCGAACAAACGTAGCGCCTACGTCATTATACTACCGAAATAGCTCACATGCGTACATTTTTCACGGTTGCCTATCTACACAATATAAAGGCGCCTATAAGGTCAGCTACATTCATTTCTCTTTGGAAATAACATGATACATTTAATGGATTGATTTATATTTTTTAATTGATTCTCATTATTCAAGGCTACTACAATTATCATACAATATAATACAGGCGTATCTTCTCTTCCTACAGAGAAATACGATCAATCAATCAATCGTTTATTTATTCCATTTATATTGGCTTTAACGACGCTCTCTACTGATGACTACGATCTATTGGCGTCGGTGAATGATGAATGAGACGATGAGATGATGAGATGGAAGGGTATTTTATTAGGTGTTTTGGATGGTGGGAAGGAGTCGGTCGTGGCCTGATGATAAGGAACCATCTCAGTATTGACCAGAATGAAAAAGGGAAACAATGAAAAACTCCTGTCAGGATGGTCGACCATGGCGGGAAACGAACCCCGGTCTCTTGGCTGACGGGTCAGTGTGCTAGCCTGTCGTTTTTCGTTCCTCTCTGTTGGTCAGGCCAATACTGGGATAGTTCCTTAACAAAAGGCCACGACCGACTCATTCCCACTATCCAAAAACACCAAATAGAATAACCTTTCATCTCATCATCTCACATATCATTCACCTACGGCAATAGATCCTAGTCAGCAGGTCAGTGCGTCGTTAAACCTAATATAAATGAGAATAATTAAAAGTAAGATAATCATTCAACAAACAATAAATCTTCAGGAAATGATTTCCGGTATTGTCAATAATACAAACATTTACATTGTGTGGAAAAAATCTACAATCTTACTACTTTATTTAATTTAAAATTTAAAACCAAGACAATTAAATATCGATTAGCAAGTGTACATTGAACAGAAGACGAGAGATGTAGATCGTACACTCTTCCCTTCCACCCACCGTCTCACCACTCCTTCTCAACACCAACCCAACTCAATATCGTTTCCGAGAACTATCCATCGGTTATCCCACGTGATCACTTGCTCTCAGCCAATAGGAAAACAGGCATTTTTTCCTCGTTCGCACATGAGTAACGCAAGGTCGTATAACAACTGCTACGTAAACACACATTACCATGGTGACGTCATTCGTTGCCTGGGCGACGGGTTTATACGTGACTGCGATTGGTTGACAAGTTTTAGCGGGGAAACCCTCTCAAACAGAGCCCTCGAGCGATCGACAATTGACTCACTACGAACGTCGTAAGCTCGCAGTTTTCCTCATTCCCTACTACAGCCACAGCCTACAGGAGTTTCTTACCGTGTGTTGAGGAAGATAGGTGATATTGTTATTGTTGTGTGTTGTGTATGGTGGTGATACTCTCAGTGGACCTTGCAGCATTGTTGTGTTCGGCTTTAATAGTCTTCATTGTTGGCGTGATCAGAATCAGTGAGTGTAATTATAAAATGATCGTATAATCCTATAGAGGTAGCCTTTTGATTGGTTAAGATAGGCGTAGCTGCCTAACCATGAATCTGTCAATTCAAAACGAAGTGATCGAAAAGTAAAAACATTCGACAGCTATGTTCAAGTATTCAATTTGTAGTGGTTCAATGGTTTAACTAAGGTACCAAATTTGAAAAATCTAAATTTGAACAATCTGAATCTGGAAAATAATTGAAAAATCAATTGTTTGAATAGGCCCAGGTAAATTTGTGAGGTAAATATTGAACCTAGCCCAACGAAGATTACAACTAACCGAAATATCACGACATTATCTGAACAGTTTATTTTTTGAACACTTTCAAAAATAAATTTGACATAGATCTACTGTTTCAAAATGTCAGGTTGGTATCAAGTTTAGTTGACAAAAATGAATATGCAATATTATTATTATTTCAAATCTTGCAATTGCACATAAATGTGCAGTGGCAAGCTCCTTTCAGGTGTGAATGATATTTTACGATTTTGGTAGATTCTCTAAATTTACATATTCTATTAATATTCTAATTCTATTATTTTATATTATAATATATTCCTATAATATAATATGAAAATATATAATATTGGTCCTAATAATGTATAGTATAATATATAATAATAATACAATACAATAATAATATAATAGGGGCCTATTGTAATATAATATATTTAATATACCTAATAATTGACCACTGAGATCGTCCGCCCTCGTGATGTCACAAAATATAAAAACCAATCAAGTGGACAGTGAAGCAGGGGAAATAGGAAAATAACCAATCAAGGTATTTAAAATTTCCCCTGCTTCATATAAGTCCCTCCCATCTACCATGGTCAATTAGGTAAATGGAGCTTGATTTTTTATGGAATGTATTAAATGTGTTTACACAAAATATAATATAAACTTTTCTTCATAATTTAGAAAACACAAAGAGAACATTTTGTTTATTTCTAATGAATGTGGCAATTATTATTGACAGATTTTTTTTCTTTCAATTCATTTTGAATGGTGTTTTAGGGCAAACAGATTTTCTTCCTAATTATGAAGGCTGAAGATTTATCTTAATCTTTTTAATGTTAGTAGTCCCGCAGACAAGTCAACTTTCTGTGATTGTGGTTGAAAAGTAGGAAGACCTAATAGACCCTCGAATCAGAACGAAATAACAATAATATTTCACTGATGAAATATTGATATTTGTCTGTTTGAATAATACACAGGGTGCGCGGTGAGACGGGTAACGCGGTGGTGACTTGGAACGCGGTAGCGGGCGAGGGTATACAGCGAGCGACGACGAGAGAGAGGCGTTCTCGCTTGTGTTGTAACCGCTATTCAACTGTACTAAAATTATATTCTAATGGCACGTATGGATGATAAAATTCTGATTAAGATTCTTGATTTAACGTCTCATGTCGTTTAGGCCTGGAACAACAACGAGAATCGTAACCGTATTGACGTAAGCTTACACACCCGCCGTGGGAATCTTATTCGACAATATTATTAGCTAATTCGCTCGGGGTATTCAATTTTCGTTACAGATACATTTGTAATTTTTCAGTCGATACGAGGATTACAATGAAAATACTGCAATGGTTGAAAATATTACTGTCACCACCTAAGAAACTTGAATAAAAAGTCGCTCTTTGCATTTGCATTAACGGCAACAGTATATATTATTTTCGCCCAACTACGTAGTACTTGTATTAAAAATGCTAATAACACTCTTTATTTATTTCGTTACAGCAGCTGGGACTATGCCACACTTGCCGTCTTGCTCAAATTCTTACTATTCTAATAGTAGTGATGTAAGTACGAAATGGAATTAATAAAAAAAAAAAACAGTTGAAATTGGTTAAAAGTGAAATAAATAACCATCAAGTAATCAAATGAAAGTACACGTCACTGTCAGGATTCTATGGTAACGGGTAATCTCATCCTTTGACAGTGGTGAGAAGTTAGCAAAGGGACGTTTGCGTCACTGATTGGATTGTACGGTAACCTCATCCTATGACAGTGGTGAGATAATGATTTCAACCAAACACTAACCACAAACAAAAAATAATAATTCAATGATAGCCATTGCTGTTAGAGTGAAATGCCCATCTATTATTCGATAAGTAAAAAACAACCATGCATGAAATATAGTCAAATAGTTGGAAGAGCGGCATCCCACCGAACCTCGCCATTTTCTTTTAAATGCCAACTATGTAAGTAACTATATGTATACCCAACTGTGTTGTGTTTTGAAAGAAATAAAGACTTATTATTATTATTATTAAATGGGATTAGGGTAGTGAGTAATTAATTCAAACAGCAAACCAATGGATTGAGTTAAATACACCTAATTGTTACATGTACCAATGTGACAGTGTAGGGATGTATGTATCGCTTTTATATCAATTGCATTTTTTAAATAATATTTTCTAATATATTTTCCTCTCTTTTCAATATTTAATATTTTGTCCTCTTCTTTTTCTAAATAAGTAATCAATTACAATATTATCTATTTTAGTCTATAGCTCAATATTATTGTTCATTTCTGTATCAAACACTATCGTAATGTCTTCTTGCTCTCTTTATTAATTTGTTATATTCGTTGTTATAGCTATATATTATTATTTACTCTGTGTCTATTATTTATAGCTCCAGATCATTCTTCACAGGCCATCCCAAAATGATGATTTTCCATTTTTTTAGGTCCAAGTGAACCATTTTTAATATTTCCCATAGCATTCTCTTCTGAATTGACCTACTGTTTTACTCGTTTTCATCTTCGTATCTAATCTGTTACATAATATCATCCCTTCAATGAAGACCAAATTGTCCTGAGCTTCATTAGTGGTTCTTATAACATATAAATAGAGGAATTAGCTGTAAGTGCTCTAGTATTATTGAGAGTCATCTGAAACTATAATATTTGGTGTTTTCTTCATGTTTTGTGATGTTCAAAACATTAGAGATCAAGTTCTTTTTTGCTATTTGAAGCGATATATGCCTTTTTAGCGCAATTTGTGAGAAAATAACAATTTTCCTAAAAACATTGTCTGTTACACTCATTTTTTTTCGAATTACATTCAAGTGTCATGTAAACTCAAAATCTTTCATCCCAATTCGTTTGAATAAAATATTCATTCATCAACTTTCGTTGGCCTGTGGCAGTCACTTACGATGTTCTTTAATTCTGTGCAGTTCAATTAGTGTTTCAATGTGGGGCATATCGACGTCAACGTACTGTCTTTTCAGAACTTGCTCACTGCTCAAGCTAAGAATAATGTAGAAAATAGCTTCTAATACATGCGTACATCATTTATATCTCCGAACCTTTACATTTGTCCAAAGACTTGTTGGTGCTAAATTACTGCTAATTTCAAATTTCACTGATGCTATAAAATGCTATTTTTGGAATAGCTAATGCTAAAAAACTGAATAATAATGCTATATTTTCATGCCTCTACGATATAAATTGTTAATGTTTCCAAGATTATATTCCTTCAATTCCTGGTCATAAGTAATAATTGTGAACCAAATAATTTGTTATTGTATAAATGTGTGTTGTATTTTCCGACCAGTGGGGAGACTACATGGAAGACACGGAGACACAGTTCTACGAGCCAACCCAGCCGACCTACGCCGGGACGATAAAAGACCAACGAGATACGAATGATGACATTTTCAATTGGTCGCACACTGTTAGTTTCAGCAGTAGTACAGCTTCCAGAAAATCATTTGCATTTGATGCTGGTACGTACCAAGCTTTATTTTACTCTCAACAATACATTTCAAGATTTTGATAATAGTTAATAGAATTCTACCTTTATCAGGTACACGTATAATATTTATGATACAGTCAAACAGGGCAAAGTCCAGTCAACAGACCGCTCGCTCTCTCACCTTATCAAGTGTCATAATTGACTTGATTAGGAGCTAGAAGATGAAAATTAAAATATATAGCAAAATAAAAAATTAGAATATTGTAAGTTGTACATTTCTTTATTATTACAGTAGAACCTCTGTTATAAGTTTCTCGTTTATACATTTATTACATTTATAAGTTTTAATTTTTGATCCAACCTATATGCTCCACATGTTGAATAGTTTCATTAATAAGTTTTTCACGTTGATACATTTTTTCAGTCCGGTCCCCTGTAAAACGTATAAACGAGGTACCACTGTATTAGACAATTTTTATATTTCATAATTGGCATGAAATTTAATAATAATCGGGTGATGAAAATGTCACGCCAAAAAACAAAAATATTATTAACGATTCATATTACACACACAATTTGCTATGTCGTTCCTTTGTGTACGACCAACCTTTGACACTGTAAATAAGACACAATAAATAAATAGATGAATATAATGTACATTGGATTTGAGTTTCTTTATACAATGTTCATTGTGATTGACTACATTTAGGTCCCTACTTTACCTAGGCCTATACTATTCAGGGCCTATTATATGAATGCCATTAATTTGTATTTGTAATTTGTAATTCGCAACTTATCATTTCGACATATATCATTTCAGACAGCCCGCACACAAGAGTTTTTCTTTTACGCGGGCTTCTTGTTTCTAAATTAAGATTAAACATCACAATTGAAATCTCTTTCTTAAAATTAAAATTAAATTCTTGTGATCAATTCCATTTTACCTTAAAACGTTCAAAATTGATGTATATATTTATAGAGACGAGATATTGGTTCCATGTATTGTTAATTCAGTATCATAATATTGTTATAAAACTATATGTTTAAATGTATGTTTGTACAAGAATACAATGTGATTGTACAAGAATATGTGTTGTATGAAGAAGAATAAAATGATATTCAAATTGAAATTGAATTGAATTGTTTGATTCTGCTTCCAGATTTGAACACAGACTCTCATAGAAAGTGGACTTGCAAAGATCTTGATCAGTGGACTGCCAATGACATTATGGATTGGATCATTTGCATCGCGGGTAACCACAAGTACGAGTACGAAAAGATCAACATGCCAAACTTCAACATAGACGGCATTAAACTAAGCAACATGTCCGAGTCGGAGTTTATATCCCGGGCGCCAGAGTTCGGCAAGACGTTATATCTGTCGCTGCAGGAAGTAATCAATAGATACGGATACGAAACACCGCACTGTGAGTAGATTTACCTTTTTTATTTACTAGTCAAACGCGAAATATGCGTTGTAAGATGAGCGAGATATCTCAATAAGGTATAAAAGTCCTTAAAGTAGTTCTACCCTTGCTACTTTATCGACTCTGGTATTCTACACACCTTGATATCTGAATAAGCTATTAAAGTCGTTAAAGTAGTTCTACTCTTGCCACTTCATTGACTCTGGTGTTCTACACACCTTGATATATATAAAAAATACTTCATTGTTGGTCAACTCTTGAATCTAGAAAGCAGTGAATCTCGACAACTTAATTCTGTCACAATTTGTATGATATATTTTATGAATATTATCAGTCAAATTATTTGTTTCTTCAAAACGACTGATCAGAATTGCTTAAAAAATCGTAATAATGTGTAAAATCCATGTATACACATTTAGAGAAAATTTCATTCCATTTGGAGAGATTTTATTTTTCAACATTTTCTGCCCAGCCAAATCTTATGGGGTTTTTAGAAACTTTGAAATGATGATTCTCAAAATCGGTCCGACCGATTCATCCCAAAAACTATACAGTTCTAAGTTGGATGAGTTTGCGTGTACAAAAAAAGTTTCATGTTGATCAGTCAACCCTTGCGACCTGTGGAGTGCTTACAAAAAAAAAAAAAAAAACACACAGACAAAGCCCTATAAGAGTGGGATGGAGACTTAGCTACGCTCATCAATTATTTTTATTTTAAAATTCATTTTATTCTCACAATCAATACAATACAGGTATGAAGTTAACAATTTGAAAGTTACAATTGTAAGAAGCCCACGTAGAGTATGACACTCTGTGTGTGGGCTGAGTATGGTAAATTTGTTTTTGTGTTTACAAGATGGCAAAAGCCGATAGGTTACAAATTGATGGTAAACTAGGAAAACGCGGGATGCGCGTTGTTAGACGAGCTTAGGGGTATAGAAATCTAGAATGAAAAATAATTTGTCAACCCAATCTACATCTACAGACCTTGGATCACTCCACACGTTCAAAAACCTTACGAGAATCAGTTATGTCACGGCCTTCCTCTTCATTCATTTCAATCGTTTTGAATTAATTGGTGACACTTGTTGCTATAGATTTAATTGGTTCCCGTAATAGCCTAAATTGATGGGAAAATGCATTATAAATGCGTTTTCTTCGTTATTTCTCATCCGATTGATGCGAAAAATCTCTCAAAATGTGCTTAATAGTTTCCTTTATATTCGGCGAAAATTTGAGGGGTCTTGAAAAATTTTGATTTTTCAAGTATTTTCCTCCGGGTTATTCTAATGGGGATTTTTGAAATTTCTAAAATTCATAAAAAAAAAAGTTACCACCCGATAATGCCACAAAACTATACAGATCTAAGTTAGATGAGGAACCATGACGAAAAAAAGTTTGAAGATGATAGCTGTAGCCGTTTGACCTGTGGAGAACCGACAAAAAAACATAAAAACGAACACCAATTTTTTTCAGTATGTCAAATTGAATCCTCGCTAAAGCTCGTCTAATCATAAAATGTAGTATTTATTTTCAAAGTTGGTATTCGTTGGACGGGAAGTAGGTTTCAACTTGGTTCTAGTTCAGATTCAATTAGTTTGAGATGTTTGTTTGGTCAAGTTGGTTAGTTTAGGTTGATTACGTTAGTTGAATTGAGTTTATTGAGGTTACCGGTAGTTTGCTGCGCGCAAGATTCGTCCGCATGTGGTGACGGACCGATGAATAGTGGCTGCCTTTTTTTCAAACACATCTCTCTAGTAATTGACTCTCCATCTTCAATCAGTGTATGTGGCAAACGAATGCGTGGCTTGAGTCAATTGTGTACCGTCATGCAGTGCCTACGAGCTGCGTCTGTTGTAATCCCGTCAACATACGAACATGCGCTGATTGTTCGTCCCTGGGTCTACTCACAACAATGAACAGCTGTGTGAAATGTTGGAGATGTTGTTTATTGTTGGTTCACAATTTTTATATACATTTTATAAATCAAGTCAATATACAAAAATTTAAATTTAAATATTTTATGCTTGAAGTCTAACAGCCGTTTGGTCAGCAGAGTCAGAAAGTAATTTTGAAATTAGTTGATACATTGGGGAAATTTGAGTCAAGCTTTATTCGACAAGTGTATTCTTGAATTGAAATTGCATCAGAAACAATGTCATATTTTTTTTGGCCGAATTTACAGCGCTTGGATGAAATATTAAGTTGCTGTTTTGACTTCTTTTTGGTGAAAAATCAACTATTTTTGCTCTTGAAATGACTGATTCATAAGTGAGAACGGGTACCTGTATTTCTTTGGCATAATTCTATTTATAATATCTTCACCCACAATAAAACAATTTTTTTTATTGAATGTCATTAGTACTTTTAGTGTATTTTAATGATCTGTTGAATATTAAAAATGCATGAAATTTGAAGGTTGCGTGTAAAATGAGAGAGAAATATCCAGTATTTGAATTGATATATCTCAAAATTTATCCCGGTTAGCCACAATCATCTGTTTTGATATTATTATCGAGCACATCAAAACGAATCGACTGACAAAAACTCATCATTTTTCCGTGACCTTGAGGTGATGCATGTTAGACCTTAATTTTGCAGAGTAATCTCAACTACTTGGGAGATACGGTAGAAAAAGATCAGTAAGTGAATGTATCATTTTGTTTTCTAGTACCAGCGTTCAATCCTTCGTTTCGCCAGGAGGGAGGGAAATCGTGTTTGCTGCCGTCGGGGCCGTGCGAAGACGCCTCGACGCTCACAGAACTGAACGTTTTCACGGCTTCTCAGAGCAGCCGGCTGGAGTCCAACGGGGAAGACTCGGACTCGAACTCGATAGCCGTTCCACCGAAACCGCTGAAGAGGCTTCCGGGCCGGCCGAGAGGAACACGACTGAAGAAAAAGCCAGGTAAGATCTACTCGATGAATTTACCGGATTCGGCTGTGAAGAATTGTTATTTCTTGACGCTTTTATATTATCGGACGGCGCAGTATTCTTTCGAAGGCAATTCACATCACTATCTCACTTATACCGAGAGGTATGAAAGTGAAGCATTAATCACTTTGTTTTTCAGCATTGGCCATTTCAAAAATAGCATATTCATACTATTAAGTATGTATTTTATCACGATCATTGTATTTTAACAAAATGTTTTTACTCTTAATGTTATGACTTTTATCATACTGTAAGGTACAGTCGCCGATAATAAAAACAATTATTATTATTATTATTATTATTATTAGTCAAATGTGAAATTAGCATTAATTTAGCATCAAAAAGTCTTCGGACAAAAGTAAGGGTTTCGGGGGAAAATGATGTAGGCCTACGCATATTACGGTATAGTAGAAGCTATTTTCGACAAATTCTCAGCTTGAGCAGTGAACAAATTTTGAAAAATACACATCACATATAACGGTTGGCGTCACACTACGACACTATTTCAGCAGCACAAACTGAAAGAGCACGAAAATGACTGCCACAGGCAACAAAGGTTTGTAAATAATTCTTTCATTCAAACGCATAGGCACGAAAGATTCTGGCTTTTCACAGCATTACATCTGATTTAAAAATAAGAAGTAACTGACGAGTTTTTAGAAAAATTGCTATTTTCTTTATTTTCTTACAAATTGAGCATATTTTGGGTATATGTTGATTTATCATTGTCAAAGTCGTGCGTATCACTTTGAATAGCAAAGAAGAACATGGTCTTACCGGCACATGTAGCTGAGTGGTTAACGCACTTGCTCAATGTGACCTGGGAGGTGAAGGGACATATCGGACCCGGTTCGATCCCCGCTACCGTCCATCTTTACAGGGGTTTTTCGTGGTTTCCCTCTGTAGTCCAGGCTAATGCTGGGATGGTTCCTACAAAATAGGCCACGACTGCTTCCTTCCCACCATCCTTCCCATTACCAATAAAACCTTCATCTCATTAATCATTCATCCGACGCCAATAGATCTTAGTCATCATTACAGTGCGTCGTTAAAACCAATATTAAAAATAAATGAATAATAACATACAGCAATTGCTATTTTTAGATGTCTCTAACCGTACGGTTATTGATTTTGTGTTGTCAGAAAAGAAATGCGGGCGGCTGTGGGAGTTTATCCGCGACCTGCTCCTGAACCCGAAGCACTGTCCGAGCGTGATCTGCTGGGACGACCACAGCAACGGCGTGTTTCGTTTCGTGCACAGCGAGCAGGCGGCCAAGCTGTGGGGCGACATCAAGGAGAATCCCAAGATGAACTACGAGAAGCTCAGTCGCGCGATGAGGTACGACCAAACAAACATTCACAAAACAATCGTCATTCGCATCAGAATCTAATTAGAAATGTGGAACAGTAGTGAAATTGAAGTTGAAAGTTTAAATAATCTATGCCACTATAGTGGTATTTGTCCAGCAAATGAAGCTTGATAGCAGTTTTGAATTGTGATGTGATACTTCCGACGAAAGATAATTGAGAACATCATCTATGGATTACAGAGAACAAGTGGGATGTGTTATTAAATCATACATTTCTTCCTACATTCACGACTCAATCACAATCTTTCGACGGTTTGACGTGCTGGATAAATTTTAGGGATGACATCGATTCTCAAAATCGGGAATCGATTCTCCATGCTCCAGAATCGATTTTGAAAAAAAAAATTTAAAAAAAGTTTATTCTCAAAAAAGTAGTGTACTTAGAAACTTTTTTTTCAACCTTCCCAAGGCGTTCACGTGAAAAATAGCTGCTGGAGACTTCTTTGAACTGTACTGTACCATTTGGGTATTTCCGTCAACGTTCGGCTGTCAGACGTAACCGAAGGGACAGCTTGTGTCCAGATAGTAATATCTCAACAATACAGAATAATATGGACAACGAAATGAGCAATTATTGCGACGTAAAAAAGTACAGCAATGAACCAAAGAAAAAAAAAATTCAGAGATTTTTTTTTTTTGAAAAATCGATTTTTTGTTTTGAGAATCGTTTCACATCAGAATCGATTCTTAATCGATGTTATCCCTAATAAATATGCTGATAGCAGTGGTGCTTTGTTTCCAGGTACTACTACAAGAGTAAAGTCCTGCAGCCGGTGTTGGGTCGCAGACTCGTGTACAAGTTCGGTCCGACTGCGACGGGTTGGAGGACGCCCAATCCCAACTTCAGAAGAAACGATTAGACACACAGAATGTCGTTGCATCGAGCTGTGATCTAGTCATTAGTTAAGAGCTATTTTTTATATTGGATGGAAATCTCAAGTCCTTGTGATGCCATTTTTTTCTATCCCTTAACCGACGCACTATCATAGTCTATAATAATGATAATGAGATAATAGTAATAATTTATTTTCTACAGTATACATTCGTAATGTTATGTTTTGTCTCATATATATATATATATATATATATATATATATACATAGGAAGCTTGTTGAGAAATTGCACTCCGCTGTCTAACAACCCAGTCTCACACGGGGCTGTGCCATGTTTCCCAATCGAAGGCAGAGTTTTGAATCTGGTGTCAACTACATGGCATACCTTTCTCTCAAGCAGTGTTTGGGAAGTTCACTTATAAAGGAACTTTTAAAAAGTTCAGTTTATGTGAAATAAATCAATCTTTTAAGAAATTCAAAGTTCGTTTTCGTGGCTTGCTGTAAAAGTTTGAGTTCAAATAAAAAAAAAACATAAGTTCGTTCAAAAATTCACCTTGAACATTATATGGAAAAAAGAGTTCATAAATAATATATGGCTTGTCTGGTGACAAGTGATCATAATTTCCGATATTATATATTTCCGTTTTACATTCTGAAAAATGAGATTTCATCATATTATGATGAAATCTCGATCAGGGAATATCATATATTCAGGATGGACCGTAATGTAGTCGATTTCGTTCGGAATTTAGACGGGGAAGTACGGATAGTGCGATCGTGTCGAATAGGATTATAAGTGATCTAAAATTATGAACTTTCAAATGAACATTTCATTCCGTTAAAGATCACCGAAAAATCGAAAGTGAAGAAAGTTCAAGATCGTCGACTGTAAACGTAACGCGTTCATTGAAAGGTTCAGAAAATACGAACGCGTTCATTTTAAAAGTTCATTACCCAACACTGCTCTCAAGTTTATAAACATTATTCCTCACAAAGCTCGCCGCCTCAAGTATATATATATAGCGATGTGATTGTCAAAATGTTGAAAGTTCTGAACACTTTTAGTGGAGACAGATTAACGTATCGTCTATTTTCTCGTTTTGTATCGTTTAGGCTGGGTATTGCCAACGAGGGAGTAGCTCCAACTGGCAGATGAAAGTTGTTATCACCATGGTTACCTGTGATATTTATTCTCACCAACTCTCAGATACCTAACTGCTAACTGGAGTTGGTAATACCAGTCCTTAGTAGTCTAAATGTATCTCTTCGGCGCATCTCTTATTTGGAAAAGTTGTGTTTTGTAGCGTAACAATGTTCTTTAGCGTAGCAACAGTACGGTACCAGTGAAACCGTTATATAACGTACAATAGGAATACAAGAGGAACAACCCAACTGATATTTGAAGAAAAATGGAGTCCACCACTGGGTTAAACCTACGCCTCATCCGTCAACTGCATTTGCAGCTGCTCTTTAGTTTTTCAAATTCCCTTATTACTTTCACCCTTTTACTCCATCTGATATAATTTCAGGATAATATAATCTCTGACACTTAGATTCAGATTATGAGGTTGGTTAGATCAAGAATTTTTCTTTTGTTTTTGAATATAGCGTTTATATCTCCAAAATGTTGATACATTGCAAAATCAGACGTTTGTAGGGCCTTGCCGTCTTTAAGAAACCACGATCATAGATTACCAAATGTACTGAAACATCAAGAGATATTAGAAAACATGTAGGCCTACTATTAAAGCACTTACGGTAGACTTCATTGCTTTTATGGCAATTGTTAATTCAACTTGTCTCTACCTACGGATAGTGTTATAAATGGTAGGATCTCAATATTAGGTTAGTGTTTTTTTTTTTTTTAATAACATCGAAACTTGATACAAAATCATTGTTCCCCAATTAAGGCTATGGATGAAAGATAGGATCGTTTGGACGGGGCACCACAAGGGCGATGTTTAGAACGTTTCAATATTACAAGATAATACTGTAGTTGAAATATTAGTACCTACCTTAGTCATATGTTTTGTATATTTATTATTTATAACCAATTTTCGTGCACGGAATGTTTATTTTTCGTGGTCCCTTGAACAACGACTGATCGAGGTCTCACAGTATAAGAATCTCTTCCACTCAAAACAGAACAAACCTACAAATCGACTGATCGTAAAATTAGAACCGTCTTTTTTCATCTCGAAAACGAAATAATTCCAATTATCTATGTTAGAATGAATGAGATTCTTCACTCGCTTATTCATTTTTTTTTTAGTATGTTGTTACACACAACTCTTCTCCTTTTTGTTTGTATTTTTCCTACAGGCTCTATTGTACGATACAATATTTTACCTGTATGATATATTAGATGATATTGTATGCATAGGCGTGAGCACAGGCATCACGAAAGACACTGAATATTTTATTTGAAATTATACAACAATTGTAACAAATAAGATTTCTTGCACCAGCCAAATTCTTTTGAACCTATAAAATGGCTTTCAATTCCTTTCGATGGCAAGATAAAAGCGTTTCCCGGCCACTATGATTGTGCCGGGTGTCACTTGGACAGACGTTTTCATCAGCCCTGTTGGCAGTACTGTTAGTACGGTGAATGAGACTTGATGTGAGACTTTGTTTTAAGCTTACATGTTTGTTTGTTTCCGATGATGAAGTGAACATATTGGGATAACAAATTATACCTAACCAATTTAGGGATGACATTGATTCTCAAAATCGGGAATCGATTCTCCATGCTCCAGAATCGATTGAAAATCGATTTTGAAAAAAAAAATTTAAAAATTTAAAAATTAAAAAAAAGGTTATTCTCAAAAAAAGTTGTGTAATTTGAAACTTTTTTTTTCAACCTTCCCAAGGCGTTCAGAGACTTTTTTGAACTGTACCGTACCATTTGGGTATTTCCGTCAACGCTCGGCTGTCACGACGTAACCGAACGGATAGCTTTTATCCAGATAGTAATATCTCAACAATACAGAATAATATGGACAACGAAATGAGCACTTATTGCAACGTAAAGAAGTACAGCAATGAACAAAAAAACAAAAAAATTCAGACATTTTTTTTTTGAAAAATCATTTTTTTTTTTTGAAAATCGTTTCACATCAGAATCGATTCTTAATCGATTCTCGATTAATCGATGCTATCCCTACTAACCATGTATATTTTACATAAATGTAGGCCCTATATCAGTGCTAGAAAATATATATCAAATTTCTAAACTGGCTGTACCTTTTGAACTGTCCTGCGCATACCTACGATAGATATAGTACTTGAAAATGTTAGGTCTATACAAATAGAATGCTTCCTTTCTTCAGTATAATGCTTTATACTTGATTCCGAAAGACTGTAAATACAATGTTAAAGCTAAACGTGATCGACGTAAAATTACGATGTAATAAAGATACTGAAAACATGAAACACATGTGGCCGTTGTATGTATGTTGAATGATGATCTTTGTAGATATGCATGGTGGCACGAAGCTCCAATTAAATATCTTCCTTAAATCTATTCGTACACCACTTTCTTTTCTTTCCATTTCTTTTAGCTTGTTCCAGTCCCTCATGTTTCTCTGGATGAATCCATTCTGCCCCACCTCCGTACACACCCTCTCCACTTCCAATCCTCCCCCTGTACCTCTGCCACCTATACTCGGTTCCTACCAACATTGTATACGCACTCGATCGTCGCCAATCAACGACACAGGTTGCCAGAATTCAGCACGAATAAGTAACCTTGAAGTTCCTACTATTCCTGCATAAGATCCATAAATCAAATATAATGTTCTAATATTCTTACCGGTCGAGTGGTTCTTTGCTTTACAGGGATTACAACGCCTGCTGTTCCTTCTTTTTCCCTCCAAAGTTTTCCATGCCGGATCTTTGCTTTGTCTTTCCGGATCTCTCCACCACTCCATTTCTATAGGGAAGCTCTAAATCATTCAAGGTCTAGATCTTTACCTATATTCAAAGCGATGTATGTGCCTTTTACAACTACGTATAGGGCAGCAAAGTAGGCTGTGGCGCGGAAGGATAGGGTTCTAATTTAGGTTCATTCTTATGGGTAATAGCATGCACATGATTTTAAAACTGTCATAACTTCTAAACTATTAATACTACAGCTAAACCAGTTAGCCTACAATGTTCAGTAAACTGTTATCTTTACGATGAGACACATACATTGTATCAAACGCCTAGTTAATTTAAACAATTTGATGATAAAAAACATGTTGTAA
The DNA here is from genome assembly GCA_964007535.1 of Brachyptera risi. Taxonomy (NCBI): domain Eukaryota; kingdom Metazoa; phylum Arthropoda; class Insecta; order Plecoptera; family Taeniopterygidae; genus Brachyptera; species Brachyptera risi. The sequence continues at coordinate 1,820,624 of OZ023330.1, read as the reverse complement.
TTGCAACGTCAAAAACTAACGATAGCGGTGCGCGTACGAGTGCACCCGCATGACGGTCAAAGCTTAATGTTGCAACATCTGTTTTGCGATGATGCCAAGCGATACCTAGCAAGCAGCTAGCAAGTTTCTTGAGAACACGGCCACTGTGAGAATTCCGATGCAACTATCTCTCTCTTTCATTCGCTTGGCGACATCGCAATTACAGCATGTTTTTCATCATCAAATTGTTTAAATTAACTAGGCGTTTGATACAATGTATGTGTCTCATCGTAAAGATAACAGTTTACTGAACATTGTAGGCTAACTGGTTTAGCCGTAGTATTAGTAGTTTAGAAGTTATGACAGTTTTAAAATCATGTGCGTGCTATTACCCATAAGAATGAACCTAAATTAGAACCCTATCCTTCCGCGCGACAGCCTTCTTTGCTGCCCTATTCTATCCGATCATTTATAACCATGAAATCAGCCTGGCTAGAACTCTTTGCCCCAAGGAGACGGGAGACGCCCAACATATAGGCCTAGAATAGGATCGGGAAATAAAACGGCAAGATGAAAAAAGTAAAACGATCTTTATAGTCCATGGATTAATGTGGTAACAAGTTTAATTACATATGAAAGTAGTAGCTTGAAAATATAAACTAATTTAGTGTATTTCAAATAGCTACTAAGAACATTACCCATAAGCACAATAAAGAATAAAGTAAATGCGCTTAAGAGGCAGCAGGCGCTCGTATTTCACGCCGCAAACTCTCACGGCCGTAATTTTTGTGATATCAATATGAGTGTTTCTGCATTCTGTTAGTAATTGAAAAACGAAGGTTACCGTAAATACAGAATTTTGAACATAAAATTTTTGATTTTCTTCAAATGGAAAATGGAAAAATTTCCAATTTACGAAAACCTAGATACATATTTTTTAATACCGAAAGAAAACATAGAATACGAAATATATCAGAAGTGTGAGTAAGGGAATTAACGGCGTTTACGTGAATGTGAGTTCGGCGGGCTAGTCTACGGGTGGCGCCTAGCACACGATGCATGTTAAACTCGAGTCTGAAGCGAGCGAACAACGAGCCCGTGTAGAGCGCCTGCGGCCTCTTGATAATACTTCAGCTCATTTTATAAAGATTAAATGAAAAAATAAGTTGCCTAATCTACTAGACACAGAAACTCGATGGATTCATTATTTACATTATAACTTGCATAATTTTAAGGCAAGGCAAGTTGATTTAAAGCTGGACTTCCGGCAAAGCAGATATTTCAGCCGCCATGTTGGCAAAACGACCAATCAGTGACAAGAGCGGCGCATGTTGGGCTCGGTCCGACTTGACCGCTCAGCGAGATGCTAACCACGTTATAGAAGGACAGCTTTGGGTCCGGTCTTACAAACAATAAATTGGTCGGTTAAGCAATCAGCGGATTGATTTGTAATTATCCGTAGTTACGAATGATATTTTTGTACCTTAATTAATAATTAGCTGACCGACACATTATTCTCTTTCGAATAACGTGGTTTCGGGAATAATAACAAATAATTTTATTCAAATATCAGTAACTGGAGTTGAAGGTTGCATAATAATCTAATATCTAAATCTTCATGGACTGCATAAGCGTGCACACGAAGGGGGGGGGGGGGGGGGGGGGAGCATCCTAAACAATGCATTAGTGAAGGTAGGCCTAATATTATGTATCAAATAATGTGGGACTATAATAATTCTAAGAAAACATTATCGCTCATACGGTCATACCGTGAAACCTCATCATTCCCAGATCCATAATTTATTTTGTCCAACCACACATGGACAAATATACACGTCCGTGGCCGTCAAGTGGTTAGATACAGTAAACCCTCATTAATCCAAACTCGGTTAATACGAAATTTCGAACTTAAGGTTGGTCCCCGGCTGAAGGTATAGGCCTAAGCCTAAGTATGTTGATTAACATGGTTAATCTGAATTCCAGCAAATCCGTAATTCGAACTAATATTCCGACCCTTCAAATTGCTTTAGCGCTGTTTTCGGATTGGATAATTCGAAATAGTTTGAGCGAATTTCTTGAGTTGATAATTATTTTGCCAATTTCCATCCATTTTATTTGACGCGTAACAATACGCCGCAGCCAGCTCAGCTATTTGCTGCCTTGAGTGCGTCATTCAAGTGCGCTTGGTCCTTGACAAGTAAGGAGCAAGAGATCTATGGTGAGCTCGGAACACTCGTTCGTCAGTCAGACTCGGGACGGCCGAGCACCAATAAAAGCAGTTTATATAACGATCGTGCGCTGTCGGCTAGCCAAGTACAGACGTGTGGCATAGTTTTCTATCGTGCGCAATACGAAACTGCACCAATTCTATCCAGGAAGTGTGATGAATTTCATGGAAAAGAAGTTTTCTTGATTGATCCGAATTTGTATAAATCAAAATTATTTTCTCGGGGGGGGGGGGGGGGGGGGTCTTTTGCATTTTGGATAAACGAGGGCTTACTGTACAATACAAACATGACGGTGAATGGCTATTCTGTAAAGCAGCATTACTATAATGTACAATGTAAACATACTGGTTATTAAAAAAAATCTTTCTCACAGGATACATACCACTAATGATACAAGCAACACACTATTCTCTACGTAGATTATCTAGCCGAGCTTGCAGGTCTGCATCTGCGTCCGACACGGGCCCGCCCCCGCCTGCGATTGGAACCGCCGGGGTCTTCTTGGCCGTTGCCGCTAGCGACCCGGAGGCTTCAGGCAGTCCGGACAGCTGATCTCCCAGCTGCAGGCCCAGCTCGTCCAGGACCTGGGACACAACCGCGTCCCTGGAAACAAGAATACAACTCATCAGACGAGCAAAGAGAAGACTATAATTATTAAGAGCAAGGAGAATTGTGCTTGAACTCGCTCAAAACTCAAAAAGCTCTGCTCGCACAGCCGTAAGAAGGATAACCCAAAGGAGGAAATTTTGAAAAAATATAGTACCGTATTGTCCCGAATATAAGCCGACCCCCCAAACTTTTAGATCAGTAATTGAAAACAGAGTTTCTCTCCTTTCCTCACGCAATCGTCATATATGGCCGGTTTCTACTGGCGCTCGGCCGTCTCGAGTCGGACGGACGAAAGTCTCGTGTCGTCAAGGTAAGACCACACACGTGTAGCCCGTGCCCCGCAGTAGACTAGCAGGATGACAGACGCCATGCAGCAAACAGCTCCGTGCTTATGTTTATTATTGCGCTTCAAATAAAAATTATGGAAATTGAGAAAATGATGCTTCTTCATGATAAAACATTTATTAAACGTGTTTTTAGTGGAATATCTCGCATTTTCTAATCAATTCCGTTGATATTAGTGTGTGGATGTAATAAGCCCAATTAAAATGAGCAAAAAACGTATTTTTGACCGATTATAGGCCGAGATTCGCATATAAGCCGAGGGTGACTTTTGGGCTTGAAATTTCGAGTAAAACCCTCGGCCTATATTCAGGACAATACGGTATATATACTAAAAAATATACCAAATACTCTAGCCGTTCTAATAACCTCGAAAGCAAGCGACGAGAAAAGCGCGACGATCTACTTACGTCTCCTCCTCGTCCCCCTCGTCCTCCATCGCATCGTCCATCGCATCGTTCATCATCTCTTCCTTCATGTCCATTATTTCAGACTGTTTTTCAAACTCTTGCAATATCCTCTGGATCTGCGGCAGGTTCAACTGTTTGTTCATGTTCTGCATAGCTCGGGTGACGCCCTTCATCGCCTGCGCCATCGTGTTCTGCGAGCGAAGCGTTTGGATTTTCAGAGAAACTGCTTGTATGTTGGCTTTCATCAGCATGAACTTCTTTATGTAGCGACGCGTCCTGACCAAGTCTTTAGCCATGATTTTAACAGCATCCTGAAAACATCAACAGAAAATGAAACAAGAAATGAAACAAGAATGCATTGCGTGGTATCTCACACAAAACGACCTTGTTCCAATAGGACACAAAATATCAGGGTATATTGTTAAATATAGCGTTAAATTATTTGTTAAATAGAAATATAAGCGTGTATAAAATCAATCGCGTCATTACAGGTTTTCAAAATTACCCTCGAACAATTTTTAATAATAAAATCAATTTACAGTGTTGATGAATATTTTTTGGGATGTGATCATAGATGTTGTTAAAGCTTTTAGAATTTCTGACTCATGAATGATTAGCCTTCTTGGATAATTTATCCATGTATTCTTAGGCCTATATTTAAATGAAATGTATTATTAATATTTGTTTTTATTGTTGTCATTCCTACAAGATTGATTAAGGCCTATACTTGTTGAGTTTACTACTAATAACACTATTGAATTACTAGTATTTTTATATTCATCTAAAGTTAATTATTTTATCTTATTATTATTTTCACAGCATCCTGAAAACATCAACAGAAAATTGAAACAGACATATAAGTAGAGACATGTGCACATAGCTTCTATCTTTTCTTTTTGTTGCATTCCGAATTTGAAAAGTAGCACTTTGATGCATCTATTATTTTGAAACATCGTGTTTTGTAGCGCAACGTTTTGTAGCACACGGTACGGTTAAACCACTAGATTACGTACAATAGGCACGCAAGAGAAACACCCCAATTGATGTTTTTTAGAAAAATAGTCTCCACAAGTGGGTTAAACCTACGCCTCATCTGCTGTCTGCATTTGCAACAGACATACTGGTATAAGGAAGAATGGATTTCAAGATAATTCTAAGCCTATTAATGAACGTTATGTTTAACTATTTATTTATTCATTTATATTGGGTTTAACGACGCACTGTACTGACGACGACAATCTATTGGCGTTGGATGGAATGTTGAGATGAAGGTTATTTTATTAGGTGTTTTGGATGGTGGGAAGGAGTTGATCGTAGCCTGTTGTTAAGGAACCATCCCATCATTGACCTGAACGACAGAGGGAAACCACGAAAAACCCCTGTCAGGATGGTCGACCATGGCGGGAATCAAATCTTCGATCTCCTGAATGACGGTTCAGTGTATTAACCACTCGGCCACTCGTCTCACACATAAATCCTTCAATTAAATACAATATAATAAGCCTATATGCTATGGCACTAACTACTGCTATTGTAAAATAATGATTGTTAGCATAGGTCTAGGTCAACTCATATCGAATAGAGTAGTAACTCATTTAAAAGTTTAACAGGTTTTTGTCACGGGGCTTTGGGGCTTTAAAAGTTATAGAGTTTTGACCATCCCAAGATAACAATTACTGTACAGTAGAACTAGACGTATGCAATTTTAATTGAAAAAGAGAACTCTTTATGACTTCAACCACAATGCAATGTCGAATACAACTTTTCAATATATAACCTAGGTACCCTACACCTTACCTAGCCAAACTTTAAATATTGCAATACATAAGCGTATTCTATCGGCCAAAAAACTCAACAACAACTTCTCAATCTATCTCGTAGGTGTCAGTTGACGAGATATTACAAGTGCACGTATTGTAAAGTGTAAGAATGCCCGCAAGCGTCCATGGCATGTCTGGGTGACTGCGCGTGGACGCAAGCACGCCTCCGAGGCTGTCAAGCGGTTGAAATATTCACGGCGACTTGCCATTTGTCCAGCTTTGGCTGTTTTCTTGATGTCCATTATTATTTTCTTCTCCTGCTGTTCCATGCGCGCCTTCTCCCTGTCCAGATCTCGCATCGCTTTATTCAGAGCCCGCTGGTTCTTACGCAGCATCTCCTCGGGGGTCAAACGCTTTCCAAATAGCCATTCCATTATGATTCTGAAACAGTAATGGTAGAACCTTTCAGGATTTCAATGCGCACACGGTTAGGCTTACTGCCCGCTATTTATACAGTAAAACCTCTATTCATCGTTTTTCAAGGGACCAGGAAAATAAAACCATATACATTCAGGAAAATTTAACATTGATTATATGGGAGTAGGGCTAGAAAAAATGAATGATACATCCAGGAAAACGATAGATCCGGGAACGATGCATAGAGGTTTCACTGTATTGGTACTGGAGACAATTAATCATGACGTAGACATTACCGATTCTGTATAGAAAGTAGAAACATGAGCAGAATCGAGAAATGTCTACGTCACGAATCAGAAAAGGAGCTGGGTCCTGAAGGACAAATGAATGAATTAAAATTTCTGAAATTGAGATAATGATTCTAGTTTTCTCTGGAATTAAGAAATGAATATCGTCATTTTCTCTAAAATCTAATTTCAGGGTTGTGCTGTGCTTTATTCATTTTTTTAAATGAATCAATTGTGGAATTGGAGCGTGATGAAAAAAGTTGAGCCTAGGTTTACTGTAGGCCTGAGACTTCAGCAAATTACATGCAGGAAAAATAGTAAAATTAGATGAAACAAGATATTTTGCCAATTGACCTTGCAAACATCAAACCTATTTTCATTTTGGTTATTTAAGCTGCTTGACGACCCCACCAACAGCTAGTTTATACGGGGGTACAAATGAGTGTGTGATAGTGAAACGAAGTGATGACAGGTGAAAGGACGTTCACAAATGTCTCGTGCGGGACTTGAATCCACACCAACCCTGAATTTAGTTCCTAATGTAGTGCAAATGTTGAGCCACAGGGGCGGCTCAAACCAACTTGCGTCTAGGTCTATGTGACAGGAGTTACGTAGTAACTTGCATCTATCGTGGAAGCAAAAATGACACGCAAAAATGAAAAATTCAACAAAGTTACTTTGAGTAATTATGCAGAATACGGAACTCATGTATTTGTTGACGGACTTTTTTGGTGATGGTATTTTGTAATTAAGGTATTATTTCCCTACTAGGACACATGTGCAAAGTTGAGTTTCAATGTCATTTTGATGCTTGTTTCGTCATTTGAAATCACCGTTTTGTTGATATTTCATCGTTCTGACAGCAATTTCCTTGCACGACTGTTTTGGCATTTACTAGCGGTGTTGCCAAGTGCCATTTCATTGTGCGCAGTTAGGATTTATTAGTTCTTGATTGGTGTGTGTGTGGCCACGTTGCGGACAGAGCAAGACCGAGAGTTTTTTTTTTGTTGGGATCTATATTGTGTGGACAAAGCCAGTCGGGGTAAGAGCTACGTTTAGTGTGGCAACGTCGCTATCCAACATGGCGGACATATAACAGGATTTCCACAGTTTGCGCACTTGAAGTGAGTACAAATATTGAACTGCAATAAAATGTCACTCCATGCAGTCGAATTATGAAACGGTCCATCGAATATCATCATATTCACGCATTTGCGTCCAAAAATTTCCTAAAATAGGTCAGTTCCGTATTATGCAGTTTTACCTTACTTTGTATTAGCATTTGCCATAATAGTAATAAGGTTCCTTGGCCATAAAGTCAATGACAATAGGGACTAGACCCTAGCTAGGCCTAGGCCCTACCCTAAATGTGGTTCTGATCCCAGACTTTTATGGCTTAGCCTGAAGCTTACTCACACTTACGGAAAATATATAATAGAAGCTGTATATGCTATCACAAAATATGAACTGATGATAAGATGATCACTTTTGGGCACAGAGACAAAATAATATGTATCTTCAGATTGCTCTATTTGACAGTTACAGCCATGACATGGTGAAGCTGACCTCGAAATAATGACAGCTAGCTCTCTTCGAAATGGATAGAAGGCTGTGAATGTGAATCACGACCTTGAAGTGATTGTGAATCATGATTTCGATTACTCGATATGTAAAGTCGAACTCGGGACTGTCTAGTTGCACTACTTAATTAGGTGTGTCGAGGTAAATGTCAGTGTTACAAAAGCATTTATTCGTAACATAAATGCCGACATTGGTGGAAGCTTGGCTACTGTTCATTATTTATTGACAGAAATTCAAGGGAAACCTACGTAGCCTATCACACTGGATTTCGGGAGGGAGTGAGGGTTGCACGTACTTGAGTTAGTGTACATACATATAGGCCTAGTGCCAAAAGATCAACACCACGATGACGGTTATGGAATTTTGGGGTTGTACCTTCTTGGCGTTTGGCCCTCCTCTTGCTATGTTTACCTTTACAGTAGCAAAAGATCCTATTCGAATTATTTTTCTCATAGCGAGTGCATTCTTTTGGCTACTGTCGTTATTATTGTCATCATTACTCTGGGTGGCGGTTGTACCGCTAAAGAAACAATTGGCATTTGGACTGGTGTTTTCAGTGTTATTTCAAGAGCTGTTTCGATACTTGATTTATCTACTTCTTCGAAAAGCTGAAAGTGGTTTGAAGAAACTTTCCGACAGGTCCAGTCATCAGATAGGCCTAACCGAGAACAAGCACATTCTGCCATACGTAGCTGGATTGGGCTTTGGAATAATCAGTGGCGCATTCTCTCTACTCAATGTTTTGGCCGATGCATTAGGACCAGCTACCATGGGCTTGAAGAGTGGTTCGTCTCTGTTCTTCGTCACATCTGCTGCAACGGCTTTGTGCTTCATTTTACTTCACACATTCTGGGGAATTATATTTTTCTCTGCTGTTGATAACCAGAACTACTTACAGATCTCGTATGTTGTAGCAAGTCACATGCTTGTCTCATGCCTTACATTATTCAATTATTATGAATTATACGCAGCGTCTCTCATTCCTGCTTATATCATACTGATTATCACAGGACTATTGGCATATCGAGTGGTAGGCGGAACATACTCTAGTTTTAAAACTAGTTTTGCTAGGTCAACAAACTGATTTTAAGAAGTACGTAGAGTGTTAATCCTATGTAATTGAAATTGAAATTACTTTTATCATCTAATATTGACTATTGTAATTTTATAATAATTATTTATGTCACCTATCCATACACAGCGCTACTCTTAATTTCACAATATTGCACTCTGTATACCTGACTGTTATATTTAGGGTGGTATCGTTGATTATAGATTACCTGTATCATCTGTATTCAAGTACTGGAAGGTTCCCATTCCATACAACTAGCAAGTATACAGCAAATTGAATGGCAGAATTTTTAGTTCTATTCTAACTACGGTTCCGTACAAAGCCTCGCTTATCGTCGCTCTCCATTTCACAGCTCCCCTATCAATTAGTACCGGTACTAGCATTGAGTTTATAGTGTTACTTAATACTATCAACTCAGTGGTCCTAGCTAGGCCTAACGGTCGGGTTGTCATTTCACTAACTTGGCTCATGACAAGTGGACTATACATAGGAAAAAAATTAGCGATGGTTCGTTGAAACGATAAAATTACCCATATCAACATATCTTTGGTTGGTTATATATATCCTCCTAGAGATCCGAACAATTACGTCACTGCCCTCCTGTTTTATTCATTACTCATTCTAATTAATTTCTTTAATAATAAAGAAGGCCTTGTTTTAATCGTTTTCAATTAATTGGTGGTACTTGCTGCTTGGATTTGATTGGTATCTTTACCAATCGTTTCATCAAAACGGCTGATCCGATTTGAGTGAAAGTTCGGCCTGATGTTTTATCATTAGGCCTGTTTGTTTGTGTTGAACCAACCTGCACCAAGTGTTGCTGGTGCAGGTAGGAAGTGCGTCTTATTAAGGGTTTGGTGCAGGAAATGATCCCCGAATGTTGAGGCACAAACAAACACAATAGTGCCGATTCCTAGATAGTTCCAAAAGTTCCTAGATGCAAATTTCGAAAATGGGAAAAATTAATTGCGTAAAATCACGGAGATGTAATTCTGTATGTCAACTTGCTTGAAAATAATTACAACCCTCATTCAAATACATAATTTTTCATTCTCATCGACACGAATTAAAGCGTCAACAACTTGTAAGCTTACATAGCGTCCGCCTACAATTTGATTTTGGCGCCTGCCATCTTCAACTGAACTAAGCACACCAGCTCCGTAGCTGGTGTAGAACTACTTCAACTAGTGCAAGTGAACTGGGACAAACAAACACGATAGTGCAGCTTTGAGGCAGCACCATGGTTACAAACAAACACTCAAGTGCAAGAACTGAAGAACTAGTTCAGGTAGTGCAAGACAAACAAACACTTCTATTACTATTTTGAAATTCCGTGAAAATTTGAATCCTTCTGGAGGAAATATTTTCAACGAATTTTCTCCTGCATTTTATTCTTAGTTTTTTTTTCCAACTTGGAAATATATTTTTCAGAAGTGGTGCAACCGATTGCGCCTCAAAACTGTACAGTCCCGAATTAGAGGAGCACACTGGACAATGCCAAGTGCAAAACTAAATTTGTATTTTGATTTGACCTGTGGAGCGCAAAATGAAAAGAACTTGAGAAATATGGTAACTGGGAAGTTGTTTGTCATCCAAATATAACATTTTTGAACCAAAACTGTTAACACTTCGAGTAACCTTAAATGCGTATATGATTAATATTTATACTATGGCTGTTTAATGATGATACCTTTCCTGGTGTGTTGTATATGCATTCTCTCTAAGATTTTCGTAATAAAACTAATTATTTCATATTTAAACTAGTTTAATATTTCACTGATTAGTGATCACTGTAATTTGCATTAGGTACGGTCCATTACGAAAAAAGGAAAAATAATATATTTATGTAAAATATACTCGGTTAGGTGTTGTAGCATTGTTATTAAATTGCTATCCCAATATGCTTCCTCAATGAGGAAAAATATAAGCTGACCCAGAATTATATTATATGGAACCTCTTTAGTACGTTTTTCAGGGGACCAGACAAAAAAAAACTCGAGCTGCCTTTCCATAAACATGTTTGCGAAGCGAAACGAAACAAAATCAGTCGATAGCCAATCACAGGCCCGAAAACCACTCGGAGTCCATGTTGGCATTTCGCAACATGGCGGCCGAGACGAGTTGGGCCAAACTCAACTTTTTTCTACTTCCGTTCACGGCACATCGAGTGCTACTCAGTTCAAAATGAAATCACTAGGATGCGCTAGAATTGCGAAATTATTTCGCACATCATGGAAACAGCTAGGCTATACGAATTCGTAACGCAAAGTTTCGCAGTCATTTTTTTTATGGAAAGCTAGCTTTACCAAAGTGAAAATCTTACTAAAGAAACTATTCAACATGTATGAGCATATGGATGGGATGAGAAAATAAAACTTACCACTTGGTGACAAATGTACTAACAAGAAACTTACTGAAATGGTTCTAGAAACATTCAAATACTGAAATATACAGTGGGCTGTGGAAAATAGCTGATCTTCATAATATTCATGGCTACACCCCCAACAGAAATAAAGCCAACAACATACTCTGTCATGAAATGATGAAGGCTAACATTTCACCATGCAGAAGAATTTTTGAAATTTGAAGTTATTAAAAGTGATTTCATAATGTTCGTAAGAATTACAGTGGTGCAAGAAATGTTATTCTGTGATAATTGCTAGAGATCATTTTGTATAAATATTGAGTGTAGGCCTACTTGGTTGAAGTAAGCTATATTGATCATCAATTATTAATGTACCGTACTATGTTGTATTGTATTCATCAACTGTTGTGTTACAAATTGTCTTGTGTTAACATTGTCAAAGGAAAAGGAACAGATATGTATGCAACAAGAAAGTACAGTAAAATGATAATATATAAATAAAATGAAGGTAACCCTAATGACTCTTGGAAGATGAAATTCATTTAAAAAATGAGAAGGGTTTGTTCAGAGTGAGGAAACAGTATCTTGGGTTCATTAACCTGTCAGTCCAATGCACCCTGTGTCTGCATCATACCAGCCTGCAGTAGTATAGGTGTATCGGCCGCTAGTCTAATCGAATCAGAGGCATTTTATATCATTTTACACAAAGAGTGAAACAATATTCCACATTTAATTTCACTAAACCAGAAGAGCCACTTTTGAATGCTATAAAGTTGATTTAATTGGATGAGCGAAGCGAAGACTCAATTACACTATACCGAAAAAAAAGTGTCTGTTTTTTTTTTTTTTTTTTTTTTTGTTTTTTTGTTTTTTTGTTCGCGCTCCACAGGTCAGACGAAAATTCAAAATCAGTTGAAACTTGGCACACACATGAACCCCTATCTGACTTGATGCTGTATAGTTTTGAGGCGTGATCGGTTGAACCACTTCTGAGAAAACTCATTCCAAAGTTTTCAAAAATCCCATTAGAATAACCCAGAGGAAAACATTCGTGAAAAATATTTCATCTGAGAGGATTCAAATTCTCAGGGAATTTGAATCTGATAATGATACACATTATTCCAAACTCTCACTTGAATCGGATCAGCCGTTTCGATGTAAAAAAATATATAATGTTATTTGTGTTAATTATTCAAAGCTATTAAGATACCTATTAAATCAAAGCAACAAGTGTCACCACTTGATCGTAAACGATTAAAACAAAGCCTTCTTTATTATCATATAAATTATTAATGAAAAATAAGATGGCAGTGATGTAATGGTTTGGATCTCAAGGTGTATATATATATATAATAACCAATCCAAAGATAAGTTGATATGTTCCAGCTCATCCATCAACGCGGAAACACATAACGCGTTTGCCTAGTATAGAACAATTGCACTGAATAAAGAAAACTAAAAGATTTACAAGATATCAGTATATTTAATAAATAGAAATGCATTTTTCCACTTTTTACATTAATTATGTAGGCCTAGGCCTAAATATCGATGTGTTTCTTCAATTAAAATAGTATTTGTTCGTTCTTCCCATGATCTCGATTGTAATAGTAAGTGAGCGTACAGCTGTCATAAAACGTTGACAAATCAACTTTCCAGTTAATATATCTCCTGAAAAATAAATACAATATCAAGCATTAACCATACAGAAAAGACGTTGTTTATGGGCTAGTCCAGAAATACGGGTTACAAAATGCTGGCAAGATGTTGAGAGCCGAAACATGATCGTGCGTGGCCATGGTAGGTTTTAATTGAGGTTGCCGTTCGATGTACAAAGTGTAAACGTTATTGAATATTAAATTATTGAATATCGAATATATTACTTCAATACTGAATATCGATGAAAATATATAAAAATTTATATTTTTTGTCGATATCGAACCAAATGAAAAATAATAAATATTGAATCGAAACTATTGAATGGGGGAAAATGCAAGATTGTAAGTCATGATTCTTAATCATTCAATACTGCTTCAATTTCAGTTTATTTTCCACCCATTTTACAATACAGTGAAACCTCTATCGATCGTTTTTCAAGGGACCGGGAAAACTGAACCATCCATCCAGGAAAAATTAACATTGATTAGGTATATGGGAGTGGGGTGAGAAACATTGAATGAAACAAGCAGGAAAATAATAGATCCGGGAATGATGCATAGAGGTTTCACTGTAATATACAAAATCATTTTTGAAGATGGTCAATTTCTTTTTCCAAGGAATTAAAGTACTGTAATTGACAATCTGGTAGTTATCTTGTAACAATCTAAATGAACCCCTGTCAATCTGAAATCCTACGAGATTCAGGCATGCAGTGTTGACCCTGACGCGTTTACACAGGCTGTTTCATGGCTCAACAACGCAGTGCCTCGTCTGAACACGACATTACACTAGACCATCAGATATGAAACAGAGTGTGACTAGCCATCTCAAGTAAACATCAAAAAGAGACAGCATTACATTCCATGCATCACAGACTTGTCAAGAAAATACCAGAATGATGCCAAGTACTGGGATGTATTTGGTTTAATGGTTGGAGCTCGCGGCACATTTCCTACATTTTTGTGCACATTTCTGGATGGCTCCAAAATTCCAAAGAGGGTTCTATTACAGAACATTGTCATCTCTGTGTTAAAAGATTCAGTCATGATTCTACATAATCGCTTAATATATTCTTTCAAATAATATCAATTATACCGTATTTTTTCTCTATTGTTTCGTTATATTCACTTGAATTAGTTTGATATTGTTATTCTTGATTTTGAATCGAAATTTTTGCCATTTACATTTTTATAAAATTCTAATCATTATTCATTTTTGTACCGATTGATTACGCTGCACCATTTTGGTTTCCCGCTTTGCGGACGACCTCTTGAGCTCTCTTGAGCTTCATACATTACTGACCTTTCTTGACTGGTACTGGATCTTCTAAGAAGAATAAAGTTTGTCTCCAATGTGTCGGTGTTGCGTGAGGCCCGGTCGAAAAGGAAACGGGCGACGGTAAGTCGAAGAAAACATCAAAGTAACCGACGAGAGCAGTAAGGATATTGTCGCTCTTCACTTCGAGTTGAAATTCTGAAGAGAAGTCGAGATCTCTCGTCGTGCAGGTGTAAAGATCGAGTTTCATCAGAGTTGAAGGTGTTGTTATTACTTTATCATTGTCAACGACAATATCTAAAGGTTCTTCCATGACTTCCTGTCTGAAGCAAGTCATTCGGTAGCCGTAGACGTCGCTCCAGAAGCCAATATAATCCTTGTGTTGGTCTAAAAGAGATGTTCAAAACGTGAATTTGAATTTTAGTTCAGACTGGAAGTTCACTTGTCACTCATACTTTTAATTAGTGATGACATCGATTATCAAAATCGGAAATCAATTCTTTAAGCTTCAGAATCGATTAAAAATCGATTTTGGAAAAAAAAAAAAAAAATATTCATCCACAAAAAAAGTTGTGTAGTTTTTAACTTTTTTTTCAATCTTTTGGCAGCGTTTTACGTGAAAAATGGCTACTAGAGACTTCTTTGAACTGTACTGTACCATTCGGGTACCATTTTCCGTCAACGTTCGGCTGTCAGACGTAACCGAAGGGATAGCCTGTGTCCAGATAGTAAAAGCTCAACAATACAAAATAATATGAACAACGAAATTAGCACGTATTGCGACGTGAAAAAAAAGATTTTTTTTTTGAAAATCCATTTTTCGATTGGAGAATTGTTTTACATTAGAATCGATTCTCGATTAATTGATGTTATCCCTACTTTTGATCCCATAACATCTACACCTAAAAGCTGGCCTTACATGAACATTTCAGATGCGATTTTGGAGGTTGACAACCATTTTTTATTAAATTAGCCAATCAATCGGTTATGACTCTGGGTTAAGCTGCAACAAATGATTTGATTCATAAAAGTTTGGATTAACCAAAAATACTCTTCTTCCAAGAAAATCATCAATCTTCTCCCCACTTAGAATTTAGTCAATTTTGTATTACATGCAAGAGGAAGTAATGCAACCAGTCGATAAATAGCAACCATTGCTAGGGCCTCAATTACGGTCGCCCGTGTTCACTCCGCTGGCTCCACCGCTCGCTAGACTCGCTTCTATTGGCGCTCAACCGTCCCGAGTCGAACGTGTGACGAATAAACGTTCCGAGCCCAGCACAGTGTCGTGTTCAAGGTCAGACCACTCGGCCGGATGACAAACAAAGTACGAGCGTCGGCCTATTCTTACGCGTCAAATAAAAAAGATGAAAATTCGAAAAACAATTAATAATTCAAGGAATTAACTCGGAACTATTTCGAATTATCCTAACTGAAAATAGATTTGAAGCAATTGTAGAGTCAAAATATTATTTCGAATAACGCTTTAGCTGGAATTTGGAGTGGGTAATCATATTAATTAACATTGAAATGTCTATACCTTCAGCCGGGGACTGACTTCAAGTTCGAAATATGTCAAATTTTGGAATGACCGAGTTTGTGTCAGGGAGGGTTCACTGTATCGGCTCACCTAGGTCGCCGATGCCGACAACACTGATCGAACACCTGTTGGGCAGCAGCAAGCCGCCCTTGGCCAGGTGGTTGTCTCGCGCGTGTATCACGCTGTCCAGCATCCCTTCGTACAGCAGGAAGTAGCCCATCCACTCGGACACGATCACGTCGACCTCTTTCACGGGCAGCGTCGTGTCCTCCAGGCGACCCTTCACCAGGTGGATCTTATCCGATAGCTTGTTATCTCTGGCGGAAACCATTTACTTGCGTGAATGTTATATTACGGCATGTTATACGATCTCATTTTACACAAAAAAAAGGAATGAATGTATGAACTGAATGAAGTGAAACAAATAAAATGAAAATAAAAATATATAGGAGCTACCTTTATATTTATTTTTATATTTAAATTTTATATTTATAATTTTATATTTATATTTATATTTATTTATACCTTTACATTCATAGACGACAATCTTGAACTCTATTCACGTTTGATTTTTCGGTGATCTTCAACAGAATGAAGCAATCATTTGTAAGTTCATAATTTTGGATCACTCATAATCCTATTCGACACGAAAGCACTATCCGTACTTCCCCGTCCCAATTCCGAATGAGATTGACTATTCTATACAGTCTATCCCGCATGTATGATATTCCCTGTTCGGGATTTCACCATGTGATCACGTGTCACCAGGCAAGCCAAATATTATTTTGAACCTTTTTTTTCATATAATTTTCAAGGTGAATTTTTGAGCAAACTTATGTTTTTTTTAATTTGAACAGTGAACTTTGACAGCAAAGCCACAAAAACGAACTTTCTGAAATGCTCGATTTACTTGACGTGAACTGAACATTTTAAAAGTTCCTTCTATAAGTGAACTTCCCCAACACTGTCCGCTTGTGAGTTAATCCAGTTTGTCACTGCAACGCGACTAGAACTGTCCACCGGCACATGTGGCTGAGTGGTTAACGCACTTGCTTCGTGTGATCCGGGAGGTAGTGGACATATCGGACCCGGTTCGATCCCCGCTACCGTCCATCTTTACAGGGTTTATTCGTGGTTTCCCTCTGTAGTCTAGGCTAATGCCGGGATGGTTCCCGCAATATAGGCCACGACCGCTTCCTTCCCACTATCCTTCCCATTACCAATAAAACCTTCATCTCATCATCCCATCATCTCCTTAATCATTCATCCGACGCCAATAGATCTTAGTAATCATTACAGTGCGTCGTTAAACCCAATAAAAAAAAGAAAAGAAAAAAAAGAACTGTCCACATAGCCCTACCTCACAATGTCGATAGCACGGTAGATGATGTCCGATTGGTCGATACCTATCACATGACCTGCTCCAGCTTCCGCAGCAAACATGGACAGTATTCCAGTTCCACATCCCAGGTCCAGCACAGTACGATCTTTCAAAGAAGCTGCATTGTTCAAGATGGCATCTCGGTAACTAGTTGTTCTGACGTGGTCCTGAAATAAAGTACACAATTTATTCATTATTATTTATGAACAACGAAACCAAGGTCTCACAAGTGTCATTTAATAATGGGAATGATCGAGGGAAGGCAGCGGTTGTGGCCAACTTATTGTAGGAACTATCCCGTCATTAGCCTCTGAGACTACATAGGGAAACCATGGAAAACCCCTGTTAAGATGGTCGGTGGCGGGGATCGAACTAGGTCCGATATTCCCTGCACCTTCTGGATCACACGAAGCGAGCGCGTTAACCACTGTGTTGCATGTGCCGGTATTTATATTTCACAAGATGAATTTATCCATTCCTAGTGACGCGTGTACAGTAAACTTTTGTTAATTCATACTAGAAAAAATTTGAACTTTGCTTAAATTCAAATAAAAGTTCAGGGTCTTTACAGCAACTGTCACTTGAAGTAACATTCTAGGCCTAGCTAGCTTCGCGAGACTAGGACTTTGATTTGGTGAATGTTCACTCGGAGAACGCAGAAGTATCACTTGTATACATTATTATTATTATTATTATTATTTAACTCTTGCAAATGCACATAAATGCGAGGTGGCAAGTTCCCTAAGTACCCCTATCCCACCATCTCCTTAACCCTCTGACGGAACAACTTTAACCTGATTTCATCCCCTTCAAAAACATTTCTACTAAGCCCATTCCAGTCCCTACTTGTCCTATTTAAGAAAGAGAATTTACCGACATCTAATGTAGCCCCCTTTATGACTACCGCTCTATCATGACCCCGCCTACCTCCATACCCTGACTTATTTCTTTTTATCAACTCATGCAGCTCCCCCCACCCCCCCTCTCCCTCCATTACCCTGAAGAAATTACATAAACGATCCTCCTTCCTCCGTATTTCCAATTTCTGCCACCCCAGGTCTCTCATCATCTCAGAAATGCAATGATAGAGCTTGGAACTATTAGAGGGCGTATAGGGGTCTGCGGGGTGGAAGCAAGTCACGTGGTCGCTGTTCTTTCTCTCTCGTTCACTCAGTTCATATGAATAATGTATAGATAATGGAGGTGATTAATGGGATGCATGAAATCTTACGGAAAGCATCTGTTTGTGAATGCCGACATGAGCGTAGCTTGAGAAATACCACTGGTCGTCATTGAGACTAACGCTCTTCACACATTTCTCTCGAGGTTCATCTTCGCTACCAACAAGATTCTGTGTCGTAACGCGCATTTGTTGCATATCTGCCAAGAGACTAGTCATAGCGGATTCTTTCTCGGCGACCTGAGAAAAGAAGAAAGCATTTTAGTAGATAGGTCATGCTGTGTTCATACAACTGCGAGATCGCTTTCGCACCACAAGGTTCTTGCCGCTTTGTGAGAATATAATTTTGTGCAGTGATTCACGGTTTTTACGTTATTTCGGTGTCGAGAACAATTTATTGATCTGTTTCGCATATTTCCTGAGCCTAAAAATGGCTGGGAAGATTTTGAAAAATGTACATTCTTGATTTTAACAAATCAAAACCTTCTTGTGATTTATTTGTAAAAGCACCAGTTGCCACAAATTTAATAATAATCGATCAACTTCTAACAGGGTACGCCTAATGTTTCGTTTCCACGTACGTTACGAGGCCTACCTCAGGTGTTTAATATTTATACGCAGGAAAAATTTGATTATATGACCGTCAGTTGTTATTTTGATGGGCTTCTCACGTCATTGTATTTTACATTATAAAATTAATTAATGTTATGATACAAACCTACAAAAAAAAAATTGAAAATATTGTTACGTTTGTTTTTAGTATCTTGCCAGTAGAATGAAATTTTGATCAAGTTGATCAAGAATGAACATAGTTGATGCAAAGCAACCACACTATGAATTTCAACAACTCTCAACGATTGATCGAGCAAAACCAAATTTCATAAAATGACCCCTTAGGTCCTATAATGACATGAGATAAAATAAAAATGCAATGTGGCTACTTTGATTTGGCCCTAGATATTATTTCGATCTCGATTATATTTTCCCAAGACTCACTTGATTTGCAAGTGATCGAATTTTGTGCTGTAGATCTGAAAAATGTTGTTCCGACAATGTAACAAGTCCGCCTTCAGCATTAACAACGTGGAACTTGTTTTCTGCACTTCTGGTATCTTCAGGAATGCAGTCAAGATCATCAAAATCTGGAAAGATATTTCAAATTTATTAGTAGGCCCTTCTGCTGAGCAAATGAAAATCTGTGAACACTGGCTAATTAAAAATGGAGAAATTGCTCGAATGTGATTTGATTCAACACTTGTAGGCCTACGCTTGAATAACAAATGTCGTAATAATTGAATATATTTGTCTCATTCCGCCAAAGCATTGAATTTTACAAAACCAATAGCCATTGTGAAACACGGTTGATTTTTGGTTATTTCCTTGACCGATTTTGTATCAACATAATGGTTGGTAAATATGCTGTAGGCCTACCACCTGCAACCATTGATTCTATCAATGTCAGCACTGCAATCAGCGTTTTCAGGGTAAATGGTGAGTTATGGCATTGACATGGTTGCGGGTAAGGTGGCCGGGGTATGATTTGAACCGTAAAAATATATGGTAATTTTATCGTTCAACGTACCATCGCTAATCTTTGTCTGATATTCTTGTTTGAGGTGTTTTCTGATAGATCTTGTTTGTATGTATGGTGTGGTGTTTGGACTTTTTGTGTTTTTTTTTTTTTTAATATGTTTTTTACTCACTTGAAGTTGATGCTTTGTGATCTGACTAAGACGACAAAGGTGGACAGTAGGCTAGGTTAAGGTCAGGTTAGTGTACAAATCTCGCGTATACCGCCGGCAGGCGGAACGGAGCTTATATACTTTAAAAAAAATGAAGAAAGAATTGAAAAAAAAAAAAAAATGGCGTGGTACGTAAATCAGTAAATTTACCAAATATATTATCGTTGTCAATTCGACACAAACCATATCCCACTTACTGGTACTCTAAATAAAAGTCCCTCCTAAAAAAAGATGAGACCTAACCTAACATCAATGCTAACAGATTGTCACAGCTCACCATTGTTTCACATTGAATTGCAATACATATTGAATTGAGTTTTCAAACCATCTAGGCCTACATAGTTGGTAATGATTTCACTCACCAATCATCAGCCATGGATCATCTAACTGCACAGGTTTCAAGAACTCGTCCGATTCCCACGGTGGGGGTACACAAGTGTTTAGTAGTGCGTCGGGTTCAGCTCGATGCATACGAACAAAATTTATAAGTTTTATGAATCCGTAGCAATCCAAATTGAAACGGGACTTGATCTTAGAGAGACTGTGGAGATCAATACAATGTGTGATTGCTGCGTTTGTAGTTTTGAAAGATACAGGGCAGAATAGGCAAATTATCGGTTCAATGATCTCTTCTTCCATATCACTCCAACCATCAGAATCATTGTCAGAATCAGCTATTTGTAACTCCTCCATATTATTGGTCATGAGTTCTGGAATATCTGAAAGGGAGAAATAACCTACAAATATTTGACTGCAATCAGAATGTTGATATGAGAAGCATAAATCACAGTAGCACGTCTAAGTAAAAACTTATATACAAATAATTTACCTTCGGCAGCTGCCATTTCAGTAATTCGCTGTTCTTTTGGGGTAAAAGTGAATGAACACTAGATGTTATTATATTTCATATCAGACTGACATGTGCTTTTGAGAAAACGCTTCAACAAGTTTGAGGGCCGCTCTCCGCCACGCCGCTACTGTGTACCTGCGCGAGACGCGTGCGCGAAGATTGACAGCTGTATCACAGCAGCTTGCAGTTCCATCAGGGATGTCTGTAAATGTACACGTGTAGTATTTTGGGGCCTTTCTGTCAACATAATCAAGATTGTGTTATAATATTTTATTTCTAGATCAGCCCAGAAACTAAAATGGTGTGTATTAAGATATAAGTAGTGTAGCCCTAGCCCTAAATACCATACTAGAGCGTGATGTCGACCAACACAACCTCACTTTTATAGAACTTCATTTTTCTTGGATTAATCTAAGCGATTTCACTAGGCCTAGGCATTGAGGGAAACTCAATGCCTAGGAGTAGGTAGGCCCTATCATTTATACCATATAACCAAATAAGTTATACCAAATAATATAATTATGGAAATATCAATACATCAATATCAATATCAAAAGATTTAGGCCGGTCCTATTCGCAAAGTAAATTGTGCTAACAAGGACCGAAAACGCTAATCGCAAATTAAATTGTGCGACAAGCACCCGGCTTCGTTCCGCCTGCTCGTGGTATATGCGAGGTTTGGACACTAACCTAACCTCAAAAACCTAACCTAGGCCTACTGTCCGCAACCATGTCATAGGTCTGCTCACTTCTTTCGTTCTAGGCCTACTTTTGCATTTTATGATTTTACCTGTAGGCCCACAGCCTACCAGTTGATAATTCTGATGGAAATTAGACCTACAATAACAGAAGGCATAACTTTTCACTTCCTTACCTTGAAAATACTGATTAGAAACTATATGATAATTTTTAGGTCCTGATTGTTTTTTTCAAATTTTGTAAGCATTTAATTTTTGGGGAAAAATTACTTTACATTTTTGGGGGAAAAATTTCTCCAATTTTTTCCTATTGGCGTAGTAACTTGGTGGGCTAAGAAAAATTCTGAAATATTTTCTTTGCCTTGAGTGTTTAATATTAATTCGATTTTTTTGTCATTTAAAAAATATATCGTGAATTGAACACTAACAGAACTTGTTAAATTTCAGGCAACGAATCTTGATCGTAAGGGAACGTTCAAGGTCGAATACCTTCAAAAGATTGAACAAGATGTACAGGCAAGATGGGAATCGGAGAAAGTATATGAAGAAAACGCACCCGATCTACCCAGAAAAAGTACAGATGAAAAGTTCTTTGCAACGTTTCCATTTCCATATATGAATGGAAGACTACATCTAGGGCACACCTTCTCTCTCTCCAAATGCGAGGTATTGGAAACTATAATGTATACTGTTAATAATATCTCTCAAACCCAAACATCCAGATTAATTGGGTCAAGGGTTTTTCACACCAATGCTTCCAAGGTAGACTTCTTATATTTTGGTTCCTGACAGTTTTGGGTCTTGCTTCTACATACTTATTACTCCTCTTCTTCATTACTTCAGTAAACAGTCGTTGATCTGAAATAGAAAGAACCCCAAAAAGTGACTTCGATTCATAACAATTAAGATTAACCACAAACTTATTTTCCACTAAAATGATCATTCTTCCCGCTTAGAATGTAGTCAATCTCCTATTGCGCAAGAGAAAGCTATGCCACCGGCCGAAACTAAGTAGGGCTATGACAAACCGCTCAGAGGGCCCTCACTGATCACATATACTCGGTCGGTTAGCTCAGGTCCTATGATGCGCGATCGTTGCATATTGCATATATTCGTTGCATAAACAGCTAGAACGACAATTTTCTCTGTCCGCCTGTAAAAATGTTTGAATCCAAGGTCAATAGTCTTACTTCACATCATTTTGAGTTATAAAATTATTTGTGTTTCTTCTGTACATTCAAATTTTTGATATCTTGAATATGGACGTAGGCCTTTAGTTCTCAATTTTCCACCAAAAATATGATATTTAGTTATATGGACTCTCATACACTCAAATAATACCAAAAAAATTGACAAAAAATTAAAAAATGAATGAAAATGATAAAATGGAAAAAAAAATGAGCAAAAAAAGCCAAAATAGACCCCGAAAGTAGCAAATTCTTTGTTGAATTGAAATTTGATCGTAGTATGCTGTAGTAATATGAATATGAAGTATTGTAATCTTGTAATGCTGTGTTTATACCGAGTGCCTAGCTGGTTGTAATCCTGATTCAACGCACGTGTCTGTTGTACAGTATGCTGTGCGATACCAACGTCTGAAGGGAAAACGCGTTCTCTTTCCGTTTGGTTTCCATTGCACAGGGATGCCTATCAAAGCTTGCGCCGATAAACTGAAGCGAGAAATGAAAGACTTCGGGTTTCCACCGCAGTTTCCCGATCCCAGCGATGAAGTTGAAACGCCTGTGGAGAAAAACGACGAGATCATTATCAAAGACAAGAGTAAAGGAAAAAAGGTAGAAAAATCACCATATTTATTTACAAAAAATGTTTGTCCGGACACAAGAGCACCTTGTTCTTATGCGGACTACTTATTCTCTTTCACGCAAACTGTATAATTTAATTTCAAATTTCATTTATACGTAGGCCTACTCATATATTATATCTCCTGATGTACTGTACATGTAGCCTGATATGTTTGTTTGAGAATAAAATGTATTTATTATTTGTTTTATTATTATTAGGCCTATATTGAAAATCATGAAATTATTCTGTATACCTTCTTGTACTTGGCATAACGTTGTGTGATGATGTAACGGTGTGAACGGGTTGTACTACTACACTAGTTAGACTAGACTAGACACAGTAGACTAGTTGGCTAGTAGTTGACTAGTAGTGTAACCAGTTCTAGTCATTGTTACAAGGTTTTGTAAATAAAAATTTTGTATAAATTTATATAAAATAATATATATATAAATTTAATATATAAATATATTATATCTAATATATTATATTATATTATATATATTATATTATATATTTATATTTATATATAAATTTTCATATAAATTTATATAATTCAGACAAATTTGAAATTTATAATAAATTTTCACCCTATACATCTCAATCTTGTAGCCAAATCTGCATTTTTAGTTCTATTTTTTATATTATATATTATAAATATTACCGGTATATATATTATATATATTAATTTTCAGTTTTAGATAATATTTTTTTTAGACATATTTTTTATATCTATTTTACAATAATAGTCCTACTGTAATTCCCATTAGCACAAGCACAGTCAGAGTTGTTTTTATTGAGTCATGGTATTATTGGGAAAATGTATTGCTCGCTTTCTTTTTGTACCGATGAAACTCAAAAACCGGGCAACTTGAAATGTTATTCAGTTGTGATAGTTTGTGAGAAAATTTATAATAACCTAAAAAATACATTCCAAATATTTGATTTGTAATTCACAACAAATGCTAACTGTTATGTGAATAATATCTGTGTAATTTGTTTTCATAAAACATTTGTAATTAACGTTCTGGTAACAAGTTTTGAGTCACTTTCTCAACAAATATCCGTCGACTTGCTTGCAGAGTAAAGCGGTGGCGAAACAAGGTTCTGGCAAGTATCAGTGGCAGATAATGCAGAGCCTCGGCTTGGAAGACGACGAGATCAAGAAGTTTGCCGACACTCAACACTGGCTCGACTATTTCCCTCCGCTCGGAGTTCAAGACCTGAAGAGCATCGGGCTTCACGTAAGATTCCATGTATCCATGTATTTATTATTTATAGCCGCCCTCGGTAGCTCGGTCAGCTGAGGCACCGCTTCAGAAACTGAAGTCACCGTTGGCCATGGGTTTTTGTAAACATCTTTTCACTTATCATCACTTCAAAGTATCATAATCACCTGCTCGTTCCTACCCCCATATAACCTAGCAGTTGGTGGGGTCGTTGATAATCATCATCAACAACAAATGTATCGAAACATGAAGAAATATCAGAGAATTGTGTATCAAAGCACTTTTAGATTACATTGCTTTCATAGCAGAATATTCATATTCCAATGTTGGTTTTTCCTGCATTGGTCCATTTTCTGCACCGGTTATCTCCTGGTCCCTTGAAAAACAATATAAACAATAGAGATATTGCTTCACTTGAGGTACGTTTACTCTTCTGCTTTGAGCAACCGGCAACATGCGCTCAGCGCACGAATACGTTTACTCTTGAGCGCCATGACGACGTCATAGTTGGGCTTCAAATTGTGGTTATAACATTTCTTTCAACTTCCAATATATGTATCCAATCAAACTATGTGAGCTTCTTAATACTGTTGGACTATTAATCACCCAAGTAACAGCGCCGCAGACTGACATAATATCTCGTCTAGACAGGCTTGTGAGTAGCAGTCGACAAGTTGGTTCTGAACCTGGCCAAGATGAATATCGTGACGTATTGTAGGCCTCAGCGCGAGCTGCAAGAAGAAAAGATTAACCAAGTCAAACTCGCTCTGTGATTGGTCAGTGCTTGTTGCCAGTTGCTCGGAGCATGTTGCTCGTAGCACAAAGTACGATAGGAAATGTACCTTCGTTCCCTCGTCATGTACGTCCTTTTTTTTGTATTATTGTCACAAGATAAGAATAACAAATACATGAAAATCAACAAAAAAATCTACAAAACCTTTAAAAGTCTCGTCTGTAGGATAATAAATAATACACCGAATCAAACCATTCTGACTTCCTCGGAAGAGGGTTAAAGTAATTATTGAATAAATAAATAAATTGAACAAACACAAACGACTAGTGGTGTTCAATATATAATTACAATATGTACTACATTTTGTCAACTGACTATTCTTAAATGCAAATGATGAAAAAAAAGAGAAATTACACTAATCTTCAGAGATACTGCATTATGAAAAACAGACATATGAAAAACAATATTGAAACAGAAATTATATTACAGGGGAGACAAATTTAATACATAAAAGGGATAGTTATAACTTATAACTTATATGATAATCGTTGATAATTAATAGAGATAGTTAGGGAACTTGCCACCACGCATTTATGTGCAATTCCAAGAGTTTTATATAAATGAAATAAATAAAAGGGGAGAGATTGAAATTGAAATATGTCCGTCAACAAACAGGTGGATTGGCGTCGTACGTTCATCACGACGGATGCTAACCCGTTCTTCGACCAGTTTGTGCGATGGCAGTTCTTGCACCTGAAGGAGCGCAAGAAGATCATGTACGGCAAACGTTACACGGTCTTCTCGCCGAAAGACAACCAGCCGTGCATGGATCACGACCGTAGCACGGGCGAGGGCGTCGGACCTCAGGAGTATACGCTCGTCAAGATGAAGTTGTTGGCGCCGTATCCCAACAAACTCAGGTAAACAGCTGACTTGACGGTCTCGGTACGGCGTACGCGTCGGGTAACGTCACACGCGTAAAGGCAAACAAATGGTTTCGATGTGCTATTTATTATCGCAGTGAGAGCAAAGACTGTTGTTTTAATTTGGATGAGCCGACTGTTAGTTGTTGAACATTTGTTGAAACTTTTCAAGCATTTTTGAAAATGAGCAAATGTGACTTTATAAATTCCATTTTAAGCGTTCATATTTCCAATATTAAGAAACAATTAGTCTGATATTATTTCGATTTTTAAAATTGTGAATTTCCCATTTTACAAGTTTATACTTACTTTCGATTTTTCGTCTTCGCAATTTTCAATTTGGCAACTGTGTATTGCATGCCAAACTATTGAGCACGATGTAAACAACTAGAAAAGGGATTTCTATTCAACTCTCGTCATTGTCAAAGAATACTCATGTCTTCAGAGTGTACATAAAGAGATGCACCCACTTCTCGCCAGCCTGTGCATTAGCCCAGCCAACGTCCAAACTACCCCCAACGTGTGTATTCAAACAATCATTTTGACATTCAATCTCACATTGATTGGGCAATCAAAGTGGGAGAAGAAATATCGTTATCAGGGATAACTTCGGTTCCAAAAAATCAGAACCGGATAACCGATTTACAGAACCGATTTAGAACCGATTCTCCGACGTTTTTTGGTCGAAAATGAGAGAAAACTTTCATCTAGACGCTCTCTCACATTGGCGCGAGCTTATTCTTTGATTTTGGGCGTCATCAAATCATTCGGTTATCTTTCAGCCAATCGTTATCTCTTCTGACGAAACAAAACAGTGGTGGGAGACATTTTGGGTTTTACTGCACATGGAGGAGAAAAGATAAATAAATAATGCATGCGTGAACTAGTATATTACATCTATACAATTCATATTGCGACAACACACTTGAAAAACATCCATCAATTATACATAAGAACTCAATCAATGTGATGAATAATTTAAAAAATTATCACCGAATGAATCGATTCTCTATTTCAGAACTGATTCCGAACCGGTTTTCGGTTAACTGAAGTTATCTCTAATCGATATGATACTGTAGGGGTGTGTAAAATCTGCTTGCCAATAAATCTTATTTAAAATCATTCAAAAATTTATTTTATTTCAACTTTTATTTGACAGAATTTTACAATGCATTTTGGTAAATTTCCTCATTTTTCGAACTAGTAACGCATAATTTACAGGATTTTACAGGATATTTTGATGAGATTTTCACAGGATTTTTGGGTAACATGAACAGGATTTAAAAAAAAAGTTGTTGGCAGGCCTGCTGTAATGGTTGATCTTGTTGCAGCCCGCTGAATGGGAAGCCTGTGTTCCTCGTGGCGGCCACGCTACGGCCCGAGACCATGTACGGGCAGACCAACTGCTGGGTCCGCCCCGACATGAAGTACGTGGCTTGTCGCACGGCCACGGACGAGGTGTTTGTCTGCACGCGCCGGTCGGCCCGCAACATGGCCTACCAGGGCTTCATGAAGGAGGACGGGAAAGTCGACGTCGTCACGGAGCTCCTCGGCCAGGACCTGCTCGGAGCAGGCGTCAAGGCGCCGCTGAGTTTCAACCAGAAGATCTACGCACTTCCCATGTTGACCATTAAAGAGAACAAAGGTAAAGTGGAGCGAAAGTCACTCTTGGTAGCTCGGTCGGCTGAGGCATCGGCTAAGACATGTAGATGAAGCGTCTATTTTTTCTTTTCATAGCATTTAGAATTTGCAAAGTAGCACTTTGATGCGTTTATTATTTTGAAACATTGTGTTTTGTAGCGCAACAACATTCTATAGCGTAACAACAGTACGGTACCGTTGAAACCACTAGATAACGTACAATAGGCATACAAGAGAAACACCCCAATTGATATTTTTCAGAAAAATAGTCTCCACAAGCGGGTTAAACCTACGCCTCATCTGCCGCCAGCATTTTCAACTGCACTTTTTTCGAAATTCCCCGACTAACTTCGTCCGTTTAAACCTCGATTGAAATAATTTTTGTAAAAATAGCATCTATTATGCTTCTATTCCGAATGTAGCGTCTATATCGCCAATACATTCATTGAAACGTAGCAGATTCAGACGTTTGTAGCGCTTTGTCGTCTTCTCAAAAACATGATAGAACAATAACAAACGTATTGAAACATGGAAAAATATCAGAAAAAAATGTAAAAAGGCACTTTTAAATTTCATCGCTTCTATAGCAATTGCTATTTTTACATGTCTCTATGCATCGCTGTGGAAATTAAAGTCAGCGTTTGGCGTGGGTCGCATAAGTAGAGACATGTAAAAATAGCAATTGCTATAAAAGCGATGAAATCTAAAAGTGCTTTTTTACATGTTTCTCTGATACGTCTACATGTTTCAATACCTTGGATGTTGTTCAATCATGTTTTTGAAAAGACGACAAAGCATTACAAACGTCTGAATCCCCTACGTTTCAATGTATTGGCAATATAAACACTATGATCAGAATGGAAGCATTATAGATGCTATTTTTCCCTAAATTATTTCAACTGAAGTGTAAACGGGTGAAGTTAGTTCAGAAATTTGGAAAAAAGTGCAGTTGCAAATGCAGACAGCAGATGAGGCGTGAGTTTAACCCACTTGTGGAGACTATTTAAAAAAAAAATTAATTGGGGTGTTTCTCTTACGTGCCTATTGTACGTAATCTAGTGGTTTTACCGTACCGTGTGCTACAAAACGTTGCGCTACAAAACACAATGTTTCAAAATAATAGATACTTTTCAAATTCTAAATGCTATTGAGAGAAAAAATAGAAGCTATGTTTACATGTCTACGCAAAAGGCATGGGTTTTTGTAAGCATCCTCTCGCTAATCATCAAATCATAGTTTCATTATCACCTGCTCATTCGTACCCCCGTACAACCTAGCTGTTGGTGGGGTCATTAAGCAAACCACAATCATCAAGTTGAGAGAAGATTGAGCTTTTGTAATACCGTACAGTAAACCCACGTTATTTTGAACTCAGTGGATTTGAAATTCGTTATCTTTCGAAGCAAACTCGGTACCCAATCCCAGATATAGGTAATACAATATTAAATATTTCGATAATTTGTCATTCGAACTCATTTTTCCACCAATCGCCACCATCACAGTAGCTGAGTGGTTAGCTCACTTGCTTCGTGTGACCCGGGAGGTGAAGGGACATATCGGACCCGGTTCGATCCCCGCCACCGTCCATCTTTACAGCGGTTTTTCGTGGTTTCCCTCTGTAGTCTAGGCTAATGCCGGGATGGTTCCTACAATATAGGCCACGACCGCTTCCTTCCCACTATCCTTCCCACTACCCATAAAAAACCTTCATCTCATCATCCCATCATCTCATTAATCATTCATCCGACGCCAATAGATCTTAGTAATCATTATAGTGCGTCGTTAAAACCCAATTAAAAAAAAAAAATCGCCAATTTGTGCTGTTGGTCATTGTTTAATTCTGAATATTTCTTCCTACGAATACAAAATGAATGCTGTGTTGACCCCGTAGTCCCGCATGTTGGCGGTGCCACTTGTATCTCGTCTGCCCCAAACAGAGAACCATTGTTGTCGCTTGCCAGTTGCGAGCAGCTGGTACGTGGCTCCGTACAATGGAAAGCGGGTAGATGAAAATGAAGTACTAGATCAATCTTCTTGTTTTGTATTGGCACTAATGGTAACATCGATTCAGAATCGATTCTAATGTAAAACGATTCTCAAATCGAAAAATCAATTTTAAAAAAAATCATTTTTCTTCTTGGGTTAGTGCTGTACTTTTTCACGTCGCAATACGTGCTCATTTCGTTGTCTATATTATTTTGTATTGTTGAGATATCACTATCTGGACAAAAGCTATCCCTTCGGTTACGTCTGACAGCCGAACGTTGACAGAAATACCCAAATGGTACAGTACAGTTCAAAAAAGTCTCTAGCAGCTATTTTTCACGTAAAACGCCGCGGCAAGGTTGAGAAAAACAAGTATAAAATTACTCAACTTTTTTTGAGGATGAACTTTTTTTTTCATTTTCAAAATTGATTTTTAATCGATTTCCGATTTTGAGGATCGATGTCATCGCTAATTAGCGCTTCCCATTCACGGTATCTAAAAGCTACCGTCTGACGAAACGTGTTCCAGGCACGGGCATCGTGACGAGCGTGCCGTCCGATTCACCCGACGATTACGCCGCGCTGGTCGACCTGAAGAAGAAACAGCCGTTCCGAGAGAAGTACGGAATAACGGACGCGATGGTTCTGCCGTTCGATCCGATACCGATCATCGAAGTGCCCGACTTTGGGAACTTGAGTGCCGTCGCTGCGTACGAGAAGCTGAAGATCCAGAGTCAGAACGACCGGGATAAGCTGCAGGAGGCCAAGGAGATGGTTTACCTGAAAGGGTTCTACGATGGGGTAAAGCAACGTAGTCCTACGTGGGCTACTTTTGAAATATTGCACATATCTTTTGGTTTTACTCAAATTTATTTCTGATTTTTTATTTTTTTTTAATAACATCAAAACTTGATAACAAATCATTGTTTCCCTTTTAAGGCTATGGATGAAAGTTAGGATCGATTGGACGGGGCATCACAAGGGCGATCTCACCACCCCATTTTAATTATTTAAAACCAATGTACTTGAACATCAAGACTGCGCTGTCCGTAACTACAATTTCTATTTCCATTCCCGAATTTGTAGAGTCATTTTGCAATTTGATTGGTCGATCGTAAATCTACCAAAATTATCCATGCCCAGTCTCTTCCTTTCCATTTCAAATGAAAATAATGATAATAACTACAATACTATAATTATTTTTCCATTTTTTTGGTTGACTCGTATTTGTATGCCTAGGCCAACAGTATATTTTAAAATGTCTTTCATACTCCTCCGAGTTTCGAATTAACAAAGGTTTTCTCTATATAACTAATGTCGTATATAAAATCATATTGAATGTTAACCCGTACCCTAACTTGCTGTTTTCTGTCTACCGGTAGGTGATGTTGGTCGGCAAGCTGAAGGGGAAGAAAGTGCAGGACGTGAAGAAGGAACTGCAGAAGGACCTGGTGGACAGCAACGAGGCGGTGATCTACTACGAGCCGGAGAAGCAGATCATGTCGCGCTCGGGGGACGAGTGCGTCATATCGCTGTGCGACCAGTGGTACCTGGATTACGGCGAGGCCGAGTGGAAGAAGCAAGCGGAGAAGAGTCTCGAGAACATGAACACGTACCACGAGGAAGTGAAGAAGAACTTCACGGCGACCTTGAACTGGCTCCACGGCCACGCTTGCTCGAGAACGTACGGCCTTGGTGAGATGTCGTCACAGGCTGGAGATCAGATATGCTTTTTATTGATAGTTGTAATTTAATAACGTGGCTGTTATAATGATGAGGTCTCTTCGGAATACTAGTTCATTTACTCATTCATTTTGTCGGTCAAAGAGATGTAAAAGCTATGAATTAATCTGATATACCTTGCTAATAGGGCTCATAATTTTGATTGAATGTGTATTCAATGTTTTTGATATGTTTGTTTGTCAACTTTTGATTAATGAAACAAATTGTGTACAGCAGTTGTCTAAAACAAAGCTAGGAGCCAAGATGCATTGAGGGTTGCGTCGATTTGCCGGTTCGATGCGGTGTCTTCAGTTCATACCAATATATACGCCTAACAATCCTTATACCAATACACTGGACAAATATCAGAACTAACGACCGTGCGTAGTGTAGTGGTGATGAAAGGAACTATCTTTGTTCACAAATACACGCCAGATGACGTATACATTTGCTCAGTTGTCTGAAACAGTCTCTTGAGAAGTAAAATAGAGGCAGTGATGTTAAATTGTGCATTTGTTAAACTGTGAAGTAATTCATAATAACGCAAGTTATATTGCAAGCTACTTAAATCTGGCCGATTTATATGCAATCGAAATCGTGTGAGAAGTCCGCAAGCCCCAAACAAATAAGTGTTCACATTCCATTCAATTGTATTACCTGTAACTATACTTTTTCATAACCCTAGCGCATTTTTTTATTCCAACGCGTCTTGGATGCCAACATGGACTTGAGCTTAGACGCAAATATTTGACGTATATAGAAAGCACATGACAAGTTTCTAGAAAACAACACTAGATAGAGCAGCGATCGGTATTTCTGAGGAAAGTACTCGGGAAATAGAACGAGATTGAGAGCCGTGATATGACACACATCAAACCAACGCAACCCTCAACGCATCTTGCTAGGGGCCTATTCTGAGGAAAGTACTCGGGAAATAGAACGAGATTGAGAGCCGTAATATGACACACATCAAACCAACGCAACCCTCAACGCATCTTGCTAGGGGCCTATCCCTTTCATATAGGCATTAGGAGTTATCCACGTAATGAAGAGATATATGAAGTAAACCTGGTATTCATTTTATTTGTCTAGGAACGAAACTTCCTTGGGACGACCACTGGCTGATTGAATCTTTGTCCGACTCGACGATATACATGGCTTTCTACACCGTTGCACACTTCCTCCAGGAGGGTTCTTTCACAGGTGAGAAATCAGGCAGTAAGCTTGATTTACACACATTTAAAAACAATCTCCTTCCTTTCTGAGTCTTCAGCTTGTTCATTATACTGGCTGATTGAGTCTTTGTCCGACTCGACGATATACATGGCTTTCTACACCGTTGCACACTTCCTCCAAGAGGGTTCTTTCACAGGTGAGAAATCAGGCAGTAAGCTTAATGTACACACATTTAGAAACAATCTCCTTCCTTTCTGAGCCTTCAGCTTGTTCATTATACTGGCTGATTGAATCTTTGTCCGACTCGACGATATACATGGCTTTCTACACCGTTGCACACTTCCTCCAAGGAGGTTCTTTCACAGGTGAGAAATTAGGCAGTAAGCATGATGTACACACATTTAAAAACAATCTCCTTCCTTTCTGAGCCTTCAGCTTGTTCATTATACTGGCTGATTGAATCTTTGTCCGACTCGACGATATACATGGCTTTCTACACCGTTGCACACTTCCTCCAGGAGGGTTCTTTCACAGGTGAGAAATCAGGCAGTAAGCTTGATGTACACACATTTAGAAACAATCTCCTTCCTTTCTGAGTCTTCAGCTTGTTCATTATACTGGCTGATTGAATCTTTGTCCGACTCGACGATATACATGGCTTTCTACACCGTTGCACACTTCCTCCAGGAGGGTTCTTTCACAGGTGAGAAATCAGGCAGTAAGCTTGATGTACACACATTTAGAAACAATCTCCTTCCTTTCTGCGCCTTCAGCTTGTTCATTATACTGGCTGATTGAATCTTTGTCCGACTCGACGATATACATGGCTTTCTACACCGTTGCACACTTCCTCCAAGAGGGTTCTTTCACAGGTGAGAAATCAGGCAGTAAGCATGATGTACACACATTTAAAAACAATCTTCTTCCTTTCTGAGCCTTCAGCTTGTTCATTATACTGGCTGATTGAATCTTTGTCCGACTCGACGATATACATGGCTTTCTACACCGTTGCACACTTCCTCCAGGAGGGTTCTTTCACAGGTGAGAAATCAGGCAGTAAGCTTGATGTACACACATTTAAAAACAATCTCCTTCCTTTCTGAGCCTTCAGCTTGTTCATTATACTGGCTGATTGAATCTTTGTCCGACTCGACGATATACATGGCTTTCTACACCGTTGCACACTTCCTCCAGGGAGGTTCTTTCACAGGTGAGAAATCAGGCAGTAAGCATGATGTACACACATTTAGAAACAATCTCCTTCCTTTCTGAGTCTTCAGCTTGTTCATTATACTGGCTGATTGAATCTTTGTCCGACTCGACGATATACATGGCTTTCTACACCGTTGCACACTTCCTCCAGGAGGGTTCTTTCACAGGTGAGAAATCAGGCAGTAAGCTTGATGTACACACATTTAAAAACAATCTCCTTCCTTTCTGAGCCTTCAGCTTGTTCATTATACTGGCTGATTGAATCTTTGTCCGACTCGACGATATACATGGCTTTCTACACCGTTGCACACTTCCTCCAGGAGGGTTCTTTCACAGGTGAGAAATCAGGCAGTAAGCATGATGTACACACATTTAAAAACAATCTCCTTCCTTTCTGAGCCTTCAGCTTGTTCATTATACTGGCTGATTGAATCTTTGTCCGACTCGACGATATACATGGCTTTCTACACCGTTGCACACTTCCTCCAGGAGGGTTCTTTCACAGGTGAGAAATCAGGCAGTAAGCATGATGTACACACATTTAGAAACAATCTCCTTCCTTTCTGAGTCTTCAGCTTGTTCATTATACTGGCTGATTGAATCTTTGTCCGACTCGACGATATACATGGCTTTCTACACCGTTGCACACTTCCTCCAGGAGGGTTCTTTCACAGGTGAGAAATCAGGCAGTAAGCTTGATGTACACACATTTAGAAACAATCTCCTTCCTTTCTGCGCCTTCAGCTTGTTCATTATACTGGCTGATTGAATCTTTGTCCGACTCGACGATATACATGGCTTTCTACACCGTTGCACACTTCCTCCAGGAGGGTTCTTTCACAGGTGAGAAATCAGGCAGTAAGCATGATGTACACACATTTAGAAACAATCTCCTCCCTTTCTGAGTCTTCAGCTTGTTCATTATACTGGCTGATTGAATCTTTGTCCGACTCGACGATATACATGGCTTTCTACACCGTTGCACACTTCCTCCAGGAGGGTTCTTTCACAGGTGAGAAATCAGGCAGTAAGCTTGATGTACACACATTTAGAAACAATCTCCTTCCTTTCTGAGTCTTCAGCTTGTTCATTATACTGGCTGATTGAATCTTTGTCCGACTCGACGATATACATGGCTTTCTACACCGTTGCACACTTCCTCCAAGGAGGTTCTTTCACAGGTGAGAAATCAGGCAGTAAGCATGATGTACACACATTTAGAAACAATCTCCTTCCTTTCTGAGTCTTCAGCTTGTTCATTATACTGGCTGATTGAATCTTTGTCCGACTCGACGATATACATGGCTTTCTACACCGTTGCACACTTCCTCCAGGAGGGTTCTTTCACAGGTGAGAAATCAGGCAGTAAGCTTGATGTACACACATTTAGAAACAATCTCCTTCCTTTCTGAGTCTTCAGCTTGTTCATTATACTGGCTGATTGAATCTTTGTCCGACTCGACGATATACATGGCTTTCTACACCGTTGCACACTTCCTCCAGGAGGGTTCTTTCACAGGTGAGAAATCAGGCAGTAAGCTTGATGTACACACATTTAGAAACAATCTCCTTCCTTTCTGAGTCTTCAGCTTGTTCATTATACTGGCTGATTGAATCTTTGTCCGACTCGACGATATACATGGCTTTCTACACCGTTGCACACTTCCTCCAGGAGGGTTCTTTCACAGGTGAGAAATCAGGCAGTAAGCATGATGTACACACATTTAAAAACAATCTCCTTCCTTTCTGAGTCTTCAGCTTGTTCATTATACTGGCTGATTGAATCTTTGTCCGACTCGACGATATACATGGCTTTCTACACCGTTGCACACTTCCTCCAAGGAGGTTCTTTCACAGGTGAGAAATCAGGCAGTAAGCTTGATGTACACACATTTAGAAACAATCTCCTTCCTTTCTGAGTCTTCAGCTTGTTCATTATACTGGCTGATTGAATCTTTGTCCGACTCGACGATATACATGGCTTTCTACACCGTTGCACACTTCCTCCAGGAGGGTTCTTTCACAGGTGAGAAATCAGGCAGTAAGCATGATGTACACACATTTAAAAACAATCTCCTTCCTTTCTGAGTCTTCAGCTTGTTCATTATACTGGCTGATTGAATCTTTGTCCGACTCGACGATATACATGGCTTTCTACACCGTTGCACACTTCCTCCAGGAGGGTTCTTTCACAGGTGAGAAATCAGGCAGTAAGCTTGATGTACACACATTTAGAAACAATCTCCTTCCTTTCTGAGTCTTCAGCTTGTTCATTATACTGGCTGATTGAATCTTTGTCCGACTCGACGATATACATGGCTTTCTACACCGTTGCACACTTCCTCCAGGAGGGTTCTTTCACAGGTGAGAAATCAGGCAGTAAGCATGATGTACACACATTTAAAAACAATCTCCTTCCTTTCTGAGTCTTCAGCTTGTTCATTATACTGGCTGATTGAATCTTTGTCCGACTCGACGATATACATGGCTTTCTACACCGTTGCACACTTCCTCCAAGGAGGTTCTTTCACAGGTGAGAAATCAGGCAGTAAGCATGATGTACACACATTTAGAAACAATCTCCTCCCTTTCTGAGTCTTCAGCTTGTTCATTATACTGGCTGATTGAATCTTTGTCCGACTCGACGATATACATGGCTTTCTACACCGTTGCACACTTCCTCCAAGGAGGTTCTTTCACAGGTGAGAAATCAGGCAGTAAGCATGATGTACACACATTTAGAAACAATCTCCTTCCTTTCTGAGTCTTCAGCTTGTTCATTATACTGGCTGATTGAATCTTTGTCCGACTCGACGATATACATGGCTTTCTACACCGTTGCACACTTCCTCCAGGAGGGTTCTTTAACAGGTGAGAAATCAGGCAGTAAGCATGATGTACACACATTTAGAAACAATCTCCTTCCTTTCTGAGCCTTCAGCTTGTTCATTATACTGGCTGATTGAATCTTTGTCCGACTCGACGATATACATGGCTTTCTACACCGTTGCACACTTCCTCCAGGAGGGTTCTTTCACAGGTGAGAAATCAGGCAGTAAGCTTGATGTACACACATTTAAAAACAATCTCCTTCCTTTCTGAGTCTTCAGCTTGTTCATTATACTGGCTGATTGAATCTTTGTCCGACTCGACGATATACATGGCTTTCTACACCGTTGCACACTTCCTCCAGGAGGGTTCTTTCACAGGTGAGAAATCAGGCAGTAAGCTTGATGTACACACATTTAGAAACAATCTCCTTCCTTTCTGAGTCTTCAGCTTGTTCATTATACTGGCTGATTGAATCTTTGTCCGACTCGACGATATACATGGCTTTCTACACCGTTGCACACTTCCTCCAGGAGGGTTCTTTCACAGGTGAGAAATCAGGCAGTAAGCATGATGTACACACATTTAGAAACAATCTCCTTCCTTTCTGAGCCTTCAGCTTGTTCATTATACTGGCTGATTGAATCTTTGTCCGACTCGACGATATACATGGCTTTCTACACCGTTGCACACTTCCTCCAAGAGGGTTCTTTCACAGGTGAGAAATCAGGCAGTAAGCTTAATGTACACACATTTAGAAACAATCTCCTTCCTTTCTGAGTCTTCAGCTTGTTCATTATACTGGCTGATTGAATCTTTGTCCGACTCGACGATATACATGGCTTTCTACACCGTTGCACACTTCCTCCAGGAGGGTTCTTTCACAGGTGAGAAATCAGGCAGTAAGCATGATGTACACACATTTAGAAACAATCTCCTTCCTTTCTGAGCCTTCAGCTTGTTCATTATACTGGCTGATTGAATCTTTGTCCGACTCGACGATATACATGGCTTTCTACACCGTTGCACACTTCCTCCAGGAGGGTTCTTTCACAGGTGAGAAATCAGGCAGTAAGCATGATGTACACACATTTAGAAACAATCTCCTTCCTTTCTGAGCCTTCAGCTTGTTCATTATACTGGCTGATTGAATCTTTGTCCGACTCGACGATATACATGGCTTTCTACACCGTTGCACACTTCCTCCAGGAGGGTTCTTTCACAGGTGAGAAATCAGGCAGTAAGCATGATGTACACACATTTAGAAACAATCTCCTTCCTTTCTGAGTCTTCAGCTTGTTCATTATACTGGCTGATTGAATCTTTGTCCGACTCGACGATATACATGGCTTTCTACACCGTTGCACACTTCCTCCAGGAGGGTTCTTTCACAGGTGAGAAATCAGGCAGTAAGCATGATGTACACACATTTAGAAACAATCTCCTTCCTTTCTGAGCCTACAGCTTGTTCATTATACTGGCTGATTGAATCTTTGTCCGACTCGACGATATACATGGCTTTCTACACCGTTGCACACTTCCTCCAGGAGGGTTCTTTCACAGGTGAGAAATCAGGCAGTAAGCTTAATGTACACACATTTAGAAACAATCTCCTTCGTTGCTGAGTCTTCAGCTTGTTCATTATACTGGCTGATTGAATCTTTGTCCGACTCGACGATATACATGGCTTTCTACACCGTTGCACACTTCCTCCAGGAGGGTTCTTTCACAGGTGAGAAATCAGGCAGTAAGCATGATGTACACACATTTAAAAACAATCTCCTTCCTTTCTGAGTCTTCAGCTTGTTCATTATACTGGCTGATTGAATCTTTGTCCGACTCGACGATATACATGGCTTTCTACACCGTTGCACACTTCCTCCAAGAGGGTTCTTTCACAGGTGAGAAATCAGGCAGTAAGCTTAATGTACACACATTTAAAAACAATCTCCTTCCTTTCTGAGTCTTCAGCTTGTTCATTATACTGGCTGATTGAATCTTTGTCCGACTCGACGATATACATGGCTTTCTACACCGTTGCACACTTCCTCCAGGAGGGTTCTTTCACAGGTGAGAAATCAGGCAGTAAGCATGATGTACACACATTTAGAAACAATCTCCTTCCTTTCTGAGCCTTCAGCTTGTTCATTATACTGGCTGATTGAATCTTTGTCCGACTCGACGATATACATGGCTTTCTACACCGTTGCACACTTCCTCCAGGAGGGTTCTTTCACAGGTGAGAAATCAGGCAGTAAGCATGATGTACACACATTTAGAAACAATCTCCTTCCTTTCTGAGCCTTCAGCTTGTTCATTATACTGGCTGATTGAATCTTTGTCCGACTCGACGATATACATGGCTTTCTACACCGTTGCACACTTCCTCCAGGAGGGTTCTTTCACAGGTGAGAAATCAGGCAGTAAGCTTGATGTACACACATTTAGAAACAATCTCCTTCCTTTCTGAGCCTTCAGCTTGTTCATTATACTGGCTGATTGAATCTTTGTCCGACTCGACGATATACATGGCTTTCTACACCGTTGCACACTTCCTCCAAGAGGGTTCTTTCACAGGTGAGAAATCAGGCAGTAAGCTTGATGTACACACATTTAAAAACAATCTCCTTCCTTTCTGAGCCTTCAGCTTGTTCATTATACTGGCTGATTGAATCTTTGTCCGACTCGACGATATACATGGCTTTCTACACCGTTGCACACTTCCTCCAAGAGGGTTCTTTCACAGGTGAGAAATCAGGCAGTAAGCATGATGTACACACATTTAGAAACAATCTCCTTCCTTTCTGAGTCTTCAGCTTGTTCATTATACTGGCTGATTGAATCTTTGTCCGACTCGACGATATACATGGCTTTCTACACCGTTGCACACTTCCTCCAGGAGGGTTCTTTCACAGGTGAGAAATCAGGCAGTAAGCTTGATGTACACACATTTAAAAACAATCTCCTTCCTTTCTGAGCCTTCAGCTTGTTCATTATACTGGCTGATTGAATCTTTGTCCGACTCGACGATATACATGGCTTTCTACACCGTTGCACACTTCCTCCAAGAGGGTTCTTTCACAGGTGAGAAATCAGGCAGTAAGCTTGATGTACACACATTTAAAAACAATCTCCTTCCTTTCTGAGCCTTCAGCTTGTTCATTATACTGGCTGATTGAATCTTTGTCCGACTCGACGATATACATGGCTTTCTACACCGTTGCACACTTCCTCCAGGAGGGTTCTTTCACAGGTGAGAAATCAGGCAGTAAGCATGATGTACACACATTTAGTTGGTCAAAAAACAATCTCCTTCCTTTCTGAGCCTTCAGCTTGTTCATTATACTGGCTGATTGAATCTTTGTCCGACTCGACGATATACATGGCTTTCTACACCGTTGCACACTTCCTCCAAGGAGGTTCTTTCACAGGTGAGAAATCAGGCAGTAAGCATGATGTACACACATTTAAAAACAATCTCCTTCCTTTCTGAGCCTTCAGCTTGTTCATTATACTGGCTGATTGAATCTTTGTCCGACTCGACGATATACATGGCTTTCTACACCGTTGCACACTTCCTCCAGGAGGGTTCTTTCACAGGTGAGAAATCAGGCAGTAAGCTTAATGTACACACATTTAGAAACAATCTCCTTCCTTTCTGAGCCTTCAGCTTGTTCATTATACTGGCTGATTGAATCTTTGTCCGACTCGACGATATACATGGCTTTCTACACCGTTGCACACTTCCTCCAGGAGGGTTCTTTCACAGGTGAGAAATCAGGCAGTAAGCTTAATGTACACACATTTAGAAACAATCTCCTTCGTTGCTGAGTCTTCAGCTTGTTCATTATACTGGCTGATTGAATCTTTGTCCGACTCGACGATATACATGGCTTTCTACACCGTTGCACACTTCCTCCAGGAGGGTTCTTTCACAGGTGAGAAATCAGGCAGTAAGCATGATGTACACACATTTAGAAACAATCTCCTTCCTTTCTGAGCCTTCAGCTTGTTCATTATACTGGCTGATTGAATCTTTGTCCGACTCGACGATATACATGGCTTTCTACACCGTTGCACACTTCCTCCAGGAGGGTTCTTTCACAGGTGAGAAATCAGGCAGTAAGCTTAATGTACACACATTTAGAAACAATCTCCTTCGTTGCTGAGTCTTCAGCTTGTTCATTATACTGGCTGATTGAATCTTTGTCCGACTCGACGATATACATGGCTTTCTACACCGTTGCACACTTCCTCCAAGAGGGTTCTTTCACAGGTGAGAAATCAGGCAGTAAGCTTAATGTACACACATTTAGAAACAATCTCCTTCCTTTCTGAGCCTTCAGCTTGTTCATTATACTGGCTGATTGAATCTTTGTCCGACTCGACGATATACATGGCTTTCTACACCGTTGCACACTTCCTCCAGGAGGGTTCTTTCACAGGTGAGAAATCAGGCAGTAAGCTTAATGTACACACATTTAGAAACAATCTCCTTCGTTGCTGAGTCTTCAGCTTGTTCATTATACTGGCTGATTGAATCTTTGTCCGACTCGACGATATACATGGCTTTCTACACCGTTGCACACTTCCTCCAAGAGGGTTCTTTCACAGGTGAGAAATCAGGCAGTAAGCTTAATGTACACACATTTAGAAACAATCTCCTTCGTTGCTGAGTCTTCAGCTTGTTCATTATACTGGCTGATTGAATCTTTGTCCGACTCGACGATATACATGGCTTTCTACACCGTTGCACACTTCCTCCAGGAGGGTTCTTTCACAGGTGAGAAATCAGGCAGTAAGCTTAATGTACACACATTTAGAAACAATCTCCTTCCTTTCTGAGCCTTCAGCTTGTTCATTATACTGGCTGATTGAGTCTTTGTCCGACTCGACGATATACATGGCTTTCTACACCGTTGCACACTTCCTCCAAGAGGGTTCTTTCACAGGTGAGAAATCAGGCAGTAAGCTTAATGTACACACATTTAGAAACAATCTCCTTCCTTTCTGAGTCTTCAGCTTGTTCATTATACTGGCTGATTGAATCTTTGTCCGACTCGACGATATACATGGCTTTCTACACCGTTGCACACTTCCTCCAAGGAGGTTCTTTCACAGGTGAGAAATCAGGCAGTAAGCTTAATGTACACACATTTAGAAACAATCTCCTTCGTTGCTGAGTCTTCAGCTTGTTCATTATACTGGCTGATTGAATCTTTGTCCGACTCGACGATATACATGGCTTTCTACACCGTTGCACACTTCCTCCAAGAGGGTTCTTTCACAGGTGAGAAATCAGGCAGTAAGCTTGATGTACACACATTTAAAAACAATCTCCTTCCTTTCTGAGTCTTCAGCTTGTTCATTATACTGGCTGATTGAATCTTTGTCCGACTCGACGATATACATGGCTTTCTACACCGTTGCACACTTCCTCCAAGGAGGTTCTTTCACAGGTGAGAAATCAGGCAGTAAGCATGATGTACACACATTTAAAAACAATCTCCTTCCTTTCTGAGTCTTCAGCTTGTTCATTATACTGGCTGATTGAATCTTTGTCCGACTCGACGATATACATGGCTTTCTACACCGTTGCACACTTCCTCCAAGGAGGTTCTTTCACAGGTGAGAAATCAGGCAGTAAGCATGATGTACACACATTTAAAAACAATCTCCTTCCTTTCTGAGCCTTCAGCTTGTTCATTATACTGGCTGATTGAATCTTTGTCCGACTCGACGATATACATGGCTTTCTACACCGTTGCACACTTCCTCCAGGGAGGTTCTTTCACAGGTGAG
This sequence comes from Brachyptera risi, assembly GCA_964007535.1. Taxonomy (NCBI): domain Eukaryota; kingdom Metazoa; phylum Arthropoda; class Insecta; order Plecoptera; family Taeniopterygidae; genus Brachyptera; species Brachyptera risi. The sequence continues at coordinate 1,778,199 of OZ023330.1, read as the reverse complement.
AAATCAGGCAGTAAGCATGATGTACACACATTTAAAAACAATCTCCTTCCTTTCTGAGCCTTCAGCTTGTTCATTATACTGGCTGATTGAATCTTTGTCCGACTCGACGATATACATGGCTTTCTACACCGTTGCACACTTCCTCCAAGGAGGTTCTTTCACAGGTGAGAAATCAGGCAGTAAGCATGATGTACACACATTTAAAAACAATCTCCTTCCTTTCTGAGTCTTCAGCTTGTTCATTATACTGGCTGATTGAATCTTTGTCCGACTCGACGATATACATGGCTTTCTACACCGTTGCACACTTCCTCCAGGGAGGTTCTTTCACAGGTGAGAAATCAGGCAGTAAGCATGATGTACACACATTTAAAAACAATCTCCTTCCTTTCTGAGCCTTCAGCTTGTTCATTATACTGGCTGATTGAATCTTTGTCCGACTCGACGATATACATGGCTTTCTACACCGTTGCACACTTCCTCCAGGAGGGTTCTTTCACAGGTGAGAAATCAGGCAGTAAGCATGATGTACACACATTTAAAAACAATCTCCTTCCTTTCTGAGCCTTCAGCTTGTTCATTATACTGGCTGATTGAATCTTTGTCCGACTCGACGATATACATGGCTTTCTACACCGTTGCACACTTCCTCCAAGGAGGTTCTTTCACAGGTGAGAAATCAGGCAGTAAGCATGATGTACACACATTTAAAAACAATCTCCTTCCTTTCTGAGCCTTCAGCTTGTTCATTATACTGGCTGATTGAATCTTTGTCCGACTCGACGATATACATGGCTTTCTACACCGTTGCACACTTCCTCCAGGAGGGTTCTTTCACAGGTGAGAAATCAGGCAGTAAGCATGATGTACACACATTTAAAAACAATCTCCTTCCTTTCTGAGCCTTCAGCTTGTTCATTATACTGGCTGATTGAATCTTTGTCCGACTCGACGATATACATGGCTTTCTACACCGTTGCACACTTCCTCCAGGAGGGTTCTTTCACAGGTGAGAAATCAGGCAGTAAGCTTGATGTACACACATTTAAAAACAATCTCCTTCCTTTCTGAGCCTTCAGCTTGTTCATTATACTGGCTGATTGAATCTTTGTCCGACTCGACGATATACATGGCTTTCTACACCGTTGCACACTTCCTCCAGGAGGGTTCTTTCACAGGTGAGAAATCAGGCAGTAAGCATGATGTACACACATTTAAAAACAATCTCCTTCCTTTCTGAGTCTTCAGCTTGTTCATTATACTGGCTGATTGAATCTTTGTCCGACTCGACGATATACATGGCTTTCTACACCGTTGCACACTTCCTCCAAGGAGGTTCTTTCACAGGTGAGAAATCAGGCAGTAAGCATGATGTACACACATTTAAAAACAATCTCCTTCCTTTCTGAGTCTTCAGCTTGTTCATTATACTGGCTGATTGAATCTTTGTCCGACTCGACGATATACATGGCTTTCTACACCGTTGCACACTTCCTCCAAGGAGGTTCTTTCACAGGTGAGAAATCAGGCAGTAAGCATGATGTACACACATTTAAAAACAATCTCCTTCCTTTCTGAGCCTTCAGCTTGTTCATTATACTGGCTGATTGAATCTTTGTCCGACTCGACGATATACATGGCTTTCTACACCGTTGCACACTTCCTCCAAGAGGGTTCTTTCACAGGTGAGAAATCAGGCAGTAAGCATGATGTACACACATTTAAAAACAATCTCCTTCCTTTCTGAGTCTTCAGCTTGTTCATTATACTGGCTGATTGAATCTTTGTCCGACTCGACGATATACATGGCTTTCTACACCGTTGCACACTTCCTCCAGGAGGGTTCTTTCACAGGTGAGAAATCAGGCAGTAAGCATGATGTACACACATTTAAAAACAATCTCCTTCCTTTCTGAGTCTTCAGCTTGTTCATTATACTGGCTGATTGAATCTTTGTCCGACTCGACGATATACATGGCTTTCTACACCGTTGCACACTTCCTCCAAGGAGGTTCTTTCACAGGTGAGAAATCAGGCAGTAAGCATGATGTACACACATTTAAAAACAATCTCCTTCCTTTCTGAGTCTTCAGCTTGTTCATTATACTGGCTGATTGAATCTTTGTCCGACTCGACGATATACATGGCTTTCTACACCGTTGCACACTTCCTCCAAGGAGGTTCTTTCACAGGTGAGAAATCAGGCAGTAAGCATGATGTACACACATTTAGTTGGTCAAAAAACAATCTCCTTCCTTTCTGAGTCTTCAGCTTGTTCATTATACTGGCTGATTGAATCTTTGTCCGACTCGACGATATACATGGCTTTCTACACCGTTGCACACTTCCTCCAAGGAGGTTCTTTCACAGGTGAGAAATCAGGCAGTAAGCATGATGTACACACATTTAAAAACAATCTCCTTCCTTTCTGAGTCTTCAGCTTGTTCATTATACTGGCTGATTGAATCTTTGTCCGACTCGACGATATACATGGCTTTCTACACCGTTGCACACTTCCTCCAAGGAGGTTCTTTCACAGGTGAGAAATCAGGCAGTAAGCATGATGTACACACATTTAGTTGGTCAAAAAACAATCTCCTTCCTTTCTGAGTCTTCAGCTTGTTCATTATACTGGACTGGATATGTTCGTCTCGCCATCTTCTTGACCTACTGACACTCCGCTGACCTCTCGGAGATTTGTCCCTAGCAGCCTTCACAGTCCGGGGTTCTCGCATAGATCAATCTGACTTCCACATAACACGTCTTTCTTCCACCCAATCACGTATTGGAGTCACATCACACATTGTTCTTACATTATCACTTCAAACTCTGTCCATCAATGTACTGTTAGCAATTTTACGCTGAGTTTTCGTTTCTGTGGATTCCATAATTCTCTTGGTCTATGCTGTTTCCGGTCTTGTCTCCGCTGCATGTCACCAAGCTCTTAAATGTATTCTGGTGTCTGTCTCTTTGAGTGAGTGCTTATTCCTCCATAATTAGCATATCTTTCAGGCATCCTGATATTCTGCTCGTCTTTTCAGTCCAAGTCCTCACTTCAAATGGCAAAGTTCCATTACTTGTACCTAATATTACCACTCAAGGAAGTAGCCCAAACAGTGGACAATGAGTTGTTTATTTGTTTTGGGTCCAACTGTATTCTAGAAATCTTATTTGTTTAGCAAGAGTGTATTTGATGTTTAATACTGACCGCATTGATCGCTTGAAATGCAGGTGAGAAGGGAAATGCGTTCGGTATCAAGCCAGAGCAAATGGTGCCCGAAGTTTGGGACTACATATTCTTCAAGGACGCTAAATTCCCGTCGAAAACGACCAAAATCAAGAAAGCACACCTAGACGCGATGAAGCGAGAGTTTGACTTCTGGTATCCCGTGGATTTGAGATGTTCCGGGAAGGATCTGATCCAGAACCACCTGTCGTACTTCATCTACAACCATTGCGCGATGTGGCCCCAAGACGATACCAAGTGGCCCAAGGGCATTCGGGCTAACGGGCATCTGCTCTTGAATTCCTCCAAGGTAAGGAGTTAGTCCAATCACCTGTGGTGTCTAAAGGTACGTTCATAGAGCCACGACAGAACGAATCTAGAAGAAATTAGTCACCGAGACGCGTGGCCGAGTGGTAACACACTGAACCGTCATTCGGGAGACCGGGGTTCGATTCCCGCCATGGTCGACCATGCTGACAGGGGTGCATCGTGGTTTCCAAAACACCTAATAAAATAACCTTTCATCTCATTCATCATCCACCGACGCCAATAGATCGTAGCCATCAGGATAGTGCGTTGTTGAACCTCAATAAAAAGGGAATTAGTCCAATTACCTGTGGTGTCTAAAGGTATGTTCATAGAGCCACGACAGAACGAATCTGACGGGTCGTCAAAAGCAACAAGTCAATCGCAGACTTGCCCTGTTTGCTGTCCAGTTTAGCCTTGAAAGTTGGTTGAAGTTGAACGTTTACCAGCCGTCAAACTTGCCGTGGTGACGTATACGATATCACGGCCCTATTAGTACTGGAACGGAGCGTTTGACTCATCGACCGTCAAGCTCATTACAGTAAACCCTCGTTAATTCGAATTCCAAGGGACCCCAAAAATCAAAATTCGAATTAAAAAAATTCGAATTATGAAAAAAATGTTTTTTCCAAGGTAGTATACTGTGTGCGTGCAGTTTGGTTGACCATGTGCGCCTTGCACATTGTTTGTTCCCTCCTACTTCCCCCTTGCTCTAAGGAAGCCAACTTTGACAGCCATGTGGTTATCTTCAAGTCAAGTGTTTTCTCAGCAATTTTAACAACACAACAAGGAGTCCCATTAATACCATATATTATCATGTCATTTATTAGGTAACACTTATCACAGTTCACAGTGTTGAAAGAGTCAAATTACCAAACTGGATGTTAGGATTAAAAGTAGGAAGCAAGGCAGTAAATATAAATATTGGGACCCCGAATGAAATGAATGAATTATTCTCTCTACATGCACTAGCTGGCTGGTCCATTTATTATTGTTTCGTGTTTGTTCAATTTGAATTTCAGCAAAAATTATGAATAAAAGTTGACACAATCACATCCATTATCCTAAACATTACCGCTCGGGTGTCTCGACCAGCCAGATGTCTGTCTGTGACCCTGAAAAGACCCCCTGCCTCACCCCTCATCATGATAGCACGTGCTGCACATGTGGCTATGACGTATCTCTAGCTTGCCGGGTTGCCAGGAATGTTGATGACAAAGGATTTCACGTGATAAAATATCCAATTGTGAAAACTTTTATTCGTAATTTTTGCTGAAATTCGAATTAAACAAACACGAAACAATAATAAAACAGTAGTTTGGACTAATCATCAGTTCGAAATTCGAAATAATAAAAATTCGAATTATCGAAATGAATTAACATTGATATCCCTATACCAGCGGCCGGGGTCATTTCTCTGGTTTGAATTAGCGCGGAATTCGAATTAACCGAGTTCGAATTATCGAGGGTTTACTGTATTGACCTTGTCGTAGTTGTACTATTGATTCAATATATAGACCTCCAATCCTCCATTGACAAGTGTATCATTGCAAATTATAACGTCAATATGTGTGCTACAACTATGATAAACTATGATAGCAGTTGATAGCGTTTTGTAAGAAATTTTATCGTGATTATGTGCAACAAACTATTTTTTTTTTTTTTTTTAATTTTTTTATTCGTGTTCTCACAAAGATTTCAGTACAATTTCGTAAACCCGCAAATTCACAAAAAGTTGACTTGTTTGCGGGTCTACTAACATTTTATACATAAGAAAAACAAATTACAAATAAGTATATCAAGTCTGAACACTTACGCACGTACATTTTGATAATAATGATGAAAATATCAATTTTAATAAAAAAATAATCATAATGATAAGAATCCACATTTTGAAATTATGAACTATTTTCAGTTATTTGGAATATACACTGTGAAATGAAATAGTTTTATTTCTCATGAAACATATGATAATCAATGGTGAGCATTTTGAAAGTAATTTGACTTGTGAAAGTTTGTCACAGATACCAACTCAATTTGTATCTATGCCAAAACAAGTTGTACCAACACTCGTCCGTCAGCCATGAGAATGTTGCCGTGGTGGTATGAATGGTACGAATAATTTGACTCCGTTTTGAACCCGTCAGATCGTCGGCCGGTAGAAATACAGTTTCTCTATGAGCGTATCTCAGGGCTTTTCTTCTACCCTTCTGTTACCATGTACTATGCGTACCAGGTTCATTTTATTCATTGTGTTCTGACGTGGTTCCTTTTGTGCAACCGTTCAGATGTCCAAGTCTGACGGTAACTTCTTGACGCTGGCCGACGCGGTGAGGAAATTCAGTGCCGACGGCATGCGCCTGTGCCTGGCCGACTCTGGAGATTCCGTCGACGACGCCAACTTCGTGGAATCGATGGCGGACGCCGGAATATTACGCCTCTACACTTTCATCGAGTGGGTGAAGGAAGTGTTGGCTGCCAAAGACAGTCTGCGCACGGGATCGGACGAAACGTTCAACGACAAAGTGTTTCTGAGCGAGATCAACATGAAAATAGGCGAGACTGAAGTCAACTACGAGAAGATGTTGTTCAAAGAAGCTCTGAGAACGGGTTTCTTCGAGATGCAATTGGCAAGAGACAAGTACAGAGAGCTGACTCAGCTAGAAGGAATGCATTCGACACTTATATCAAGGTTTATAGAAGTGCAAGCTCTGTTGCTGGCTCCCATTTGTCCGCACGTTGCCGAACACGTGTGGGAACTATTGGGAAAGGTAAGAAACATTTCGCACGGTGAATAAGGATTAGTCTTGTGAATGAAGAGCGTTGTAGGAATGACACATTCAGTTTTGGTTTTGGTAACCTATTTTTATGTGAAATGTAGCATATTTTGTAGCAAGCTACTAAAACGGGGAGCTGCAAACTCTAGATCAGGGCTTCCCAACGGGCAACCCGCGGGCCAATTCCGGCCTTCGGGACCTTTTCACCGCAGTACGATCGCATAGGCCTAAACCTCCGTAAAATCCCTCCAATCTATTCTGTGTAGTCAAATTGAGAACATATTTGGCAAGGGTTGAACTGTTGTCACAAGTCAAACGGTAGGGGTGGCGGCGTTGTTGCGCTACAAAACACGATGTTTCAATATAATAGATGCAATTCTACATGCAATAAAAATAAATAATAGGAACTATATTTCCAAGTCTCTAGCGATGTGTAAATAACGATGTTATATACCGTAATATGGATCTTTCAGAAAGGAAGTATTGTCCGTGCCAGCTGGCCCAAGGCCGGAGCAATTGACGACATCTTGGTGAAGTCTTCAAGCTACCTGATGGAGGCCGCGCACTCGTTCAGGATCTATCTGAAGAATCAGATGCTCGTGAAGAAAGCCAAGAAAGGTGTCCCGAATCTACCGCCTCCCGAGAAACCTACCGACGCGGTCGTCTGGGTGGCCAAGACCTACCCGCCGTGGCAATGTACAGTGCTGACCACGCTCAAACAACTGCGCAGTGTAAGTCTGGACGTCTGTGCTGTTCTTACATCAAGGCAAATATTGGTATTAACCCTTGTAAACCCTTGTTAGTCCAAACTCGGTTAATACGAAATTTGACATATTTTGAACTTGAAAAAAGACTGAAAGGTATAAGCATTTCAATGTTAATAATTATGGTTAATCCAAATTCCAGCTAATCCATGATTCAAACTGATATCTTGACCCATCAATTGCTTTCACTCTAGTTTCAGATTGGATAATCCGTAATAGTTGGAGTGAATTCCTTGAATTGTTTATTATTTTCCAAATTTCCACTTTTTATTTGACGTGTAACAATAAGCCGAAGGCAGGTCAGCTGTTTGCTGCGTTGAGTGCGTCATCTGAATGCGCTCTGAGCCTCTGCCTTGACTAAATACACGAGTGCGAGATTTATGGTGAGCTCGGAACACTCGTTGGTCAGTCAGACTCGGGACGGCTGAACGCCAATGGAAGCGGGCTGTACAACGAGATCTCGTGTGTTGTCGGCTGGCCGAGTAAACACGATCCATACAAAAGCAGTTTGTCTTAGATGTGGCCTAGCTTTCTCTCGCGCGCAATACAAAATTGCTTCAATTCTAACCGGGAAGTGTGATGATTTTCGTAGAGAATTAGTTTTTTGGTTAGTCCAAACTTTTATAAATCAAAACCATTCCTTAGGGTTCCTTGCATTTCAGGTTAACGAGGGTTTACTGTACTACTATTTGAGAGCCTCCATCATATAAAGTGTGAATTCAACAAATTTGTATAATCTCTTCTACATTTCAAGTTCGTACGTTGATTTTCAACAGAAAACGGGTACACTGCCGGACAACAAGGTCATCTCTTCCGAACTGAACGGCAAAGAAGACTTGAAGAAATACATGAAACGCGTGATGCCGTTTGTCCAGGCAACGAGAGAGAAGATCGACGCCGTCGGAACAGAAGCGCTCAATCTTACGCTCGACTTTGACGAGTCGGATGTTCTTGCCAAGAACAAAGTCTATCTTGAGAATACGCTAGACGTGAGTTAATAATAATACTCATAAATAATAATATTTATTGTCTCATTTGAATCCATATACAGTGAAACCTCTATCCAACGTTTTTCAAGGGACCAGGAAAATAAAACCATCCATCCAGGAAAATTTAACATTGATTATATGGAAGTGGGGTAGGACAAAATGAATGATACAAGCAGGAAAACGATGGATCCGGGAACGATGCATAGAGGTTTCACTGTATAATAATTACTATATGAAATACTTGACGTTTTTTATTGAAGGAAATTGAGACATAATTCATTCTAAACAATGGATATTTAATTATTTAGGTATGTTGAATTGCATCTCGATTAAGATAAGTCAGTACATTTAAAATATATTATTGACAATTATGAGTAGGCCTATATGTATTTTAAAATACATTCTGAACTCTCACGTCATCATTTTGACGAGTATTAATTCAAGGAATAATAAACTTTGCCTATAACAAGTTTTTTAAATTCAATTTTAAATGTTGATAAATGATAATGATTCTAAATTTTCTCTTAGCTTCTGGTAATTTATCATGAAGTTTGAATTTGGAATAATTTGAGTTCACCCGAGTTAGTTTCAACCAGCATCTTTGTAAATATAAATAACTGATTTTTCTAGTATCGTGACTGTGAATTTGATTAGATGTTTTGATATTGCGAATGTTTTTCTTCACATTGATAACAACTCTGAAAATGCACCCCATCGTCTCGACCATTGAGTTTGACAAGTTTGTTATTGACTACCGGTCATGAACAGCATCAGATGCTAGTTTTATTGGAATAATATTCATTAGACGAGCTTTAGCGAGGATTCAATTTGACATACTGAAAAAAATTGGTGTTCGTTTTTATGTTGTTTTTTTTGTTTGTTTTTATGTTTTTTTGTCGGTTCTCCACAGGTCAAACGGCTACAGCTATCAATTTCAAACTTTTTTTCATCATGGTTCCTTATCTAACTTAGATCTGTATAGTTTTGTGGCATTATCGGATATCAACTTTTTTTTTATGAATTTTAGAAATTTCAAAAATACCCGTTAGAATAACACGGCGGAAAAAAAAATATATTTTCAAAAAAATTGAAATTTTGTGTGAAGTTGAATAACATCTTGGTACACATTTCTGGAAATTCTCAGCTCGATCGGGTTAGCCATTTTGAAGAAAAAACATGAAATGTGCTAAATTGGTACCACTCGAAGCCGTTTTTACTAGGGATAACATCGATTAATCGAGAATCGATTAAGAATCGATTCTGATGTAAAACGATTCTCAAATCAAAAAATCGATTTTTCAAAAAAAAAAATTTTTTTTTTTTTTTTTTTTTTTTGGTTCAGTTCTGTACTTCTTTACGTCGTAATAAGTGCTCATTTCGTTGTCTATATCATTCTGTATTGTTGAGATATTACTATCTGGACAAATGCTATCCCTTCGATTACGTCTGACAGCCGAACGTTGACGGAAATACCCAAATTGTACAGTACAGTTCAAAGAAGTCTCTAGCAGCTATTTTTCACGTGAACGCCTTGGGAAGGTTGAAAAAAAAGTTTCAAATTACACTACTTTTTTGAGAATAAACTTTTTTTTAAAATTTTTTTTGTAAATTTTTTTAAAAATTTTTAAAATTTTTTTTTTTCAAAATCGATTTTTAATCGATTCTGGAGCATTGAGAATCGATTCCCGATTTTGAGAATCGATGTCATCCCTAGTTTTTACCCATTTATAACTAAAATGTTACCCAATTGGCGAATTTAGGCAAAAGTTTGGCAATGAAGTCGACATACTATTACTTTCCGCTCGTCTAACAACGCGTATATAGCGTTTTCCTAGTAATATTTACCACGTTGTGGTAGATTTTACTCTTCGAGGGAAACCCATCCACAGCGTAACATTCTCAGTGTCAGCATATCAACGTAAACGATCGTAGTGGTTTTGCAGATGAACATGTTGTAGTGAAACTGCTTCACACCCTGTAGAAATGTATCTTTTAGAATACTAATAAACATTCAGAGCCTATATATGTTACGTTTTATTTGTATGTAACGGTACGCGGTGGGGTGAAAATCGATATCACCGTTACTGCTTGTAACTTTGTATACAAGTGATCTTTCCACCGTTTGATTCATCAACATTTCACACAAATATTGTCTGCAGCTCATAATGTATTTTTCATTTTGTTTTTTTGTGTCTGCAAGAATTATAAACAAACATTGCTAAATGTATCTTTTGAAATGATTTCAGCTGGAAGAAATAACTATAAAGTACGCAGATGAATCGTCGGACAACATCCGAGAAGACTGTTGCCCGGGACGTCCGTTCATGTCGTTCTCCGTGCGGCCGTCGTTGCCGTTGACATTGCTGAACCCTCAGCCGCAGAGCGGTTGCTTCACTCAAGTGATCAACGTTAGCGACGGAGATAGCGCAGCAAAGGTGGCCGCAAAACTAGCCAAGTGTAACAAGTTGATCAAGGGTAAGATCAAAGATCTAAACTAAGATCATGAGAAGAAAGTAGAATCTTTGAGAAATGAAAGAGCCATCTAGCGGCAGAGTTTGAAGTAGAGCGGGATGTTGGTACCTACTTGTGGAAGTCCCATGCTGCATTGGCTATTTAGTACAAATTATTGATATTCCCGGCGCATTCAGCGCTGTGGTTAACGCGCTCGCTTCGTGTGATCCGGGAGGTGAGGGGGAATATCTGACCCGGTTGCCACCGTCCATCTTTTCAGGAGTTTTTCGTGATTTCCCTCTGTAGTCCAGGCTAATGCTGGGATGGTTCCTACAATAAATCGGCCATGGCCGCTCCCTTCCCACTCTCTTTTCCATTCTTACACGACACTTGTGGGACCTTGGTTCCGTTGTTCATAAATAATAGATGAATACATAAATATTATTGTGCGTTACAGTGAACGTACGATCATAGTAGTTACAACATTGATATGTTTACTATCTTTCCACACTGTCGGAATGAGTAAGATGAGCTAATGAATTGTTATATCACTTGATGTTTTGTCTTCAACCGTGTGGACGAGCAGACCGACTCTCCGCCAATCTCGGCCGCTAGAAGGTCTGCGCATTGAATTCTGAAAAGGGTCTATTCCACCAACAGGTCGCCACGCAGACAATCTTGCCGCGATTGTGGACACTTCAAGCGTGAAATTGACAGAATTATTAATTTGTGATGGGAAAAACAGCAGTGGTCACCCGCAGCTCAACATACGAATGTGTTGATAGTCGATATCTTCCATTTCACATCAGTTGTAGCTAGAGAAATGTAAACATAGCTCTGTTTTTTCTTTTCGTAGCATTTAGAATTTGAAAAGTAGCACTTCGGTGCATCTATTATTTTGAAACATCGTGTTTTGTAGCACAACTATATTCTGTATGTAGCATAACAACAGTACGGTACCGGTAAGACCACTAGATAACGTACAAGAGGCATACAAGAGAAACACCCCAATTGATTACGTGTTCAGAAAAATAGTCTCTACAACTGGGTTAAACCTACCTCATCTGCAACTGTACTTTTATCCAAGTTCCCCAATTAACTTGACTAGTTTACACCTGGAATGAAAATTTGTTGAGAAAAATAGCATCTATAAAGACTATAATGCTTCTATTCCAAATATAGCGTCTATATCGACTATACATTGAAACGTAGCAGATTCAGACGTTTTTAGCACTTTGTTGCGTTTTCAAAAACACGATAGAACCACATCCAAGGTATTAAAATATGATAGAACAACATCAAATGTATTGAGACATGAAGAAATATCATAAAATCACGTAAAAAAAGCACTTTTAGTTTTCATCGCTTCTACAGCAATTGGTATTTTTACATATCTCTACTTATTGCACAGTTGTGTATCCGTCAGTACGGTAGCTATAATCCAAGCATACAGTTGAACATCAAGATTGACTGTTATTGTTTACGTTGTTCTTTCCAGATCCAAGTAGTATCCAACTGTGGAGACATTTAGATCCAGTTCTCGGTCCAAGATCGATACCAATTTACAACAAACTCACGGATGGAAAAGTACTCATCGGTCCCGAAGAGGTTTTCCACCTCCAAATGAGCAACCAAGAAATCAAGCTAGCTGCCAATGGCACAAAAGAACTAATAACTCTCGGTGATCAAATGTTTTACATTGTGCAGTGATTACTCGACGTTACAATCGTAAGGGCTTCTAGCGGTGTTACGAAACCATGTTTGTAATTACAAAATTGTTTCGTATTTATCATAATAAATAATTATCAACTTGATTTTGCATAAAAATGTTTTTATTAAGCCTAAATATCAATAATTAAATAAGGTAGTACTAACATGAACACTCAAAATACAAAACATAAGATCAATTAAATACAGAAAGATGAATACAAATGTTGAAATTATTCAATAAAAAAATCACAATTCATTTTAATTTACAATCGTCAATGTTTAGGTCTGGTTTAACTAGACTCTTACAAGTGGTAAATAACCAGAGCCAGTTTACAGTCGGTGTCATGTTACCTGTACTGTGCAACTGCTGACTAAACAGAACAACTCCTCGTTGAACGACCCCACCAACAGCCAGGTTATACGGGGATAGGAGTGTGTGGGTGATAATGAAACGGTCAAGTGATGATGAGTGAAAAGACAAAAACCTGCACCCAAAGCAGTGCCTCGTCTGCCCGAGCCAAGACAGCGGCTGCACAGAGTGCTAGTTTAGTACGACCTTGGGATACAATCTTACAAATAACGATGAAATGCCACACCAAATGAGCTTCAGCTTTTGAAAATTAATTCAAATTCAAAACAATTCAAACTTGGCCTTTTTTCTATAGTTTTCAATAATTTGGGATTGGCTCATAAATGAGTGAAATTAAGATTAAAAAAACACCTGACTTTTCGTTTCTTTGATGGACCGTTTTATTCATTCATAATCATGGTTATTAAAAAAGGGTGCATTGGAAATAAGAAGCTGTGATATAACAGTGTTCTACTGTATCTCTATTCTCTAGTAATATATCAAGTGGAGTGGAATGTGGCTTTCATTCAATTTCATTCAGAGTCCCCTTATAATCACACTGAAACCTCGATGTATCGTTCACCGCTTTCCTGCCTTCACTCATCTTTCCCCACCCTACTCCCATATAATCAACGAGACATTTCCATGTGAACGCAGCCTATCATACTCCTGCACGGACAATTCTATTTCCCTGGTCCCTCCAACGATACACAACCGGTTTCACTGTAATTAATTTATAGGCCCCTACAATGATTGAGTAGAACATTGCCAGCACAAGGTACGTAATTAGCTTGCCTTGAACCATGTGCTGTCGAGAGCAAGACATTTAAAACCACACTACTAAAACTTATGACCAAGCTTCGTAGTATGCTAGGCAAAAGCTGAAACAAAACATATCAAATAATATCACCGGCAAAATGCAGACCTGAACCAGTGCGTGACACTAATCTCATTAAGCTGGCTACTAATGACAATAGGCCTATCTCTATACTTGTAATAATATTAAATACGTAAGTAAATAAGTAGAATACAATATATGAATTGGGTGAAAACTAGAAAGGAAAGGAACAACAATGGCTTATCAAGGTTTATAAGTGGAAAGACTTATAGCAGAGAGCCCGTTGATAGAACACAGGTGATGTACAAACGCAGAAAATTTTCACATATTACTTGACATTTTGGCTATTGCCTTGGTCACAGTAGTACTATAGTGATGGATCATTCCTACCACTACTCTAGGCCTACAGTGACCACTTGAGGCAATTACCAATACGTCAAGTAATCTGTGAAGATCTGGTGTGTTTGTTTAATCAACTGTGTTCTGACGAGTAGTTCTACTATAAGCCTCAGTGAGCGCTGCTGTTCTTTCTTTGCCTTTCACCCCATTCATACATCCAGCCTCAGTCTAGACACATAAAGTAACGTTAAAGCTAGGTTCCCATAACGATTTTTTCACGTGACGTCCGTTGAAACATCGGCCGACGTCAACTTTCCACCAATCACGCGCGAGAAAAAACAATGGAGGGAGGCAACGATTTTTCGCCGTCCAAGTAGAGCCAACTCCAACATTTTCACGTCCGGGACGGCACGGCACGATTTGGAAATTTTTAGAACTCGCGAAGGCGGTGATCTGTTCGACCCAATATTCGACCTTTTAAATTTGATTGTTATCCTCAAAAAGTTGAAGTCTTTGCCAGTAGAATGCATACTTGAAGTGACGTGAGAAAAACGGCATGGGAACACGATCTATTTTACATCAACGATGCCGTCCGATGTTTCAACGGACGTCACGTGAAAAAATCGTTATGGGAACCCAGCTTAAGAATGACTAGTAAGCTAGGAAATTCAACCCAAGCAATAAGTATCGGTAACGTATAAAGACGCGGTAAAAGAGATGGCCGTATCACATCAAGAGATTCTACTCCTTGATTTCGTGTTCCGGTGCTCGCTCGTTCGACTTCGATTCGTTCTCGGGAACGTCGGCAAGTTCCTTCTCGGTACTAGCTTCCGTTTCTGCGTTCTGAAGTTCTTTGTCGCTGGTTTCGCTTGTGCCTTCGAAAGACGGTCCCGGAACAGTTTCTTCCCCTTCCAGAACAATCTCCTCCGGGTCCGGAGCACGTGGCAGGAACTCGCAGTCGGGATACATTTTGGTGAAAATCTCTTTCGCCTGAGAACAACAAAGTTTTCAAGGTCTATTACAGTAAACCCTCGTTGGTGCCAAACTTCTGAAATTGATGCTGATTTCTAGTTTTCTCTAAAATAGGAAAATAAATATCGTTATCACTGATTAAAATCTAGTTTCAGGGTTGTGACGCACCGTATTGTCCCGAATATACGTCGAACCCCCAAACTTTTAAATTGAAAAAAGAGTTTCTCTTTTTTTCAAAGTAAATCATCGGTCTTCCTGGGTAGAATTTAGTCAATTTCGTAAGAGACAGCTATGTCACCGGCCGAAACGACTCGTGAGAAACCGTTGAGAGGTGCCTCACGCAATCGTCATATATGGCCGGCTTCGATTGGCGCTCGGCCGTCTCGAGTCGTACAAACGAAACAGTCTCGTGCTTGTCAAGGTTAGACCACTCACGTCACGCAGACGCGAGTAGTAGACTAGTAGAATGACAGACGCCATGCAGCAAACAGCTCCGTGCTTATGTTTATAACTGCGCGTCAAATACAAATGATGGAAATTGAGAAAATGATGCTTCTTCATGATAAAACATTTATTTAACGTGTTTTTAGTGGAATATCTCGCAGTTTCTAGTCGATTCCGTTGATATTAGTGTGCGAATGTAATACGCCCAATTAAAATGAGCAAAAAACGTATTTTTGATCGATTATAGGCTGAGTTTCGCACATAAGCCGAGGGTGACTTTTGGACTTGAAATTTCGAGAAAAACCCTCGGCTTATATTTGGGACAATACGGTACTTGAATCAGTTATTCGTCACATTTATAAGTTTTATTTTCTGATCCCATCCATCCATATGTTCCCCTCGTCGAATAGTTTCATTACAGTGTAACCTCTATGAACCGTTCCCAGATCCATCATTTTCCTGCTTGTATCATTCATGTTTTCCCAGCCCACTCCCATATACCGTAATCAATGTCATATTTTCCTGGATGGATGGTTTTATTCTCCTGCTCCCTTGGAAAACGATGGATAAAGGTTTCAATTAGTGATGACATCGATTCTCACAGTCGGGAATCGATTCTCCATGCTCCAGAATCGATTGAAAATCAATTTTGAAAAGAAAAAAAAAAATTTAAATAAATTTTTTTTTAAATTTAAAAAAAAAGTTTTTCTCAAAAATGTAGTGTATTTTGAAACTTTTTTTCCAACCTTCCCAAGGCGTTCACGTGAAAAATAGCTGCTAGAGACTTCTTTGAACTGTACTGTACCATTTGGGTATTTCTGTCAACGCTCGGCTGTCAGACGTAACCGAAGGGACTAGCTTTTGTCCAGATAGTAAAATCTCAACAATACAGAATAATATGGAAAACAAAATGAGCACTTATTGCGACATAAAGAAGTACAGCACTGAACCAGGAATATTTTTTTTTGTTTTGAAAAATCGATTTTTCGATTTGAGAATCGTTTTACATCAGAATCGATTCTTAATCAATTCTCGATTAATCGATGTTATAACTAGTTTCAATGTACCAAGTTCTTCACAATAATACCTTTTTTCAGTCTGGTCCCCTGAAAAAGATACTAATGAGGTTCCACTGTAACAGTAATTGTCAAAAATATTCTTCTCATTCAATTTGTCCATTTATTCTAATCTAATGGTGATTAACGACCCCGCCAACAGCTAGCTTATACGTGGGTGCGAATGAGCAGTTGACGATGAATCGATGAAGTGTTGATATATGAAACGACGTACACAAAAACACATCCATGCCTTATGCCCGACTCGAACCCACACCCGACACCGTTTCAGTTCCTAAGGCGGTGCGATAGTCAAACGAGTCACGTGGGTGGCTCTATCATTCAAAGGTAAGTCCAATTTTTGTTACAAAATTCCAAAATTGCCCCGACTACAATAAATGTTTTATTTTTATCGCAGTCATTGACACTGACATGGATAAAGAGGAGCCAATCTTAATCGTACATCACCATCACTATTGTACTTGTAAATCTCAGAGCATAATTGTCGATTTGTTTTTCAAATTGTATCTGTGATTATGTGTATCTTTTTTGTCATATGAAGGCAGGCCCACTGACTGATTACTATTTTGAATGTATTTTATGATACTCATATTTATAATATTTATATTAATTTATATCATTATTATTATTTTTATTATTAATTTATATTTGTAATATTTATTTGATATTTATATGTCTTTATATCTTTGTCATCTTTGGGACAATAAAAGAATTATTAGTATTATTATTATTATCATCATTTTATTATTGTTTTGTTTTGACCTTGAATGCCTTTCTATATTCTAAATTATTCTCTCAGTATCACTTCAATTCTACACACCCTGCTTTTTGGCACTAAACGTATTTCTTTTGTTACATCTTAGTCTGAACTTTAGATATGATATATATTATCTTTTATTTTTAACCCACAGATAAGCCTTTCCAGGCTTTGTGGAAAAGAGTTTAATTTGATTTAGGCCCAGTATTACCAAGTCCAGTTAGTATTTATCTGAGAGTTGGTGAAAACAAATACCACAGGTAACCATGGCGATAACAAGTTTGAACTGTCAGATAGAGGCTAACTAGACTTGGTAATACCGGGCCTTAATGTATTGTTGTTATTATTCTAATTTTTTTCTTTCTAAGGTATTCTGCTATTTTCTCTATTGGTGCTATTTCAAAATCTGAATGTATATATGAAATGTATAATATATGATTTGATCGAACATTCTCTTATGCTATATTTGTAAAAATAAGTTTAATTTTGTTTATGTGTGAATAAAAAGAAAAAAAAAATCAAATCAACTACCAGGGGTGTGTGATTTGAATGATTGCTTAGTTTTACGAATTTCTATAGGCCTATATTACTATCATAACTGTATTTATATATTCTCAAGTTGTGAATAAATCTTCAATAATTCATTCAGGTTTACCTGCTTGACGGCAAACTCGAAGTCTAGATCGAGGTCGGGTCCGGAACAGAGAAAGACGTTATCCGGGACGCTGGCGGACAAGTCACAGCCGGATGTCTCCGGACAATTGAAGCACAGAGACCAGAGCACCTGCGGCTTTTTCCCGTCGTCACGTTTCTCCTCCTCGACCTTGACCTGTTTCTCCTCGTCGCTCTTCTCCCCGCTCGTGCCGGCCTCCTCGACGAGCGCTGCGGTCTGCGTTGCTAGGCTCTTCGTGGCGACGGGCTCAGACTCTTCCACGTACGGCTCGTTGTTCAACAGCTTCTCAACGATGGGTTCAAGGTCAACCTGCGCGTTCACCGTTTGCTTGCTGGTCATGTGGACAACATCTGGAATACAAACAAGCATCATCTTTCATTTCTTTTATACTGGGTTTAACGACACGATCTATTTGGCGTATCTATTGGCTATGATCTATTGATCTATTGCAAATGGTGTTGTTTTTCGAGAAGGCGGTGGATTTCGATCTCAGTTAAAAGCTAACTGCATTCACAGAACAAAGTTGAGGGCTTGATGTCGGTTAGTACTAACTGCGTTCCGTTCACATTACTTCGCTAACATCAGTTAGAGGCTTAATGGCAGTTAGTGATTAGAGTATGATCGGGGTATAACTCAGACACATAATACAGACTCTGGTAGTGTTATGCCTGGTAATCCTGCTAGGAGCGCTGTGATCACACCATCTGCTAGAGCACTGTTGCGAGTGAATGCTGCTAGGAGCGCTGTGATCACACCATCTGCTAGAGCACTGTTGCGAGTGAATGCTGCTAGGAGCGCTGTGATCACACCATCTGCTAGAGCACTGTTGCGAGTGAATGCTGCTAGGAGCGCTGTGATCACACCATCTGCTAGAGCACTGTTGCGAGTGAATGCTGCTAGGAGCGCTGTGATCACACCATCTGCTAGAGCACTGTTGCGAGTGAATGCTGCTAGGAGCGCTGTGATCACACCATCTGCTAGAGCACTGTTGCGAGTGAATGCTGCTAGGAGCGCTGTGATCACACCATCTGCTAGAGCACTGTTGCGAGTGAATGCTGCTAGGAGCGCTGTGATCACACCATCTGCTAGAGCATTGTTGCGAGTGAATGCTGCTAGGAGCGCTGTGATCACACCATCTGCTAGAGCACTGTTGCGAGTGAATGCTGCTAGGAGCGCTGTGATCACACCATCTGCTAGAGCATTGTTGCGAGTGAATGCTGCTAGGAGCGCTGTCATCAGCCAACTTTTTCACTGTTGGTGAGCATAGGCTCTGTCATACGGCATTGCCTATCTAGAGACTACTTTTCTACGTTGTTGGTCAATAGAAACATCACTCACACAATCCTTGCGGACAAGAGTTGGTGGACGGTCCGAGCTCTATGACGGTGACGGGTTCGCACTTCCCGTCGACCGCTGGGAACTGCAGCAACGTCAGCGTCTCCTTCTCGGCGGGCGAGATGGACCTGTCCGTGACGAACACGCCCCGCGACAGACCTCCGGTCGGAGCCTCCTTCAGGTACTCCGGCGGAGCAAAGCCCACTCCAAGCACCAGGTGAGACGCGTCTAGTCGCTGGCTCTCCGACACAATACCTACACATCACACATTGAACATTATTCAACTCATGTCGCATAACTGTCAAGCGTATACAGCTAAAAAATGTGTTTTTTTAGCTGTCGACACTTCACAGTTATGCAACGTGATTCAAATAGTCATAACTTATATCATCTTCAAGCTATTATAATTGACGACTAGTGATTGACCCGCCCACAAACGTCACGAAACAAAACATCCAATCAAATGGGCTGTTTGTTAAGTGGGTGAATTGACATTGCCTATCAGAGTATCTCTAAATGCCCACATGAAGTAAAGATCAAGGTGGCCTGCTGATAAGCCAACGCCTATCACTAGTGGTCAATTATCTGTGTTTCTCGCGTATTATAATTTTGATATCTCATACTGTTCAAAAGTCATCTCCAAGAAACTGATACTTCGCTAAATCGACTCCCGTGGACTCTTTAACCCCTTGCTTACCAAATTCACTGAACCTACTTTTACCATTCTAATAGTAATTAAAAATCATGAACAAGCCCGACATTTGACACAGGATCTAGGCCTACTTGAATCACTCGAAAGACTGTTATCATTATCATATTCTAACTGTGAACTAGAATCATCATTTTCATCATCACAATCGCTGTCAAATACTGCATTTAGAAGAGTTTCACTGTTGTTTGCTGGTTTCTGATAGCCATTGTTGCTAATGACAGCTGCAAGGTCAGTTTGATGCGTCAGTAAATATCATTTACTCGAAGAGTTACTACCTTTATCGACATAGTCTGTGATTAGTTCAACAGTTCACTACAAGAGCTATCTTTGTAGCCATACTATGGCACATTCTGACGGTAACTTTGGGAGATATGGATTTAAACATGACGCGCGGTAATTAGCGGGCCTCACACGTCGTCGGTCGTGAATGCCAAGTCGCGTCTCGCGGGCGACACTCGTCAAAGATATTCAAGGGGTTAAGAACGTTCTGTCATCTGGCCATGCACCGCACGTACCCAAGCACTTCTGCCCGCCGTCTGCTCCCGGGCCGAGGATCAGAGCTTCTGCCGAGCGCTTGAGGTGGTACAGCCCGCCGAACACAGCGCAGAGCCGACAGAAGCACTGCGGGATCTCTCCGCTGCCGTACATCGGCCAGAGGAAGGGGGTGTTGCCGTAACGACCGAGACTGTTGAGGAAACGTTGAGTCCGCACAACGCCCTCCTTACACGACGTTCGGTCCGTCGACATCGATATGGCGTACAGAACGTAGTGGATGAGGTTCGGTGTTAGCTTTCTACTTTTCAGAAATTCAAGGAATGTTCTATCTTCAAAACCTGCACAGTGAATAGAGAAGAATCAACATTACTGGAAAACCGATTACAGTAGAATCTCTGTTATAAGTTTCTCGTTTATACAAATTTATTACATTTATAAGTTTCATTTTCTGATCCAACCTGTATGCTCCACATGTTGAATAGTTTCATTAATAAGTTTTTCACGTTGATACATTTTTTCAGTCTGGTCCCCTGAAAAACGTATCAAAGAGGTTCCATTGTATTAGACAATAGCTCCAAAGTGGTTTCTAAGGTTATAACTATTGAACTCATATCGCATTGCCAAGCAGGTACGAGTGAAAACATAGCTTTCTGGCGTACACGCTTGATAATTAGGCTATATATAGGCTTAGGATGAATAGTGTTTACTTACTATCATTCATTTAAATTGTGTTTAACGACGCATTATACTCATGGCTACATCTATTTGCGTCGGCGGATGATGAATGAGATGATGGGATGATGAGATGAAAGGTTATTTTATCAGGTGTTTTAGATGGTGGGAAGGAGTCGGTCGTGGCCTGTTGTTGAGGAACCATCCCAGTATCAACCTGAACGACAGAGGAAAACTACGAAAAAAAAAACTGTTGGAATGGTTGACTATGGCAGGAATTGAACCCCAGTCTTCTGAATGACTGTTCAGTGTGTTAACCACTTGGCCACACGTATCAGTTTACTTGTACCATCTTGAGGTGTCAAGGAGTGGGAGTAATTAACATTAAATGGAACTGCATACTTAATAGCTTCAAAATGAAAAGGTGTGTGTGTGTATAGACCTATAGCTATCAAGTACATTCCATACACATTTTTTTTTTTTTAATATAACCGAAACTTTATGCAATTCATTGTTCCCCAATTAAGGCTGTGGATGGAAGATAGGATCGTTTGGACGGGGCACCACAAGGGCGATCTTACCACCCCATTTTAAATGGACCGTCGAGCAGGACATACAAATATCTATCTGAAAATCTTACAGCGCATAAGCTGCGCTTTCCTAGTCGAGTAATTTTCAACCGATTTCAAATGAACACAGTTCTCAGCGGACAGCTTTCATTATTTACCTTCGAACTCCTTCGAGTTATTTTCATATTCCATACAGATAGTGAGAAGCTTCATCAGCATTCTCTTCTCGACGACCGAGACGTGCCTGGTGGCGAAAACGTCAGCCCTCGAGCACGGCACCGACTCCAGCCGGCCTCCCAGCCACGTCAGGACCCGGGTCACGCTGCGGAACTCAGCGTAACGCGCAATGTTGGACGAGATCAACAGTTCGACCAGCGCCCCGCGCGCAAACAACAACTTCGGAGCCAAGTCGATGTTGAACTTTCGTTGGTCCGACCTCATCTTTCTCTGAGTCCAATATCTGGAACGAGGTGAATTGATTGATTTCGTGTCTTCTACCTTTTCCGTCTCGTTGGAATCGCGTTCGTATTTTTCCGACTCTTCCGGACACTTTGCGTCCCCGGCCGCGTTCGGTTCGTCGTTTTCTTCTCCGGTCTGAGTTTTCTTCGACAACCACAACTGTGACAGCGATTCAGGAAGCCCCCTGGAAAAAACAGTTATTTCAGACCTCAGAAGCAACTTGGGTATTATCAATTATCATCCGAGATAGATTAGGAATATAGCATGAATGTATTAGGCTATCAAATTTAAATATTGCAAAACAATAAGGCCTATATTTTTTTATATTGGTTTTTAACGACGCACTATACTGATGGCTACGATTTATTGGCGTCGGTGGACGATGAATGAGATGATGGGATGATGAGATGAAAGGTTATTTTATTAGGTGTTTTGGATGGTGGGAAGGAGTCGGTCGTGGCCTGTTGTTAAGGAACCATCCCAGTATCAACCTGAACGACAGAGGGAAACCACGAAAAACCCCTGTCAGGATGGTCGACTACGGTGTGAATCGAACCTCGGTCTCCCGAATGACGGTTCAGTGTGTTACCACTCGGCCACGCGTCTCGGTAGCATATATTTTGTTTTTCTTCATGTTTAATATTATTTTGATGTTATTTGGAGCGTTTGCCTAGAGTACTTACTCAGAGATTAACCAATTTTCTGTGATATTAGAAATAGTAGAAAACTGATTTCCCGCTTTGACAGTAGTTTCGCCATCTTTCAAGAGGCTCGAGAGAGTGTTGTCCGCAGCGGGCTGAGAGTCGACACGCTGCTTCCGACAATCGTCCAGCCAGTTCTGTAGACCATCAAAATTGAACGAAGCCCAGAGACCCCCGTAGTACTCGTTGGCATCCAGGTGAAGAACTCGCTTGCCTACTCTACTAGCTGCGGCGGCAACAATAGATTCAGTCATTCCTATCAATTGGAAACAAATGCATAAATTAACGGTAATCGTCCAGAACATCAAACAGGGCCATTACCGGTATGTGAAATCTTTGCAGGAAAAGTAGGTACGTTTATTATTGTTTGCTTAACGACCCCACCAACAGCCAGGTTATACGGGGGTACGAATGAGCAGGTGATTATGAAACTATGGACTGATGATGTTAAAAAAAAAACATGCTTTATGCGGGACTCGAACCCACGCCCAACGGTGACTTCAGTTTCTGAAGCGGTGCCTCAGCTGACTGAGCTACCGAGGGCAGAAAAGTTTGAAAAAGTTGAAAAAGAAAACCAACAAAACGCTAAAATACCTACGCACAGTAGGCCTACTTATTAAAATGGTTTACCTAAACTCACTAGAAAATGACACTTTCCTGAAAAAATTTCACCTAATGGCAGTGTTTTAATATTCTCGAAATTTACCAAATAATAATGGAGCTGAATAGCTTATGAATATCGTCGTCGTTGCTGTACATCTAGTACAATATGTATACGGTATCTAGGTCACGTTCATTGGTAGTTGATAATGGTAATTTGATGAAATATCTATACCGGTAAGGTAAAGTAACAACCATAAATTACAATTTTGTTGGCTCAATGACACAAACCTTACCCTATCCAATCCTGACAATTACAGAAAGAAAAAAAAAAAGAAAAATTCTAATTCCGGTATAGTGCATCGCCAAAAAAGTTCCCTATCTTTCGTCACAACTGTTTGACAGCCTCCCTAACCTTCTGATGGAATTGTTTTACCCTCATTTCATCCCCCTCTAATATACTTCTTCCAAGCCCATTCCAGTCACTACTTGTCCCATGGATTTAAGAACGAAAATTTGGCCACCCAAGTGTGTGGATGCCCAAAATCTTGCAACAAGTCCACCAATTTGGATAGCGGCATTTACGCTTTCCGATTTTAGTCTCATCAATCTCAACGGTAATAACCTCACGTCCTCAACCCAAAGCGGTGTACTCTCACCACTTAAATGGCAATGCCGCCAGCAAATGCCAAAATCAGCCACCAACATCATTACGGTGCACCCGTGGCTGGATTTTCACAGCCTTTATGATGGCTGTCAAAATCACTGAAAGCTAAGTAGGCCTAGTGAACTAGCAATGAAACCAACCTCGGCCTATGCCAACAATTCCTGATAGGGGGAGTGAAGCAAGTAAGGAAATACCAACCCAAACACTGGCAGACCCCACCCGACCAAAGGCCTATTCCATATACTTGACAATTAGCCCTCCCTACCTTCAAAAAAAAATACCTGGTCCTATAGGTCCAAGCCAGTGTAGGCCTACTTCAATCAAAAATACGTACCAGTCCCTATAACAATGCAGTCATATTCTGTGGGCAAAGTGTCTGCCATTTTCAGTAATAGGCCTAGGCCTAGTCGACTAACAAACTGGAATAATCAGGCAAATAAAATGTACAATATTCAACTAATTTCTCTTTTCAGGCATCAGTTGACGTCTACACAGTTTCGTCAGTGTTGGCAAATGCGAAGATAGTGGATAGTGGTGTGATGCGTCAGGGGTCAACACTTAACACAAAAGAGAGGGTCAACACAAAAAGTGGTCAACCCAAATCCCAATGACGTTTACGTCAACAATCAACATTCAACCACAGAATGATTCAACAGCAAAGCCACTTAGATACTTCAACAAGTTTCAGTCGTACTTCACTAACATGTGCGCTTATTTCATTGCCAACGCAAGAAAAAGCAAACTATGTCGGTGCCCGGTGGATCTATCGGTCAGAGCTCCATGGTATCCATCTTTGAGTCTGTCATCATAACCTCTTTCCCTAGCGGCTGGTGCATAAAGAGTAAAGACACGAGGACTATTTTCACTGAAAGCGGATAGACTAGATAGGAAAGCTGATTACCGACTGCTAAAAAATGGCGGAGGCTATGCGTCAAACTGTGGCTAATATGCTCAAAGGGATAGAAAGGTATGAATTACAGAATTTAAATTCGCTTGGACCTAGCTTAATAGGCCTACTGGCTTGTAGGCATAGGCTTGCATCTAGTTCAGAGCTTTCATAACTTACAGTCTAGGCCTATAGTCATTGTACAATCTGGAAAGTTTCATAGGGCCCAGGCCTATCGTGTTATAGATAATATATGGGTTAGCTCTTATAATATCAGAAATAAGTGACGATAAAAGATCGCCCTGAACCTGACAGCAATTCTCACGACTACTGTGACATGACACGACATGTGAGAGTCATGAAACTAATGTGCAACTGGAGCGCGCAAACGTTTCTAACTCGTCTAATGATAATATTTGTTGTTTTTATCAAAATTTTCAGCCTCCTAGGCCAGCGATGTTGAAGTATTTGATAAATGCAGTAAGCCGTAGCAATCTGTTGTAATCTAGGTTCCCATGACAATTTTTCACGTAACGTCATGACCCCATACCGTTTTTCCCGTCACGTAAGGTAGGCTAATACGTAATACCCCTGACGCTCTGGTGTTTCAATAACTGTTTTAGTGCTGAGGCGTAGTTACAGGTTGACCGCCATGCTATCATGATAAGCACAAAGTTTCATTCTGCGGGATATTAATTGATATAACCCCCAACTATCGAGCTCTCCACGGCCACACATTATTTTCAATAAGGGAGGAGGATCAAGGAAGCAGTCACAAAATAAAAACAGATGGTTCCCAACAGCTGTCAGTGACAGTTGAGCAATATTGATTAGAATGGCCAGAAACCGAGACTCTGACCCCAGAGTAAAGTATGTGTGGAATGCACGTCAAGACTGTAATTTTAAGGTTCAATCTTTATCCTATCCAACCCTAATCATCACCCTTGAACATAACCCCAAAACAGATCGAGGTGCAGCTTAGTCCGTTAAAATATATTTTATTTAGGCCTACAGCTTTTATTCAAAGTTTTACTATACATCATAGCTTATGCCATTGAGAGAATAAATATCCTTACGGGATAGAGTGGCTGGCTCCGCAGAGCCGTGGTTAAACAGTCTACAGACCCTGGTAGTGTTACGCCTGGTAATCCTGCTAGGAGCATGCTGTGATCAGCCAACTTTTTCATTGTTGGTGAGCATAGGCTCTATCATATGGCATTGCCTATCTAGAGGCTACTTTGTCTATGTTTACGCAGTGGATTTAGTGGGCATTTCCTTCTTGAAATTCATTATGCATGCTTTGCCGCTACATGGTAGCTTCATAGGCCGCAGGAGCTTCGTCCAATCTCAGCCAACTACAATATTTGGTTATAGATGTAGATCAAGCCACAGCCAGCTATAATATAAAACAACTGGATGTTGGGCCAGGAAGTGTGATGATTCTCGTGGAAAAGGATTTTTTTGGTTATTCCAAATTTTTATAAACCGAAATCCTTTTTTCAGGGCCCTCGCATTTCAGATTAATGATGGCCTACTTGTCCCGACTAATTTTTTGTTTGTTTCAGGTACAATCCTGAAAATCTACCGACTCTGGAGCGTTACGTTGAAATCCAGTCCCGAGAGAATGCGTACGACCTTGAAGCCAATCTGGCAGTATTGAAACTGTACCAGTTCAACCCTCACAAGTACAACATAGAAATCACCAGCCAGATTCTGCTGAAAGCTCTGACCAATTTCCCAAACACGGATTTCATTCTGTGCAAGTGTCTGCTGAACGACAAGAACGTGCGTACATTTTTCTGCTTGTCCAACACTGGAACCAACGGATATTGTTTATTGTTGGTTCACGATTTTCATAAGACACAAATACATTGTATAAATCAGGTCAAGATACAGAAATTATAAAACTAAAGATTAAATACTTTATGTTCAATTCAAGTTAAGAGTTTAGGTATTCATCAATATTATAATGGCATTCCTTCATTAGGTGATGCTTGACTGCCATCTTGAATTGAGTCAACTCGAGTGCTTTTTCATTAAGAGGCCGCAGGTGCTCGTATTTCACGCCGCAAACTCTCACGGCCGTAATTTTTTAGATATCAATATGATTGTTTTTGCATTCTGTTAGTAGGCCTAATTGAAAAACGAAGGTTACCGTAAATACAGAATTTTGAATAAAAAATTTGTGATTTTTCAAATTCTTCAAATGGAAAATGGAGAAATTTCTAATTTACGAAAACCTAGATACATATTTTTCAATACCGAAAAAAAATCTAGAATGTGAAATATATCAGAAATGTGAGCTAGGGAATTAACGGCGTTTATGTGAATCTGAGTTCGGCGGGCTAGTCTACGGGTGGCGCCTAGCACATGATGCATGTTAAACTCGAGTCTGAAGCGAGCGAACAACGAGCCCGTGTAGAGCGCCTGCGGCCTCTTAAACTAGGCAAACACAGTGTGTGCGTTGTAAGATTGAGACAAGCTAGATATTTGTATGAAGTTCACTTGAAAACTATACACACCTTGACTTGTATGAAATCTACTCGAGAACTCTACAAACCAAGTGGTGGAGACTGACCATCTTCAAAGCTCTGAATCTCCGTGTTAATGTATTGTATGTCTTTATTTGAACGATATTTGTATAATACTAGGAAAACGCTATATACGCGTTGTTAGACGAGCGTAAAGTAATAGTATGTCGACTTCTTTGCCAAACTTTTGTCTAAATTCGCCAATTGGGTAACATTTTAGTTATAAATGGGTAAAAACGGCTTCGAGGGGTACCAATTTAGCACATTTCATGTTTTTTCTTCAAAATAGCACACCCGATCAAGCTGAGAATTTCCAGAAATGTGTAACAATATGTAATTCAACTCCACACAAAGTTTCAATTTTTTTGAAAATAAAAATTTTTCAATTTTTTTTTTCGCCGTGTTATTCTGAGTATTTTTGAAATTTCTAAAATTCATAAAATTAAAAGTTACCACCCGATAATGCCACAAAACTATACAGATCTAAGCTAGATGAGGAAGCATAATGGAAAAATGTTTGAAGTTGATAGCTGTAGCCGTTTGACCTGTGGAGAACCGACAAAAAAACATGAAAAAAAACAAAAAAACATAAAAACGAACACCAATTTTTTTCAGTATGTCAAATTGAATCCTCGCTAAAGCTCGTCCAATAATAATATATGATATGGTATAGGCCCTAATATAATAATAATTATACAATGACAGTTCAACATAGGCGGTGTTCACTACAGAGAGTGGTCTTCCTCCCAAACCTTCTAGAGATAAGATAATAATAATAATTATAAAAACGAAAATTAACAATGACTAGATAATTAACACTGAACAAGGAGTTAACCTCTAGGCCCTATTACTAGCTATTGGATGCCAATTCTTGATGATGCATGACACAGTGAAACCTCTATCCAACGTTTTTCAAGGGACCAGGTAAATAAAACCATCCATGCAGGAAAACGATGGAACCAGGAACGATGCATCACTGTATAATATTTGAAACTTTCTCACCCGACCTATTCTTAAAGGGTTTTTCAAAACTTCAATATGGTTCGTCTCGAGATTGATCCAACCGATTTGGCCACAAAACTATTTAGTTCTGATTTGGATAAGTTTGCGTGTCGAGATAAAGTTTCATGTTGATCAGTCGAACCGTGCGACCTGTGCGCACAAACAAACAGACATAGCTCCGTAAGAATGCCTGATTGAAGTCTTTGCTACCGCTCGTACGACCATCTTGAGATTGTACGATTACCGTAAAGGTGGATTTCCATGGACGCGAATTTCGCGTCACTTAGCGAAAGCGAATTCGCGTTGCGAACTTTTGGCAGACATTTTGAAAATTCGTCCAATTGGTGACGACTGCGACACGAGCGACGAAAGTTGAACAAAATTCAATATTTTCGCATACGCTGAGCGATTTCGCCGGAAGTAGGCTAGGGTTCCTAATACATATCCCAGGATCGCGTACTGCATCCGGCGAGATATCGATTTATCGAAACCTGATCCCCAAACTCAAAAGTGTGACAGCCAATTGCAACAACTCATTTTCCCGCAAAAATGAGGTTGGTTGAGCTTTGAAATTCCACCGATGGAGTGCTGAACTCGGCCGAAGTGTACCTCACCAGTTTACCGCTAGAAGTCGCACCACCACGCGAATTTAAAATGGCGGCGCGTTTTCGGTAAGCGAATTCGCTTTCGCTACGCGACGCGAAATTCGCGTCCATGGAAAACTTACTTAACATGTCTGTTTACAAAACTAGACCCAAGTGCAGTTTTATGAACCGTACGTGGAATTATGCAATAGCAGACAACAATTGGTGAGTTTGCCTGGAATTCTTGCATACGAAACAGGCTCGCTCGCGATTCAAGAAGCGAAATGAAGGCCGTGTCGTCTAATAAAACTTGAAAGTAGGGTTGCTCTTTGTTTTGAAAATTGCAAACGATATCTAAACATCAATATCGTATCGAATATTGATTGAAGTGTATTGTAATATTCAATTTTCAATCGTTATTGAATCGAATCGTAAAGAATGTGAGATTGGAAGTCATACAAGTTTTGACCGTGTATTACTGGTAGCTGTAAATAACCGCGGGGACGGATATGGACTGAAACTGATTAACAATTTGGTAGTACGGTAATTTGATCTAAGGAGTAATTCTATTCATCTCAGGGGAGTCAGGGTGGTTATATACATTTAGTTATTAGTTAGTTTCTTATTTCAGTTATTCCCAACTTTTAGGTCGATGTCGGCCATCGTTTCAATATTGAATTCATCGAATATTCCAATTTGATATTTGATCAACCAGAAATGTAAAAATGTAGCGGCAACCCTACAAATAAAAGTATACATTATTTGTGAATGTGTTGTACTGAACGATGAGTTTTATCAACGCTGAGATCTTGATGTATACAATTTTCATTGTTTCCCAATTCAGGATAGGTTAGTAAGACCGGCACCTCTTGGTTGATTTGAGGCTTTGAGGCAGCCTCGTCAACAAATATGAATAATCACGTAGCAACTTGAATTCATTTCGCAATCTGTTTTTATTTCCAGATTTCTGAAACTCCCGTCGATCAGATCATGTATTTAGCCGACATTTTGGAGCGTTGCGATTTCCAGCAATTCTGGACTCGAGTGCATTCGATGCCCGAACTTTGCACTCGCATCACCGGATTCCACGATTCGTTCCGCAAGTTTGTCTGTCACGTCGTCGGCATCACGTTCCAGACCATCGACAAAGCTCTCCTGGCGAAACTACTCGGAGACGTCGAGAACACGACTCTCCTGCACTGGGTCAACAAGTACGGCTGGAAAGAAGAAAACGGCATGATTTTCATTGCCAATCAAGACGAGAATATCAAAACTAAAAACATCACGGAAAAGATTGATTTTGAGAGCGCTGCCGCTGTTATGGCCAGTACGGATGTAAAGAAGAAGATTGTGTGATTTTCATCGCAAATCAAAATAAGAATATTGAAAATCTGAAATATTATTGAATACAGAGTTGGATAGTGCTGCCTCAGTTACAGATAAATTCTCCAGCAGTATTTCACATATATATTTACCAATGCATTTACCTTCTTGGTGTCCAGTTATCGATGTGTAGGCCCAGGATGGCTCCACATATAATCTGAAGTGAACAATTTTTGAAGTCTCACTACATTTTTATAACAACACAGGCTACAGAAAAACATCTATAGGTATGATTGATGTACTTTAATTATGAAATGAAGTGCAATTGTTGAATAGTGTGTGGAAATAAAATTTTGATCGTGACTCTTGTTCGTTACATTATAGGCCCATCACTACAGTACGATTACACGTATTTCATGGATCCTTAAAATGAAAGTCATCGTTAGTGAAACTTGTGATGTTGATTAAATCACTAACCTGTAATTAATATTAATTTTCAGAGCATAAGTTTGCTCTAAATTCTGAGCATGTGCTTTCCGGTAACTAGTACCTACTTTTGTTTATTGTTTCGAAGGTAAAATGCTCGATTCAAAGTCCTGAAATTTCTGGTTTACCTTCTGAAGTTGCTGATAAACAATGAATGCCAAGTTCTTACTTGCCGGAGATTTCTCGGACATTATAGGCCATGCCATAGTTATATATATATATATATATATATATATATATATATATATATATTTTTTTTTTTTTCTTATATATATATATATATTTATTATTATTATTATTAACTCTTGCAGTTGCACATAAATGCGCGGTGGCAAGTTCCCTATCAATCCTATCCTATCGCCTCCCTAACCTTCTGACGGAATAGCTTCAACCCTATTTCATCCTCCTCAAGTATACTTCTACTAAGCCCATTCCAATCCCTACCTGTCCTATTCAAGAAAGAGAACTTACCGACATCTAATCTAGCCCCCTTTATAACTACTGCTCTATCATGCTCTATATATATCTACTGCTCTATATATATATATATATATATATATATATATATATATATATATATATATATATATATATATATATATATATATATATATATATATATATATATATATATATATATATATATATATATATATATATATATATATATATATATATATATATATATATATATATATATATATATATATATATATATATATATATATATATATATATATATATATATATATATATATATATATATATATATATATATATATATATATATATATATATATATATATATATATATATATATATATATATATATATATATATATATATATATATATATATATATATATATATATATATATATATATATATATATATATATATATATATATATATATATATATATATATATATATATATATATATATATATATATATATATATATATATATATATATATATATATATATATATATATATATATATATATATATATATATATATATATATATATATATATATATATATATATATATATATATATATATATATATATATATATATATATATATATATATATATATATATATATATATATATATATATATATATATATATATATATATATATATATATATATATATATATATATATATATATATATATATATATATATATATATATATATATATATATATATATATATATATATATATATATATATATATATATATATATATATATATATATATATATATATATATATATATATATATATATATATATATATATATATATATATATATATATATATATATATATATATATATATATATATATATATATATATATATATATATATATATATATATATATATATATATATATATATATATATATATATATATATATATATATATATATATATATATATATATATATATATATATATATATATATATATATATATATATATATATATATATATATATATATATATATATATATATATATATATATATATATATATATATATATATATATATATATATATATATATATATATATATATATATATATATATATATATATATATATATATATATATATATATATATATATATATATATATATATATATATATATATATATATATATATATATATATATATATATATATATATATATATATATATATATATATATATATATATATATATATATATATATATATATATATATATATATATATATATATATATATATATATATATATATATATATATATATATATATATATATATATATATATATATATATATATATATATACTAATGTCATTGTTATAGTCTCACTGGTAAAATCCATCTAGTAAATCTTCAACAATGGTATCCTTAGCTTTGAAAATGAAAATCCATTATTAACCCTTGATTGCATTATATCTAAGTAGGCCTATAAAAAACAATATACACTTTATTAGAATATAACCAGAGTTGGGTAAGTTCCCCAAATAAAGGAATGGAGTAAAAGTTCAGTTCCTAGTTCCTCAGATAAAAAAGGAACTTTCAAGTTCCCAAAATATTTCAAAGTTCCTCCAAGAGTTCTTGATGAGGAAATTCTCGGGATTTTCTTGGTATTCAGACGAATAAAATTGAAAACCGTCAAATCGTATTTTAATATTGTTCATTGAATTAATCAACACATATTTTTCCACGATTCTTCAAAGAAAATGGTCAGGATGATGCTTCCAGTATATGATAGACTGATAGTGTATACATGAGGTTGACTACATTTATATATATATATATATATATATATATATATATATATATATATATATATATATATATATATATATATATATATATATATATATATAAATATCCCAGGTCCTGTTTATAATACAGTTTCAACTTTCACAGTCCAATCCTCAAGCCTCAAAATTAATATCGTAAAGTCTACCTCTTCTGTCTCTCAAAATGGGCCCTCTTTCCCCCCGTGCAAATATTCTCAGCACTTACTTTCAAGTCGGTGGTGTATATGGGGTCGACTCGACGGGACAACCGAGCGTTAGTAGGACTGGTTAATCGTCGAAAGCATAGAGCGTACCTGTGGGTAGGTAGTTTGACTACGACTTGGTTTTTCTGACAACCAATTAACCGGAAATAGCAAATGATAACAATCACGCGTAATGTAAAAATGACCAACAAGTACAGTACAGTGATGTTGAAAAGAACTTTTAGAGGAACGCAAATTTGTTCTCAAGTTCCTAAAAAATAGTAACGAAGTTCCTGACAAAGTTCCTTTTTATAAAAAGGAACTAAGTCCTTCAAAAGTTACCAAAAAAGGAACACATTCTTTTTGAAACGTTCCTACCCAACTCTGAATAAAACCATACAGCTGGATTCACATTGCGAACTAATGATTAGTGACTAATACTAAATACTAAAATTAAGAAACTGAGCATTCACAATAAGA
Organism: Brachyptera risi; assembly: GCA_964007535.1. Lineage (NCBI taxonomy): Eukaryota > Metazoa > Arthropoda > Insecta > Plecoptera > Taeniopterygidae > Brachyptera > Brachyptera risi. The sequence goes on along the minus strand of OZ023330.1, from coordinate 1,744,512 downwards.
ATTAATTTTCATGAGTCGTAGCTTTCTTAAGATGACAGATTTAAATTGAAATCTACATGTTAGAAGGCTGTAAACGATTGGTTCATCGAGCGGGATAGCTTCCTTTTGCATTAACTTTCTGTCGTTTCGAATTCACGACTTCTGATTGGTCGGACTAATGATTGAAACTAATGATTAATACTAAAGTTGAAAGTTGGTTAACTTTCAAGGTCAGTCACTAATATTAAACACAGTGTGAAGGTCAACACTGATTCCGTATCTGCCAACTTTAGTTAATCATTAATCGCTAATCATTAGTTCGCATTGTGAATCCAGCTTTATACGGCTGTTCATCACCAACAGGGGACGCATTCCAGTACGATTATTTTTAATTTAAATTTCATGTATTGACAACAAATAATGTAGACCCTACGTCAATAAAATGTAAATTTGCTTTTTTTTATGGAGGTGCAATTCAAATTGTCGCGAGTTGCGCAGACGCATTGCTTAACAGTGAAAATAATGCCATCTAGCGAACAGCGGTAGACTAGTTTTTGTGAGCCTTACGACTGCCTTATCGACTTCTTGGTAAGTTTATTTTACGCTGTTACCATTGGTGAACCTGTTTTACAGAGGATAGACGCAACAGCTGGTTTATTGCGCGCTTTCTCATGCAGTTTTGAATAGGGCCCATGTATTTTCGTGAATTTGAGCAAGAAATTGAGATACATCAAACAATCATATGGATAAAAAAATTGCTTGTAAATATGGCTCAAAGTGCTATCAAAGGAATAGTGAACACCTCAACAAATTCTCACACCCGCCATCACTAAAAAGGGAATCAAAGGTATAGATTTCGAGGCCCAGTCCTGGAATTCAATGCATTTTTAGGTTAGGATTTCACATTACTGTCATTACTGTCAGTGTACAGACTGGTCCCTTGGCCCTCCTAGATAGTCAAAACTTTGGTCAAAACTATCTCACAATTGCAGCAACTAGCAAGTCGTTCTGTTGCATATTTATAGAAACGATGCTAGGTCTACTGGGTTCCCAAGTCTATACTGTGGTGAACATGTAATACCGTATCTGTAACGGAGTTATTTTAGAGTTATGATAGGTGGTGTCATTAAGTATATAGAGGTTTATGGTGGTGTCATTGATTTTGTACTTTTGATTTTGATTTTGTTGATTTTTGTCATTGATGTAGGTCAAGGTTTTCATTTCAATGCTACTTGACGTCCCCACCAACAGCTAGGTAATACGAGGCCACGAATGAGCGGATGGTAGTGAAACGATGAAGTGATGATAGGTGACAGGACGGTTACAAAAATCCATGCCTTATGCATGGATGTAGGAGGGAAGTCACTTGAGTCAGTGGAAAATTACAAGTACTTGGGGGTGGTATTTGATAGACGTCTAGGGTGGGGGAGTCAGATTGAGAGAATAGTAAAAAAGAGTATAAATGCACTAAACTTTGTAATGAGGCAGCTTAGGGGGACAAGTATGAAGATAAAGGAAAAGGCTTATTTCTCGTTAGTGCGTCCCATGGTGGAATATGCTAGTTCAGTTTGGGATCCTTATAGATTAGGTGAGATAAGGGATGTGGAAAGGGTGCAAAGGATTGCAGTTAGAAGGGTTACAGGTAGGGTTAGGAGGTGGAAATGGGGGGAGAATGAAAGGGGGGAGAGGGTGAGAATATTGGAGAGTCCATCTGAGATGATCCGAGACTTGGGATGGCGGGAATTGGAAATACGGAGAAAGGAGGATCGGATCTGTAATTTCTTCAGGGTAATGGAAGGAGAAGGGGGCTGGGGAGAGTTGAATAGGTTGATTGTAAGGAATGAGTCAGGGTATGGGGGTAGGCGAAGTCATGATAGAGCAGTAGTTATAAAGGGGGCTAGATTAGATGTCGGTAAGTTCTCTTTCTTGAATAGGACAGGTAGGGATTGGAATGGGCTTAGTAGAAGTATACTTGAGGAGGATGAAATAGGGTTGAAGCTATTCCGTCAGAAGGTTAGGGAGGCGATAGGATAGGATTGATAGGGAACTTGCCACCGCGCATTTATGTGCAACTGCAAGAGTTAATAAAAATAATAAAAATAATAAAAAAATAAATAAAATAAAAATGCGGGACTCGAACCCATGCCTGTTCTGATTTCAGTTCCTAACGCAGTGCGATAGTAGCATGAGACACGGAGGTGGCTGAGTTCAAGATCGGGGCATTGATTTTATAATCATCAATAGTTAGGGTTATATAGGATAGAGTTTGAACTCACTAAAATTTGCATATACTCAATGTTTGCTCGACACAAACTTTACCCTGTCTATACTACAAACTCAATGCCCTACCGTATCATTGAGTTTGTAGTTATAAGAGAGTACCTCCAATGTTAAAGTTCTATAAGAGCAACCGTGATCGGCCGGCTTGAGCTTCACCCCAAAAGCATGGTGTTTTGTCCAGGTGGTGCTAGTGTCGGCGTTACTAGTCAACCGGCGACACTAGCACCACCTGGACAAAACACTTTGTTTTTTGGGTGAAGCTCGAACTGTCAGAATTATAGAGCCTCCCATAAGAATGTCCAGTCTTTCTAACGTAGTTATTATAAAGTCAATGACCGTATCTAACCCTGACATCAGAAAAAAACGGCTTATAGTGCATCATGACCAATTTTCATTTTTATTATCCTGAATTTGGTGTTTTCTAGTATTTCTTGATAAGATGTTTTGAATAAAGCCACTGCATGTTAACAGTTGTTATGACCATATTTAATAGTTTAAAACACCCTTGAACAGTATGGATTAGGCTGTTAAAGGTACCTATGAAGATCTGCCAGTTTTGGTATAAGTGCATTCATAAAGCACTTTCAATGGGTTGTTAAAAAAAATCACTCATAACACACAGCCAAAAGCCTTTGGCATATACATATATATATATCTCATACCCAGATAACCAATTGAATTGGGCCAGGATGTGTTTCCACCAGTTTTTCTAGGGCAGACTTCTCATATCAATCGGTTCCTGCCAGTTCCGACTTCTTCCTCCTCTTCTTCACTACTGCTAGGCCTATCCTCTATTTCTTCTTCTCTTCCTACGAGTTCCCTCCATCGTTCTCTATTCTCTCACCATCTCTCGTCTTCCACTTCTTCCCATTTTTCTCCTCGGTTGACTACCCCAAACTTGACCCTACAACTTGGCATATACATAAAAAACAAAAAAATGAGAGAACACAACAAATGAAATTGGTGGTGATGCACTGTGGGCCTATATATGTCAATATTGGGCCCTACCAAAAAACCAACCAATAAATAAAATAACATATTGGCATGGCATTTATATTTACATCATTGCATGAGTAAATATGTCGACACATAATTATACTGGTAGGCCTTGAATGGAAAAATGGAAACAAAAAAATTAAATGAAGAAAAGATTAAAGGAGTTCTTTATTTCATGCTAAATATTATAATTCAATATAGTTCCTATATCATTAGATACCGGTACCTTGATTTCATTTTTCACCTGAAATTGGTATTTTTTTCAGATGTTTGTTTCATTATCAATTTACGCCACCATACATAATTAGGCACATTTTTTGGTGTTCCATCAGTAGGCCTATATTCTTATATTTCTTTGTTTCAGTAAATTGTAAGGTCAGGTTTGGTTCCACCATTAGGTATTTTATTTTTTTATAACATTTCATTTTATTTCTCGTCATCATCGAAACTTGATGCAAAATCGTTGTTCCTCAATTAAGGCTATGAATGAAAGTAGGATCGATTTGATTTGGACGTTTAGATCCACCATCGTGACGCAAACCCAATCGTAACTAAAGTAACCAAGAATTAGAAACGGTTATACCTATTCTAGTTGATCGTAATAAAACAGCAACTACTCATGTTCATTGGCTTTGTTGAATGGAGGGAACTACAATAAGGAAAACGCTATGGTAATTTAGGGAACAAAAACATGTAGGTCTATAATAGGTGTACTTGTCTAGGCTGCACTCTTGCTGTTTGGAATACGCTGAGCTGCTATAAATGGCTGGATATAACATCCCGGCTCACTGAACCTAGCTTCGTTGGACGAAATGACCACAACCTCAAGATAAACCTACCAAGACATAACACCAACATAGGCCTCCAATCTTCTCCTGGTAGATCCATCCTACTCTGGAACAATCTCCCCCGAGACGAAATGACCACAACCTCAAGATAAACCTACCAAGACATAACACCAACATAGGCCTCCAATCTTCTCCTGGTAGATCCATCCTACTCTGGAACAATCTCCCCCGAGACGAAATGACCACAACCTCAAGATAAACCTACCAAGACATAACACCAACATAGGCCTCCAATCTTTTCTTGGTAGATCCATCCTACTCTGGAACGATCTCCCCCGAGACGAAATGACCACAACCTCAAGATAAACCTACCAAGACATAACACCAATAAAGGCCTTCAATCTTTTCTTGGTAGATCCATCCGTCTCTGGAACAATCTCCCCCGAGACAAAATGGAAACATTACCAAAATTCTTTGCATTCAACACTATCCTATCAAATCTATACAGCTACATTAATAAATGACATTTCGCTGCACTTTTTGTTTCACTCATTTTTATTCTACTCTGAACTTGAAATCGAAATTATTAAAATAAGGACTAGTATGTAGAATCAACTGCCACCGGACCAATGGTCCAAAGCTGTTGTATGAATAATAAATAATAAATAAAGAAATAAAGAAGAACATCATAAGTCATAACTGTACTGTATTTCACTTTGATTAAAGGGCAATGATGATGACGATAATAAAGTCAAGAAACACAAACAAGATATTCCATCTACAGAGGGCGTGGTTAAAACTGCTGAACCCAAGACGTGTGACGGTCCAGCGAATCAGAAGAAAGAACAAATATCCGACAACTCCGACTCTGACTCCTCGTCATCATTCCTCGGAGAAAAAAACACTGGAAACCTCCGAGCAGACGTGAAAAACACAATATCCGATTCGGATTCAGCTTCCCCGTTGCGTAAAAGTCCGAGCCCACAACCTGAGGAACGGATGACAGATTCTGATTCCACGCGTTTGCCTCGCAGTAAAGACGAGGATTCAACCAAACCAGTTGACATTAGTAACAAGTTGGGTTCCAAGGGAAAAGGTGAATCGTCGTCAACTTGTGTCGATAATACAGCGCTGCGTGAAACTATCAAAGACATGTTTCTCGTTGGAATGCCAGACGACTTCTTCAAGTTTTGGGAGTTTTGCAAATCTCTGTCGAAAGTAAATCCTGAAGGTAGGCATGAGTTGTCTCGTGGTGATGTTCATTCCCAATTGTAGATAATGTTGGTGACATTTCTAGCATGTATCTGACTGGTTGCAATCGTCCGTTGCTATCAATTGCAATCGTTTTAAGACTGATTGAGCAGTTTGCCTCACCTTTACCAATTCGTGTTTGATTTTTGCTGTTTTCTGATAGATCTTGTTTATATCTATCTGAAAAAGTTTGGGCACGGTAAGAATTGTTGGTTTTGATAAGTTTTCAACTCACTTGAATCTGTTGGTTTGCGAACTGACGTCCAATTGAGTTTACCACGTACACGCTTATAATTATATAGGAAGGCTTTTGCTCGCAGGGTTTGGGGTGCGGAATTTTTTGTATTGCCACATAAGAAGTGTTTTTGTGTAGGCGGTAAGGAAATCAGCCATTTTACTATCGTTTGTTCCATTAGGCTATTGGATCAATCAAATCAAAATTCCGTCAAGAAGATGATATTTCCAAATTTAAAATGTTATTAAGAGCAGATTTACTACGTGAAAATGAAGTTGGCTCCACATGACTGTGTGCATTCATCTTTTTCAAATTTTATTTTATTTCTTTTTTTTATAATGATATTTATATGTTTTTTGTTTTGTTTTTTCTCATTGTATTACTCCATTATGTTATTTTATTCCAATTTTCTATTCCTTAAATGTTATATTTTATCATTCCAGTATGTTAATTTAGTTTAGGCTGGTGGTAAGGCACATGTTGCTACGGGGCTTGCTCTATTCTTACCACCGATACACAACATTCAAAATTCATATGTATTATAATGTATTGTGTATCAAATAAATAATAATAATAATAATAATAATAATCAATCACATACAAATGAGCTATCCAGACTTGACGGCTTGGTCAACATTTTTCAGAAAACGTTGAATTTTGTAGGCTGTTGATAGGTGAGATTAAAAGTATAAGGAAGTTTGTATTTGTATTTGTATTTGTATTTATTAGCAGTTTGAAGAAAACAATAAGTAGGCCTACATATTGATAAACATTGTCAAGTAAGAAAAAATAAAATCAACAAGAGATAAAGTCATCTATACAATAGAATTGGTTTTCCATTAAAAATTCTTTTAGCATTGATTTAAAAACCAGCCTGCTTCTTGCATTTGTTATGGAAAGCGGGAGTTTGTTGGAGAATTTTCTACCAGTTTGGATCACGCCCTTGGCAGTGGCGTTCAGACGGCAGAACTCCTGGACAAGCAAGTCCGCTCCTCTAGTTCCGTACTGGTGTTGAGGTTTGTTGAAGAGATGTTGATTTTCTTCAACAAACCAACATACGGCCATTATGTGAAGACTCGGGAAAGGTAGCACCTTTAGGTGACGGAAACCTTGTCTGCAGGAGGCCCTGAAATAAGTTGGATTAAAGATTCAATCACTACAGTACTAAAGTTCTTCCAAAATATGAGAAGAGAAATGCAAAGAAAATTGAACAATTCAAGAAAGTGTTGTTTGAATAGAGAGGCTAAGTAAGATAATTGGAGCGTCTTGCCGCTGTGCATCACGCATATCTGCGACAAGTTCGAACATACATGAATCTCTCTAACCAACATGTGGCCTTTCTTGAGCATGACCTTGGTCTGAGCGCAAGCACAGCATGACTTAGATCCAGACTGATACGGACTTCATCCTTCCGGCACATGCAGCTCAGTTGCTGACGCGCTCGCTTCGTGTGATGTGAGAGGTTAGGGGGATATCGAGCCTGGTTTGAGCCCCTCCATGGTTCATCTTCACAGTTTTTTTGTTATTGTTTTCCTCTACAGTCTTCCTGGGATGGTCCCTTCAATATAGGCCATGACCGCTTCCTTCCCATTACTTGAGAAACCTTCATTTCATTAGTCATTCCTTTGATGCCAATAGATCTTAGTTATCATTACAGTGCTACATATCTAGATGTTGAGATGATGGAGTGAAAAATATACAAAACGAGTTTATGGATAATTGGTAGAGACATGTAAAATAGCAATTGCTATAAAAGCGATGAAATGTGAAAGTGTTTTTTTACATGTTTTTGTGATATTTCTTCATGTTTCAATACGTTTGATGGTGTTCTATCATGTTTTTGAAAAGACGACAAAGCGCTACAAACGTCTGAATCTGCTATGCTTCAATGTATTAGCAATATAGACGCTATATTCAGAATAGAAGCATTATAGATGCTATTTTTTCTCAAATTATGTCAATTGAGGTGTAAACGGGTGAAGTTAGTTGGGGAATTCGGAAAAACGTGCAGTTGAAAATGCAGGCGGCAAATGAGGCGTCGGTTCAACCCGCTTGTGGGGATTATTTTTCTAGAAAATATCAATTGGGGTGTTTCTCTTGTATGCCTATTGTACGTTATGTAGTGGTTTTACTGGTGTTAGGCTACAGAACGTTGTTGGGTTACAAAACACGATGTTTCAAAATAATAGATGCAACAAAGTGCTACTTTTCAAATTCTAAATGCTATGAGAAGAAAAAATAGAAGCTATATTTACATGTCTCTAATAATTGGTTACGTACGAGTGTATAAAACGAGAGTTATAATACATTCACGTTAATTTTCATTACAGATGCATTGAAATCTGTTGGCCTGTCATTGGTGGGACCGTATGATCTCATGGCAGGCAAATTCAACAACTATAAGCCCAAAGATCCATCACTGTACTTGATTCACTGGCGCTACTACTACGACCCTCCGGAATTCCAGGTGAGACGTCATCAAGCGTCATCAGCCATCACCATATCGTTACTTTCAATGTGCAAGATATGCCATTACTAGCCAACTCCGGAAATTGTCAAACCATTCCGAGTTGGTAGCTCGTGCTTCAAGGGAGTAATGAGCATTATTGAAAACCCATGTCCTAACTGATTCTAACCACTTGACTGCCGAGAATGCGTGTATACATCCATGCAAAATCTCACTGACTGGCCTTCGACGCATCTACACAGTTTCACACTCTCCAATACGTTATTAGACGAGCTTTAGCGAGGATTCAATTTGACATACTGAAAAAAATTGGTGTTCGTTTTTATGTTTTTTTTTTTTTTTTTTTTAATGTTTTTTTGTCGGTTCTCCACAGGTCAAACGGCTACAGCTATCAATTTCAATCTTTTTTCCATCATGGTTCCTTATCTAACTTAGATCTGTGTAGTTTTGTGGCATTATCGGATATCAACTTTTTTTTTATGAATTTTAGAAATTTCAAAAATACCCATTAGAATAACACGGCGGCAAAAAAATTGAAAAATTTTCATTTTCAAAAAAATTGAAATTTTGTTTGAAGTTGAATTACATATTGATACACATTTCTGGAAATCCTCAGCTTGATCGGGTCAGCCATTTTGAAGAAAAAATATGACATGTGCTAAATTGGTACCACTCGAAGCAGTTTTCACCCATTTATAACTTAAATGTCACCCAATTGGCGAATTAGGCAAAAGTTTGGCAAAGAAGTCGACATACTATCACTTTACGCTCGTTGAACAACGCGTATATAGCGTTTTCCCAGTAAATTAAAATATCTTCAAGATTTGTAGGCTAATGATGCAATTGTATGTTTACTAAACCAGTGTTCTCAAAGAATATATATTTTTTTCATCATCAAAAAACAGTAAAGAAAGAATCTGTATATTGAAGGTTTTGAGAGAGAGAAAAAAACTAGAAATATGCAGTTGACTTTTTTGTCCACAGATTTGACCGGCAACCAAAGCAGAGCTTGAGTTTAATTGTTTACCATCCGAAGTTAACTAATGTCTTAATACGGCCCGGCCTACACCTTACACACAGTCGCTGTTGACACGTTCGCGCAGCCTTGGAGTCCTCTCCTAACTCTCTAACTTGACAATGTTTCAGACGGTTTTGAAAGGAGATGACAAAACGCAGTTCCACGTCGGGTATTTCCGCGATAATCCGAATGAGCCACCGTGTTTTGTCGCCAGTAATTGTGCTGCCAAGGACGGTACTATCGTTCCCATGGCAGAAAACATATTCGGAGCTGTCAAGTAAGATTTCTAGTCTCTGTTTTTCCACCCTGAATTCTGTCTTGATACGGCATCATGAAGCTAGGTTCCCATAACGGATTTTTCACGTTCCGCCCGTCAAAACATGGGCCGACGGCAACTTTCAACCAATCACACGCAAGAGAGAGAAGAGAGTAGAGCCAAGTACAACTTTTGACGGACGGCAAGGGACGTTTTGCGGTAGTTTGTGTCGGAAAACCACCATTTCAGTGTGGTTCGATCAGCGCTCTTCCGTATTATTCCCAAATTGGTTCAATGATAAAACATTATCATGATCTAAATTATTACTATCATATTATTTCATCTTTTGAAGAATGATAGTTTATATATTATTATATTACTACTTATATTATTTCATTAAAGAAGAATTATTAGTGAAAAATGGAATCATTTTTACCGTTCTAGTTCTTGTTTCTGCCAATAGATTGCATAAAGTGACGTGAACTAACTGGTATGGAAACACACAGTAACGCTGGAAACGATAGGATGGCCGTGCTTGAGAAGGCTGTGAACCATTCAATTCGAATAACCTTGAGGAATGAGATTGCTTTCATTAGCAATCGTTCTCCGTGTAAGGCTCATTCAGTTGGTTTACTTTCAGCTCGTACCTGGGCTCGCTCGCAAAGACGTGCAGTCCGTTTCAGAAGATGAAGGTCACCTCGATTCAGAAAGCTCTCGTGTCGTGGGCTAAGGATCTCCGTTATGATACCAGTTCTGTGACGTCGGCTATGAAAACTCGCCGTAGTAAAGTGGTTACTAAATCATTTCACGGCGCCGGCATTGTTGTTCCCGTGGCCAAGAAAACCGATCTGGGATACAGGGAACTGATCGAAACAGATGGTATGTTGAACCAATACCAGAGTAGGTTCTTTGTTTTTCAGTTGCGTTGAATTATACAACCATTATCTACAGTTTAATCCTAGACGCGGGATGCGCGCTGTGAGATGAGCTTAGAAGTATGGAAATCTAGATGAAAAGTATTCTGTTAGTTCAATCCACATTTACGCACCTTGGATTACTTCAAACGTTCAATAACCTTACCTGCAACTTGTTGATATTTGTAGTGCTGCAACCTGTCGCATATACACTTTGCGAAACCAATTGATCCAAACATTCAATAAAATGTACACATTTATTGCGTTTTCTTTGTTATTTGTCATTCGATTGTTGCAAAAGTCACTGAAAATATGCACGATAATGTTTTTCATATCCAGTGGAAATTTTGAAGCTTTTGAAAAATGTTTGCATTTAAGTATTTTCCATCCGGGTTATTCTTACGGGAATTTTCCAAACTTGCCGAATTTTTTCCGTAAAAACCTCCCGACCGATTTTTCTCAATAACAATCCCAGCCTATTCTGGTACGACAGAAATATGTAGCAAAAGTTTCAAGTCGAAGGTGTTTTTTCCTGACCTGTATGCCGCACACAAAATTACAAAAAAAAACAACATAAAATTCAATTCAATTCAAAAAAAGTTTCAAAAAAGTTTTATTCCAAAAATACTTACAAATTACAATAACATATAGGGACAAAATTACATATACAATTATAATAGACACAAAATTACAAATATAATTATAATATAATACTAAGTTCTTAATTAAATAATATAATCTGGGTAAATTTGTTACGTAATTTGTTGTTAAAAAGTTAACTTATAAGCCGGGGAGTACAGAATGTTGCCAAATATATTTTTGATTTGACTACACAGAATACCTAATTGCAGTGATTTAACTGTGCTTTTTAAGATCATACCGCGGGCCATTTAAAAAGGGCCCGCAGGCCGGAGTTGGCCCGTTGAGAAGCCCTGCCTTATATACTTGATTTATTGAAAAAAAAACTATTCACATAGGCCTACTGAACACTGGACTGCTAGATACCGGACTATTTGGAGAAAAAATGAAATTCAAATTGTGGGAGAAGAACAGTATAATATAATTGTGGTATAAAAAGGACATGAAAATATCTATGTAATTCTAAGATGTTTCTAGAGAAGAATTGATTGGACTGTTGAGTTATTTGTTATAAAGTTGGTTGAATCAATTAAGTGGTTTGAGTGGTTTTCGCGATACCCATATCCAGAATGACCCTAGGGCGTTATCCTAGATTTGAAATAATTTTCTTGAAATTCACGAGTAAATTTACGTAACTTTGTAAGTTGGTAAATTTGTACGATGGATAGAGGTTTCACTGTAATTCATAAATAAAATATTGTAGTTAATGTATTTTGTATCGAATGGTTAACTATTGTAATCAATGCTAGGTATAAGCCCTATAGTTCTTGAATAGGGTAGATCAATAGCCCAGTTATAATTAACATACTTTCAAATCTTGTTCGTGCACTCTGTACTATTTGTATTTGTAAACATTCTTGCAGATGTGCTAGATGCACGGTGGCAAGATATTATTATTCTATTGGATCATTTTCTTGAATTCTAATAATTTCTTTGCAGATCTTCCTTCTTCTTCCAGCTCATTCCAGTCTCTTATCGTCCTCTGGACGAAACCGTTTTTCCCTATGTTTGAGTAAACTCTCTCCACCTCCATTCTTTCTCCTCCCCTATTACTTCTTTGGATCCCCTTTCCAACTCTTCTGCCTAGTATATATATATATGTATCTTTATTCAGACTCTGTCTTACATTGAAAGATTGAAAAAACACAGAATAAAAATCAATTAATTAAAATATAAAACAAATTATCAATAACAACATTTTAGAGAACAACAAAATAAATATAATTTGACTAGGTTTGAATAAGAAAATGTAGAAAAAAGAAATAATTAAATGATGATAACGAAATCATACAAAAATTAAAAAGGGAAAAAAATAAAAATAGTATGCAATGAAAACTACCTATAATATACTACCATAAACTTAATTAACTACCATAAATTTACTGGTATAAACTACCAATTACACCACCTGTAAGAAAAATGGTACGGTATCACACTTTGATGGAAATAATTAGGACTTGTTGTTCGAACAAGGTATTTCGTAAAACAAATGAATAAATAAGTAGGGCCTATAGATTAGTTTCAAATGACCGCAAGGAAATGCGACGTTTGATGTGTCTCTTGCCAATGTTCCAGCTAAACTGAAGAAGATTTTGAGTGCCGTCGTCGAAAGTAAAACCGACAGAGAACGAGACTTGAACTTGGAGAAGTTACAGCCCATCATCACGGCAGCCAACATTGCAAACGACGAGTGCGACTTCGGCACGAGTCTAGAACTGGGCATAGATCTGTTCTCGTTCGGAGGCCAAGTTCTCCAGCGGTCCGCTCTTCAACTCCTGAAGACTGCGTACATGTTGCTACGGCGACACGAGTTTGCCAACATTATCGAGGTGAGATGTGAGAGATCTTCATTGAAGTACTGGAAATTGGCAACATTTGTTATTCAGAGAATGAAAGCTTACGAGGCATCTCAAAATTCAACAGTGTAAGATATAAGATTAATATAAGATAAGATGAGAAATAGAATATTGAGAGAATATAAACCCGGGAGGTGAACGGACATATCGCACCCGGTTCGATCCCCGCCACCGTCCATCTTTACAGGGGTTTTTCGTGGTTTACCTCTGTAGTCTAGGCTAATGCCGGGATGGTTCCTACAATGTAGGCCACGACCGCTTCCTTCCCACTATCCTTCCCACTACCTAAGAAACCTTCACCTCATCATCCCATCATCTCATCAATCATTCATCCGACGCCAATAGATCTTAGTAATCATTACAGTGCGTCGTTAAAACCCAATATAAAAAAAAGAGAATATAAAATTGACAAATCATCATAAAATACAGACAATGTTTTTCGAAAATGCTGGTTAATGACTCAAATTCCGTGGTTATAAAGGTGAAAAGATCAGTCGTTTTCAACAGAAACGCTCAATATTCTTGCCATCGATTTTCACCTCTATGCCACCCTCGGTAGCTCGGTCAGCTGCGGCACCGTCTCGGACACTAGTCACCGCTGGGCGTGGGTTCGAGTCCCGTGCCTCTCACTCATCAACAGTTCATCGTTTCGTAATCACCTGTTCAATCATACCCTCGTAAAACCTAGCTGTTGGTGGGGTCATTGAGCAAGCAATAATCAACAAATAAATTCACCTCTATGCGTACCGTTACATACAATCAACATGTAACCCATTATTGTGAATATTTATTACTGATTGACAGTATTTTATAAGATACTTCTCTGAATGGTGTGAAGCAGTTTCACTACAATATATTCAATTGGAAAGTCAGTGCAATCGTTTATATGTTATGTTGACAGTGAAAATGTTACGCTATGTGTAGGTTCCCCTTATCACTGGTACATTGGATTTTTAATACGTGTCAATTTGTTTTTGTTGTTTCAGGCTCATTTGATGAACCGAAAGAAGGGCTGCAACTTGAGCATTATAAAATAAGTTGCAGTGCTGGTAGCTGCCAACTACCGGTATTCCATCTCTTGATGTATTCTTACGGTCTGCTCATTACTATTGGTACACAATTTATTCCTGTAGAATTGATAAATGCAGTAATTGTTAACGTGAGTACGGTTACGGTCACATAAAGTGATCATTCGAGCATTGAAAAGTATCCTGAAGTAAATATATCGACATTATACGCACTAGAGAATTATAAAACTAGAAGGCAATGTGCTTACACACTCCGCATAGTCTGTGGTAGAAATAACCGTCAATTGTTCGTAGCTTTTTTTCGAATTGAAATTTCCATTTTGTATCAAACCATTCTATGTGACGGCAATTGTACTCTTTGTAAAACATATTTTTCACTTTCTACGGAATTTAATCATAATTAAATTTGTTTGTGATTGATATTCATTATTTAATTGTTTCAAATGACCACAACTTTTGCCCTCCTCCATTCACAGGTCCTTCAAATTTTTCATTATCAATTTTATTTTTTCATCGACATGGAAATCTTGGTATAGATTTGTTGTTTCCCAAATCCCAATTAAGGCCAACGAGGATTAGTTAGTGAGACCGTTTGGAAGCGACACCTCTTGGTTGTTCTGAGACTACGAGGTGGTCTTGTCACCAAATAAATAATCATCTCTGGATTATTTTCAATTGATAACAATGAAGTTTGACACTATCACCGACACTGTCACTGACACCGACACTGTCACCGACACTGTCACTGACAAGGACTTAGCTGTCTGTCACCGAAGAACTGCAAAGAAATTATCAGAATTCAAGAAAATGATCTAATAATAATATCTTGCCATCGTGCATCTAGCACATCTGCAAGATTGTTTATACAAATACAATTTTCAATTTTTTCAATTTCAACATGTTTTTTATTCTTATTAAACAATCAGATGACTAATATAAAATAGAATAACAAACACAAAATGAGAATACGTAATAACAAATGAATTCAATACGAATATACGGTAAATAAGAAGAATAAAGAAGAACTGCCATTAGTGCGAAATAAGTTGATTAATAATAAGAAATACCATATATACAAATACCATATTTCCACACTGCAGGTAAAAGTATTCAAAGCTTGGGTATTTTGGCTGCAAGTGAGATCCTGAAATAAGTTACTTTAAGATACTAAGATAATAAGATACTTCTCATACTGACTAGTCGGTAATTGGAGTGTATGGGCGTCGATTTAGCGGAATATCAGTCTTTTGGTGATGACTTTTTGAACGGTATGAGATATGAAAACTGTAATATGGATCAAAAATATATTTAATACCTTCAAGATGGTATGAGTTGAAATGTTTGACTTATTTTGCATGATTTTAACAGGTATACAACTGAAACAGTACATTTTTCAGCTCTATAGGTATAACCTGCAAGGTTGTGAAAATGTTTGAATTTAACGTTGATTTAAAACTAGGCGAACGCGAAATATGCGTTGTAAAATGAGCGAGATATTTGAATAAGCCATAAGGTACAATAACAGTCCTACATTTGCTACTTTATCGACTCTGGTATTCTACACACTTTGTCCTTCATTTAATTGCTACTTTATCTTCTCTTGTATTCTACACACCTTGACAAATATGAAGAACATTTAATGCTTGGGCAAATATCGAATCTAGGAAGCAGTGAATCTTGGCTCATTTCCATATATTTAATGTATAAAAACAGTTATTTGAATTTTTTTCTTCGGAACGGCTGATTCGAATTGCTTACAAAATGGTGGTTATGTGTGTCATTCATGTTTGAACACTCAGAGAAAATTTTATTTTTTTCGGAGAGGTTTCATTTTTTCAAATTTTCTCACCCAGCCTAATCTTATGGGGTTTTTAAAAACTTTGACATGATATTTCTCAAAATATAATCGACCGATTCATTCCAAAAACTATACAGTTCCAAGTTGTAAAAGTTGGCCTGTATAAAAAAAGTTTCATGTTGATCAGTCAAACCCTGCAACCTGTGCAGTGCCCAAAAAAAAAAAAAAAAAACACAGACAAAGCCCTATATAAGAGTGGGATGGAGACTTTGCTACGCTCATCTAATCACATCATTTTGAGGGGCGCTGAATAGCGTATACCGGAACACAGATACTTCCAAGAGTGAACGTGGGCTTGGCGTGAAATAGTGTTGTAAGAGCTGCTATTTCGTGGAATCGGTTAGGGTTATTTGGGTCAGAATTTGATCGTTAACACGAATAGGTACAAACTCTCTAACCACTTTCACTTCCTCTTTTCAAGTCGAGAAGCCACCATTTTGAATGTATGTGAGAATGTAGATATCTCCTACCTTTCAAAAGTTATACAAAAAAATATATATATTTACCGCACAGTAGCTGAGTGGTTAGTGCACTTGCTTCGTGTGATCCGGGAGGTGAAGGGACATATCGGACCCGGTTCGATCCCCGCTACCGTCCATCTTCACATAGGTGCATCGTGGTTTCCCTCTGTAGTCTACGCTGATGCCGGGATGGTTCCCACAATATAGGCCACGACTGCTTCCTTCCCACTATCCTTCCCACTACCCATGAAACCTTCATCTCACCATCCCATCATCTCATTAATCATTCATCCGACGCCAATAGATCTTAGTAATCATTACAGTGCATCGTTAAAACCCAATGAAAATATATATATATTTTGCCAGTATCTAGGATATGATCCATCATTCGAAGCCTATTATTAAACAATTGATACGAAGCTTCTCTTCATGAATCAATATCAATAAGAATCAATATGTAAATGATTTACATTTTTGAAAGCTATATTTTTCATTATTACAAATAATTATTAAACAAAATTATGAATCCTGAAATGTTAATAAGAAAACTGAATGCGTAGTATGCAATTCATTTGTGCACAGTGCGCGTAGAATGAAAATGAAACTGTGTCGTTTCAAATTGATTAAAAACAAAGCAATAATTCAGAAATTGATGATGAATCAATTTACCGGTATTGGTATTTAATCATCTTTTTGTCCAAAAGACTTCAGTATAAGACGTAGAAACTTGAAACTTGAAACTTGAAACTTGAGAAACTTGCAGTATAAGATGTAGAAACTTGAAACTTGAGTAAACTTGAAATTTGAGTAAACTTGAAACTTGAGTAAGCTTGAAACTTGAGAAACTTGCAGTATAAGATGTAGAAACTTGAAACTTGAGAAACTTGCAGTATAAGATGTAGAAACTTGAAACTTGAGTAAACTTGAAACTTGAGTAAACTTGAAACTTGAGTAAGCTTGAAACTTGAGAAACTTGCAGTATAAGATGTAGAAACTTGAAACTTGAGTAAACTTGAAACTTGAGTAAACTTGAAACTTGAGTAAGCTTGAAACTTGAGAAACTTGCAGTATAAGATGTAGAAACTTGAAACTTGAGTGAAACTTGAGTAAGCTTGAAACTTGAGAAACTTGCAGTATAAGATGTAGAAACTTGAAACTTGAGTAAACTTGAAACTTGAGTAAACTTGAAACTTGAGTAAGCTTGAAACTTGAGAAACTTGCAGTATAAGATGTAGAAACTTGAAACTTGAGTAAACTTGAAACTTGAGTAAGCTTGAAGCTTGAGAAACTTGCAGTATAAGATGTAGAAACTTGAAACTTGAGTAAACTTGAAACTTGAGTAAGCTTGAAACTTGAGAAACTTGCAGTATAAGATGTAGAAACTTGAAACTTGAGTAAACTTGAAACTTGAGAAACTTGAGTAAAAAATTATCATGGAGTGAAGTCCCAAAACATTAACAAGTATATAGACCCAGCCCTGATCTATCCAAGTCGATAATATTAACATAGAATTCGATACGTCGTCAATTTATACTAATATTATTACATGCTTTAAAATACTCAGTATTGTTAATAGAAATAAGATGGCAGTGATGTAATGGTTTGGATCTCAAGGTGTATATATATATATATATATATATATATATATATATATATATATATATATATATATATATATATATATATATATGTATATATATATATATATATATATATATATATATATATATATATATATATATATATATATATATATATATATATATATATATATATATATATATATATATATATATATATATATATATATATATATATATATATATATATATATAATAACCAATCCAAAGATAAGTTGATATGTTCCAGCTCATCCATCAACGCGGCAACACATAACGCGTTTGCCTAGTTGTATAGTCAACTGATAAAGTGTTGATTATTTAATTGTGGTTCGCAAGCCCGGGAGCATAATGGCCACTGAAGAGCATAGAATATTTCTCTATGCCCTCTTCAGCCGACTTCAGAAGTGTTAGTTGTAATGAAATGGCGTGTTACTTTCCCCACCTGTAGAGCTGGATACTGACCCGCACAGCATTGCTGTACAACAAGTAGTCAATCTTTTAATTGAATCTCTGGAAGCATCGTTTAGACATTTTACTAACGACTATCTGTTTAAGGCGTCCCCAGTCTTCATAGGGCAAACATTTCCCGCCAGGTTGATTATTAGTGAAAATATTGTGAATTTTCATTATGGATATCATGGATATAAATGTTTATTATGGAAATTTATGGATCGACAATATTTCAGAAAGTCAAGTCAAGTTTTATTTCCATTAATTGTACATTACATATGACACAGTGTGAGCACAAATGACAAGGTATGAACACAAACCCTTTAGGATGTATACCATTAAGGGTGTATGGAAAGGTTCTTTACCATATATAACTTATTAAAAAATGAGTTAATAATATAATACAAGATAAATGATACTTTTCTGCACAATGTGAATCAGTTTCACAACAACACGTTCATCCGGAAAGCCACTACGATTGTTTATGCTTCAGTTGAGACTGAAAATGGTCACAAAGTATACACCTCGCGTTACATACATCACTTGATTACTCTCTGAGATATTTCGTAGTGTACGATATCGGTGTGTTTGTAAACCAACTGCCTTTGGGCTGAACTAAAATGCAACAGGTCGACCACTTGTGCTTGGCGTACAAGACCGGGGAAAGTCACGCCATTTTCTGTTGTAAATCAAGGTGACAGAAAGTATTTATCTGCATCACAGCGGTTATAGCATATTTGAAAGTGAAACTACCCATGCATACAGCACCCGCAATGAGAATAATCTTGTCACTTCTAGTCATAGCACTGCCCTTTATGAGTCGGGACTTGACCATAATGCTGTGAACATTTGTATTGCTCTTCCTAAAGAATTATCATGTATAGAATCTTTTAATCTTTTTAAAATTAATGTGAAGCGTTATCTGTTGGACAAGGAGTTTTATGATATCGATGAACTTATATAATCTTGAAGCTATTATAATTATCTGTGTTTCTCGCTTATTAGAATTTTGATATCTCATACCGTTCAAAAGTTATCACCAAAAAACTGATATTTCGCTAAATCGACTCCCGTGGACTCTTAAGGTCTGAACATTTGTATTTGTATTATCTTGACGAAACATAACTTGTAAATGAGTATTCTGTGAATAAACTATTATTATTATTATTATTATTATCATTATAAAAAATCAAATGCTAATATAATAGCAATATCTTTTATGACAAGATTAATATGTTTTATTTATTATTAAAAGAGAAGTGAAGAAGTTTTTTATTTGTTTAAATTGTAATATTAAGGTCCGGTATTACCAAGTCCAGTTAGTCTTTATCTGACAGTTCAAACTTGTTATCACCATGGTTACCTGTGCTATTTGTTTTCACCAACTCTCAGATAAATACTAACTGGCTGTGGTAATACTGGGCCCAAGTCAACTAGCTGCTATCCAGACATTTCTGGTGATGTACATTTTTGTATGACAACATAATTAGTAGACCCACAGACAAGTCTGTTTTGACTTTGTGGGTCTACGATATTTGTAACCAACTTATATTTTGTGAAATAAATAAATCTTCTCAAAAAAAAAAAAAAAATTATCATTATTATTATTATTATAGGTATGCTGACGAAATTTGATTTAAACCCTATGGAATCACTTTTTATGTCTCGACATTTCAATAAACTCCCTGCGGGGCAAAGTGGATCTAGCACTCGTACCAAGCTGTTGCATGGTGTGGTCGCCAAGATACATAAATATATATTTTTATATATTTATGTACATGAACATTTCACCAAGTACGTCCTGACTCGGCGACTGTCCTGGGCTTGAACTGTCCTGGGTTTGAACTGTCCTGATTCACCAACTGTCCAAAACAATAGAAATCCCGACTTGATGACTTTCCGATTCGTCTTCAAATTTCACCTCATTTCTACCAAGTCTACGGCTCGCGACGCTACCACACGGCGTCGCTGTGCGTGCCTGCCGAGCGACGCCCCCCCCCCCCCCCCCACCCCCCTTACGGACGTCGAGAGACAGCCGCTGGGAGGCGTCGCGAGCCCACAGTCAGTATCGAGCCAGGCAGGCAAGCAAGCAGCGAGCTCGGCCGCGTCGTTCTAGCCACTTGGTTAACCTAATTTCACTTACGAATGTACACTTTTGGCCAGGAAATAGAGTCTCGCTGATAAGTAACCGTGTCGTCTGTTGTTATTGCTGTGATTTCAAGGTCTTTCGATGGTTTCCACTGGAATATTACGTCTGAACGAAAACCATCTCGTAACAAAAACCATTTGTGGATATTTTTAATGAGAAACTATATTTACATTTTGATGATTTATCGTTATAGCTCGTAAGGAATATAATAAACTACTTTTTAAAATATATGTATTATCGAAATACAATTGTGATATATTAATTATAAAATTAATTATTTTCATATGAATGGTTTTGTAAAAATAGTTTTTTTTTCTTGACGCATATACCGTGTGTGTGTGATAAGTGGACGGTTAATGACGAGTGGATAGAAGTGAGAACCGAAAGTTGATTAATGGCCTGAAGAACAGACTACATGGCTGCCAGTGGAAGCTGATATGTGATAAAATCTATATTTGGAAATGTTTCCGCTGAGCGATGAACGTCAAATGGATTCACCTTGCTTCTCATGGTACGTACCTTACTCGTACTGTCACAGCCCTGTCGTGATTGGTTCGGGGGAGTGTTGCCATGACGCGGCCAAAATACTCCTCAAGTGTCTATGATTGATGATGATTATTGTTTGCTTAACGACCCCACCAACAGCTAGGTGATACGGGGGTACGAATGAGCGGATGATAATGATATTATGAAGTGATGATAAGTGAAAGGACGTTTACAAAACCTATGCTTTATGCGGGACTCGAACCCACGCCCAACGATAACTTCAGTTTTTGAAGCGGTGCCTCAGCTGACCGAGCTACCGAGGGTGGCTCAAGTATCTATATAGTATGTTTTTTTTTAATATCATCGAAACTTGATATACAACCTTTGTTTCCCAATTAAGGCTATGGATGAAAGATAGGATCGTTTGGACGGGGCACCACAAGGGCGATCTTACCACCCCATTTTAATTAGATAAAAGTCTGTCAGTTTCCAAACGTCCGGAACACATTATGACTGTTTCTGTGATATGTATATCCGGACACAAAACACACGAATGTTGATATCTTCCACTTTGAACTAAGTCTCTTGGGCAATGATCACTTCTTTCCATTAACAGCAGATGTAAAGTTTATCATTATACAAAATGGACAAAGAAAAAAATTAGTGAATGATATAATACCAGATACGGATATTTAAATTTTGGGTATTTCAGATAAAAAAAAAACATTCGAAACATGTATTCTAAATACTAAATACAAGATGGTATATTAAGATATTTTCAAAAGATACATTCTAAAAAATACTTTTAAAAGATACATTATGAAGATACTTTTTGTAAAATAAAAGAATGAGTAGGTGAAAATATAAATGACACTTATGAACGTACCATGCCTATTTTTTTTTCGTTTTTTCATGATTTTTAATTTTTTTAAAAAATTTTTTCAAAGTTTATAAGCTCCGTTCCACCTGCCTGCGGTATACGCGAGGTTTATACACCAACCTGACCTACCTAACCTGAACCACTGTCCACCTTGGTCACCTTTATCAGATCACAAAAAGCATCAAATTCAAGTGAGTAAAAAACATATTAAAATAAACTAAATACAAAATGTCCGAACTATACACCATAGATATAAACAAGATATATCAGAAAACACAAACATCGAACAAAAATTCGCCATGGTGAGTTAATCAGTAGAATTACCGGAAAAAATATACATGACAGTGAAATTAATTTGCTGAAGTTTCAATATAATTTCAATGATTTTGAAAGAAAGTTTACGTTAGTACGTGGTGTACGTAGTTTGGTGTATAAGTGAGGTTAGGAAGTCTGATCATGAATTTGATGGTCGGTGATTACTCAAAGCGATTCAGTCAATAATTCTAAATTCCTTTTAGTCATTCTGGATCTTCAAGCTAGAGTGAGATATGATTATTTCATCGGATCACTTTTGATCGATGAAAAAAAATTCCGTGTATTTTAATAATTTGGATAAGATATACAAGATACATTGAGAATGAGTATTTGAAATAGAAAATATAAGATACAAATAGATCTAAAATACGTATCTTGAGGTACATGTGTATCTAGATCTGCCCATGTCTGCTAGTTGCTGGTACAATCTCTCTCCAGAGAGTTGAAAATATTGTGTTTTGAATATTGGAGAGGAGTCGGCCGTAGCCTGTTGTTGAGAAACCATCCCAGTATTGACCTGAACGACAAAGGGAAACTACGAAATAACCCTGTCCGGATGGTTCTTACCCCGGTCTCCTGAATGACGATTCAGTATGCTAGCCACTCGACCACTCGTCTCAGTGAGTTTAGTATAGACTTATAGCTGTTTGCACAGCTTTGGAACGATGTTACCTATTCATCGGTACGATAGCTATAATCTAAGACTGAAGCTAGGAAAACGACATTGCGGTTCATGGATGAGCGAGTGATGAGAGAATAAAGTATTGTTTCACTACATGTACTCAGCATGTATTAGCATGCAGCTTGAACTCTTTCTGAAAATGTGCTATTCCCAATGAAAACAAATCCAAAAATATCTCATTCCTGAAAAATTCAATTCCATAAATCCCTCATTCCTGAATGACTCGATTCCACAAATCCCTCATTCCTGAATGACTCGATTCCACAAATCCCTCATTCCTGAATGACTCGATTCCACAAATCCCTCATTCCTGAATGACTCGATTCCACAAATCCCTCATTCCTGAATGGCTCGATTCCACAAATCCCTCATTCTTGAATGACTCGATTCCACAAATCCCTCATTCCTGAATGACTCGATTCCACAAATCCCTCATTCCTGAATGACTCGATTCCACAAATCCCTCATTCCTAAATAACTCGATTCCACAAATCCCTCATTCTTGAATGACTCGATTCCACAAATCCCTCATTCCTGAATTACTCGATTCCACAAATCCCTCATTCCTGAATGACTCGATTCCACAAATCCCTCATTCCTGAATGACTCGATTCCACAAATCCCTCATTCCTGAATGACTCGATTCCACAAATCCCTCATTCCTGAATGGCTCGATTCCACAAATCCCTCATTCTTGAATGACTCGATTCCACAAATCCCTCATTCCTGAATTACTCGATTCCACAAATCCCTCATTCTTGAATGACTCGATTCCACAAATCCCTCATTCCTGAATTACTCGATTCCACAAATCCCTCATTCCTAAATAACTCGATTCCACAAATCCCTCATTCCTGAATGGCTCGATTCCACAAATCCCTCATTCTTGAATGGCTCGATTCCACAAATCCCTCATTCCTGAATGGCTCGATTCCACAAATCCCTCATTCTTGAATGACTTGATTCCACAAATCCCTCATTCCTGAATGGCTCGATTCCACAAATCCCTCATTCCTGAATGGCTCGATTCCACAAATCCCTCATTCCTGAATGACTCGATTCCACAAATCCGTCATTCCTGAATGGCTCGATTCCACAAATCCCACATTCCTGAATGGCTCGATTCCACAAATCCCTCATTCTTGAATGACTCGATTCCACAAATCCCTCATTCTTGAATGACTCGATTCCACAAATCCCTCATTCTTGAATGACTCAATTCCACAAATCCCTCATTCCTGAATGACTCGATTCCACAAATCCCTCATTCCTGAATGGCTCGATTCCACAAATCCCTCATCCCTGAATGGCTCGATTCCACAAATCCCTCATTCCTGAATGGCTCGATTCCACAAATCCTTCATTCCTGAATGGCTCGATTCCACAAATCCCTCATTCTTGAATGACTCGATTCCACAAATCCCTCATTCCTGAATGGCTCGATTCCACAAATCCCTCATCCCTGAATGGCTCGATTCCACAAATCCCAGATTCCTGAATGGCTCGATTCCACAAATCCTCCATTCCTGAATGGCTCGATTCCACAAATCCCTCATTCTTGAATGACTCGATTCCACAAATCCCTCATTCCTGAATGGCTCGATTCCACAAATCCCTCATTCCTGAATGACTCGATTCCACAAATCCCTCATTCCTGAATGGCTCGATTCCACAAATCCCTCATTCCTGAATGACTCGATTCCACAAATCCCTCATTCCTGAATGGCTCGATTCCACAAATCCCTCATTCCTGAATGGCTCGATTCCACAAATCCCTCATTCCTGAATGGCTCGATTCCACAAATCCCTCATTCCTGAATGGCTCGATTCCACAAATCCCTCATTCCTGAATGACTCGATTCCACAAATCCCTCATTCCTGAATGGCTCGATTCCACAAATCCCTCATTCCTGAATGACTCGATTCCACAAATCCCTCATTCCTGAATGGCTCGATTCCACAAATCCTTCATTCCTGAATGGCTCGATTCCACAAATCCCTCATTCTTGAATGACTCGATTCCACAAATCCCTCATTCCTGAATGGCTCGATTCCACAAATCCCTCATTCCTGAATGACTCGATTCCACAAATCCCTCATTCCTGAATGGCTCGATTCCACAAATCCCTCATTCCTGAATGACTCGATTCCACAAATCCCTCATTCCTGAATGACTTGATTCCACAAATCCCTCATTCCTGAATGGCTCGATTCCACAAATCCCTCATTCCTGAATGACTCGATTCCACAAATCCCTCATTCCTGAATGGCTCGATTCCACAAATCCCTCATTCCTGAATGACTCGATTCCACAAATCCCTCATTCCTGAATGGCTCGATTCCACAAATCCTTCATTCCTGAATGGCTCGATTCCACAAATCCCTCATTCTTGAATGACTCGATTCCACAAATCCCTCATTCCTGAATGGCTCGATTCCACAAATACCTCATCCCTGAATGGCTCGATTCCACAAATCCCTCATTCCTGAATGGCTCGATTCCACAAATCCTTCATTCCTGAATGGCTCGATTCCACAAATCCCTCATTCTTGAATGACTCGATTCCACAAATCCCTCATTCCTGAATGGCTCGATTCCACAAATCCCTCATTCCTGAATGACTCGATTCCACAAATCCCTCATTCCTGAATGGCTCGATTCCACAAATCCCTCATTCCTGAATGACTCGATTCCACAAATCCCTCATTCCTGAATGGCTCGATTCCACAAATCCCTCATTCCTGAATGGCTCGATTCCACAAATCCCTCATTCTTGAATGACTCGATTCCACAAATCCCTCATTCCTGAATGACTCGATTCCACAAATCCCTCATTCCTGAATGACTCGATTCCACAAATCCTTCATTCCTGAATGACTCGATTCCACAAATCCCTCATTCCTGAATGACTCGATTCCACAAATCCCTCATTCCTGAATGGCTCGATTCCACAAATCCTTCATTCCTGAATGGCTCGATTCCACAAATCCCTCATTCTTGAATGACTCGATTCCACAAATCCCTCATTCCTGAATGGCTCGATTCCACAAATCCCTCATTCCTGAATGACTCGATTCCACAAATCCCTCATTCCTGAATGGCTCGATTCCACAAATCCCTCATTCCTGAATGACTCGATTCCACAAATCCCTCATTCCTGAATGGCTCGATTCCACAAATCCCTCATTCCTGAATGGCTCGATTCCACAAATCCCTCATTCTTGAATGACTTGATTCCACAAATCCCTCATTCCTGAATGGCTCGATTCCACAAATCCCTCATTCCTGAATGGCTCGATTCCACAAATCCCTCATTCCTGAATGACTCGATTCCACAAATCCCTCATTCCTGAATGGCTCGATTCCACAAATCCCACATTCCTGAATGGCTCGATTCCACAAATCCCTCATTCTTGAATGACTCGATTCCACAAATCCCTCATTCTTGAATGACTCGATTCCACAAATCCCTCATTCTTGAATGACTCAATTCCACAAATCCCTCATTCCTGAATGACTCGATTCCACAAATCCCTCATTCCTGAATGGCTCGATTCCACAAATCCCTCATCCCTGAATGGCTCGATTCCACAAATCCCTCATTCCTGAATGGCTCGATTCCACAAATCCTTCATTCCTGAATGGCTCGATTCCACAAATCCCTCATTCTTGAATGACTCGATTCCACAAATCCCTCATTCCTGAATGGCTCGATTCCACAAATCCCTCATCCCTGAATGGCTCGATTCCACAAATCCCAGATTCCTGAATGGCTCGATTCCACAAATCCTCCATTCCTGAATGGCTCGATTCCACAAATCCCTCATTCTTGAATGACTCGATTCCACAAATCCCTCATTCCTGAATGGCTCGATTCCACAAATCCCTCATTCCTGAATGACTCGATTCCACAAATCCCTCATTCCTGAATGGCTCGATTCCACAAATCCCTCATTCCTGAATGACTCGATTCCACAAATCCCTCATTCCTGAATGGCTCGATTCCACAAATCCCTCATTCCTGAATGGCTCGATTCCACAAATCCCTCATTCCTGAATGACTCGATTTCACAAATCCCTCATTCCTGAATGGCTCGATTCCACAAATCCCTCATTCCTGAATGACTCGATTCCACAAATCCCTCATTCCTGAATGGCTCGATTCCACAAATCCTTCATTCCTGAATGGCTCGATTCCACAAATCCCTCATTCTTGAATGACTCGATTCCACAAATCCCTCATTCCTGAATGGCTCGATTCCACAAATCCCTCATTCCTGAATGACTCGATTCCACAAATCCCTCATTCCTGAATGGCTCGATTCCACAAATCCCTCATTCCTGAATGACTCGATTCCACAAATCCCTCATTCCTGAATGACTTGATTCCACAAATCCCTCATTCCTGAATGGCTCGATTCCACAAATCCCTCATTCCTGAATGACTCGATTCCACAAATCCCTCATTCCTGAATGGCTCGATTCCACAAATCCCTCATTCCTGAATGACTCGATTCCACAAATCCCTCATTCCTGAATGGCTCGATTCCACAAATCCTTCATTCCTGAATGGCTCGATTCCACAAATCCCTCATTCTTGAATGACTCGATTCCACAAATCCCTCATTCCTGAATGGCTCGATTCCACAAATCCCTCATCCCTGAATGGCTCGATTCCACAAATCCCTCATTCTTGAATGACTCGATTCCACAAATCCCTCATTCCTG
Source organism: Brachyptera risi (assembly GCA_964007535.1). NCBI lineage: Eukaryota > Metazoa > Arthropoda > Insecta > Plecoptera > Taeniopterygidae > Brachyptera > Brachyptera risi. Next base: position 1,717,173 of record OZ023330.1, on the reverse strand, counting down.
AATGGCTCGATTCCACAAATCCCTCATTCCTGAATGACTCGATTCCACAAATCCCTCATTCCTGAATGGCTCGATTCCACAAATCCCTCATTCCTGAATGACTCGATTCCACAAATCCCTCATTCCTGAATGGCTCGATTCCACAAATCCCTCATTCCTGAATGGCTCGATTCCACAAATCCCTCATTCTTGAATGACTCGATTCCACAAATCCCTCATTCCTGAATGACTCGATTCCACAAATCCCTCATTCCTGAATGACTCGATTCCACAAATCCCTCATTCCTGAATGACTCGATTCCACAAATCCCTCATTCCTGAATGACTCGATTCCACAAATCCCTCATTCCTGAATGGCTCGATTCCACAAATCCTTCATTCCTGAATGGCTCGATTCCACAAATCCCTCATTCTTGAATGACTCGATTCCACAAATCCCTCATTCCTGAATGGCTCGATTCCACAAATCCCTCATTCCTGAATGACTCGATTCCACAAATCCCTCATTCCTGAATGGCTCGATTCCACAAATCCCTCATTCCTGAATGACTCGATTCCACAAATCCCTCATTCCTGAATGACTCGATTCCACAAATCCCTCATTCCTGAATGGCTCGATTCCACAAATCCCTCATTCTTGAATGACTCGATTCCACAAATCCCTCATTCCTGAATGACTCGATTCCACAAATCCCTCATTCCTGAATGACTCGATTCCACAAATCCCTCATTCTTGAATGACTCGATTCCACAAATCCCTCATTCCTGAATGGCTCGATTCCACAAATCCCTCATTCCTGAATGGCTCGATTCCACAAATCCTTCATTCCTGAATGGCTCGATTCCACAAATCCCTCATTCTTGAATGACTCGATTCCACAAATCCCTCATTCCTGAATGGCTCGATTCCACAAATCCCTCATTCCTGAATGACTCGATTCCACAAATCCCTCATTCCTGAATGGCTCGATTCCACAAATCCCTCATTCCTGAATGGCTCGATTCCACAAATCCCTCATTCTTGAATGACTCGATTCCACAAATCCCTCATTCCTGAATGACTCGATTCCACAAATCCCTCATTCCTGAATGACTCGATTCCACAAATCCCTCATTCCTGAATGACTCGATTCCACAAATCCCTCATTCCTGAATGACTCGATTCCACAAATCCCTCATTCCTGAATGACTCGATTCCACAAATCCCTCATTCCTGAATGACTCGATTCCACAAATCCCTCATTCCTGAATGACTCGATTCCACAAATCCCTTATTCCTGAATGACTCGATTCCACAAATCCCTCATTCCTGAATGACTCGATTCCACAAATCCCTCATTCCTGAATGACTCGATTCCACAAATCCCTCATTCCTGAATGACTCGATTCCACAAATCCCTCATTCCTGAATGACTCGATTCCACAAATCCCTCATTCCTGAATGACTCGATTCCACAAATCCCTCATTCCTGAATGACTCGATTCCACAAATCCCTCATTCCCGAATGACTCGATTCCACAAATCCCTCATTCCTGAATTACTCGATTCCACAAATCCCTCATTCCTGAATTACTCGATTCCACAAATCCCTCATTCCTGAATGACTCGATTCCACAAATCCCTCATTTCAAAGGTATACAGATTCTCATTCCAAGTGTACCGATTTGAAACATCTTCCATTCTCATAACAATTAACACTCGGCTCCAGAAATCTTTCATTTTAAATGCTCGTCCGAGTTGAACTCATTCCAAAGTGAACATATTCCACAAATATGCTATTCCAAATATAACTTGTTCCAGCTAGAACTCATTTGAGTAGCATCTCGCTACCCACTTCGTTCCATGATGTACATTTTCTTGAATGGCGAGCGGAGCTTCATTACTTTGTACATTATTCAATTTCAATACTTTATTTGCCTACTCGATTTTAACATTCTAAAATAGTTCATGATAAAATATAAGGCACGTCAAAAATATAATAAAAACTAACATAATATAAACTAAAACTGAACTATATGTATGGGATTTACATATGAAAAGAAAAGACCATTCATACACAACATCCTGCACATTCATACATTCATTCCCCACATTCATTCATAAATTCATTCCCCTCATTCATTCATACATTCATTCCTCACATTCATTCATACACAACATCCTGCACATTCATACATACATTCCCCACATTCATTCATACATTCATTCCCCACATTCATTCCCCACATTCATTCATACACAACATCCTGCACATTCATACATACATTCCCCACATTCATTCATACATTCATTCCTCACATTCATACATACATTCATTCCTCACATTCATTCATACATTCGTTCCCCACATTCATTCCCCACATTCATACATACATTCATTCATACATTCATTCATACATTCATTCCTCACATTCATTCATACACAACATCCTGCACTTTCATACATACATTCCCCACATTCATTCATACATTCATTCCTCACATTCATACATACATTCATTCCTCACATTCATTCATACATTCGTTCCCCACATTCATTCATAAATTCAATCATGTTTTATTCTACAGTCATTCCTTATGCTACTAATACATTTTTGCTGTGTCAAAAACCTCATTCTCACAGTAAAAACAGTTCAAGATCAAAAAATTTTTCAATTCAACTTTGAAAAGCATTAGCGAGTCAATACATGAAGTATAATCAGGAAGCATGTTATAACATGTGATACCCTTGAAAGTACAGTCTTGTCGATATCAAGTTGTTCTGTGGAATGCATTATGGATGTCGGCTCTGGATCTTGTCAAGTGATTAGGTATGTCTGAATTTAAATGGAAATGAGATATATTTTTCTTGATGTTAATTATTGTTTCATAAATATACTAACTTGGTGTAGTTGAAATACCAAACTCTCTGAATAGTTATCTAGCTCATAGAAAGTTATATAAGCGAGCTTCGTTAATATTCGCTGTACTCCATTGCAAGAAGTCGTCGTATCACATAATACAAATTGTTTACGTTTTTTCTACGAAACGATCTATTAAATATGCAAATAAGAACGAATAAACTTTTCTAATATCAACATCGAAACTTGATACAAAATCATTGTTCCCCAATTAAGGCTAAGGATGAAAGGTAGGATAGTTTGGACGGGGCACCACAAGGGCGATCTTACCACGCAAAGAAAAATTAATAATAATACATATTACAAAAAATAAATTTCATAATAATAATAATATATATTCATTTATTCAGTATTTCACCATTACATTCACAGATATATTACACTATTATATATATATTTTTTTTCACA
>OZ023330.1:1693864-1703864 GCA_964007535.1 Brachyptera risi | reverse complement strand
AACGAGTTGCTTTATTCATACCGTTACCACGACCAGTCATTGCGAGCCTTTCTGTCGTCTGGTCAGCAAAGTCAGGTATTCTACATTCAGGAAATATAGGGTGTTTGCACGACTTTCGTCTTCCCCCCGTTTCACCTTCTGCGCACCCCCGTGGCCACAAACAACCTCGTCCGCCGCCATGATTAGGTGAAAACAAGACTGCTATTATTTTACCGCGTAGTTTGAATACCAATATCATAAATCTGTCACTTCAAATAGGCGAGTTCTCTAAATTCAATAATTACGGTGTTTTCTTGTAGGGCCTACCTAATATACAGTGTTTTATGTTCTCGTTATTTTGTTATTATCATTACTATTAATCGTACGAAAACCTTGTAAGCCTACTTGGCCCAGGCCTAAGCCCACCAGCTATTACCCTCTTTGAAGCCTACCATGCCTCCAAAAACAGTGCTTAAAGTATTTTGCAACAATTATATTAAAACGCTTATAGGTAGTGATTTGGATCGATATAATAATAAAATAAGAAACTTGTGTCACAACATGGACCCGTACGAGGTTAGAATTGCTGCCTTGTCGAGCAATATTGAGCTATGGCCCAAGATGACTCACGTCCACATCGTGAACTATTTGTGTTTGACAACAAGCCATGTTGCATTATGTCAAATGAAGGCGTACCATTTGTATCACTTATCACTGGAACTGCCAGATAAGAACATTCTTCTCTTTGGAACGGTAAGCTATAAGCCTTGTCATAATGAGCAGTCTGGGAAAAGTCAGTCTCTCACCCCAATATTCAGGAGCTCTCAAATTCACTTCCATCTCCCTCGTTCGACCAAATCTCGTGCCTGATTCTGTGAGCAATGTTTATACAGAATCGTGTCCGGAATTCTGATCGAATGTCTCAGAAGACGACGACAGTTGGTAATCGCTTTTAGCTTTCGACTGAACTGAATCTATTTCATTGGAAATCCAATAATCGACTCTTCGCTTGTCTAAAAATAAACCGTTAATGGGTCAGTTTGGTTCGAGGCTCGTTTCTATATCGCCAAACAGACGCCGATTGACCAGTTTCATAACCAGTAGCAACAGTCAACCAACGGTGATGATTATTGTCTGCTTAACGACCCCACCGACAGCTAGGTTACACGGGGGTACGAACGAGCAGGTGATTATGAAGCTATGAAGTGATGATAAGTGAGAGAGGATGTTTACAAAAACCTCATGTCTTATGCGGGACTCGAACCCACGCCCAGCGGTGACTTAGCTGACTGAGCTACCAAGGGTGGCACATCTATACTGTGGATGGCGAACAGTTCGAAATCTAAATATCAAATGGTATATTTTATTGGGTATTTATCATTTTTTGATATGATGACATCGATGTTGTGATGCCCCGTCCAAACGATCCTATCTTTCATCCACAACAATAATTTTGTATCAAGTTTCGATTTTTTTTTTTTTGAAAAAAAAAATTATTATTATTATTATTATCACAGTTCATGCACTATACTACTAACTATAACTTCTATTCTAGAATAGCTTTTATACTGAGACGAGTGGCCGAGTGGTAAATACACTGAATCGTCATTCAGGAGACCGGGGTTTTCTGTGGTTTCCCTCTGTCGTTCAGGTCAATACTGAGATGGTTCCTCAACAACAGGCCATGCACGACCGACTCTTTCCCACCATCCAAAAATACCTAATAAAAAAATTCATCTCATCATCCCATCATCACATATATCATTCACCGACGCCAATAGATCTTAGTCATCAGTAAAGTGCGTCGTTCAACCCAATATAATAGCTTCTATTGTATAAAATATGTATTTGTATATATATATATATATATATATATATATATATATATATATATATATATATATATATATTTAACTTATATATATAACTTATATATATATATATATATATATATATATATATATATATATATATATATAACTTAAATATATATATGTATATATATATATATATATATATATATATATATATATATATATATATATATATATATATATACATATATATATATATATATATATATATATATATATATATATATATATATATATATATATATATATATGTATATATATAAATATTCGAGAATTGAGACCAGAAGTCAAGCACATTGTTAGGGTATTGAAGTGAGGTGGATGGCAATCGCGACTCCCCTCTCGCTTGTATACGTACATTCCCTCAAGTACCACGCTATTGTTATTGTGCACAGTTGCACAGACTCCCACTGAAGAGGTGACACAATCAATGCTTATAGCGAGACGAGACGAGGAAAACGCACATTTCGTCATTTCGATGGGAGAACGAAGTGATGTTATGTATTTATGTGTTCATCATTGTTTCTAAAACTAGTGTAAAACCTGAAGTGGGTGATCGATAAACGGTGGTGATTTGTGATCGTTGCCATTTGTTTCATTTTGTGTAGAAAATATATTTTCATATTTTTTTCTAGTTTTTTAATTGTATGAGCGGAGCGAAGACTCAATTTGGCCATACCCGAAAAAAAAGTGACTGTTTTTTTTTGTTCGCGCTCCACAGGTCAAACGAAAATGAAAAATGAAAAGAAACTTGGCATACACAAGTGTCATTATATAATTCGATACTGTATAGTTTTTAGGTGCGATCGGTTGAACCACTTCTGAGAAAACTCATTTTCAAGTTTTCAAAAATCCCATTAGAATAACCCAGAGGAAAATATTCGTAAAATAATTTTCATCCGAGACATTTCAAAATATCAGGAAAGTTTAATATAATAATGATACACATTATTTCGAACTTTCACCTAAATCGAATCAGCCGTTTTGATGTAAAAAAATATATAATGTAATTTTTGTGAATCACTCAAAGCTATTAAGATACCTACTAGTCAAACGCGAAATATGCGTTGTAAGATGAGCGAGATATCTGAATGAGGTATAAAAGTCCTTAAAATAGTTCTACCCTTGCTACTTTATCGACTCTGGTATTCTACACACCTTGATATCTGAATAAGCTATAAAAGTCGTTAAAGTAGATCCACTCTTGCCACTTCATTGACTCTGGTATTCTACACACCTTGATGTATATAGAAAATACTTCATTGTTGGTCAACTCTTGAATCTAGAAAGCAGTGAATCTTGACAATTTAATTCTGTCACAATTTTTATGATATATTTTATGAATATTATCAGTTATTTTTTTTTCTTCAAGACGGCTGATTGGAATTGCATACAAAATCGTGAAAATGTGTAAAATCCATGTATACACATTTAGAGAAAATTCCATCCCATTTGGAGAGATTTTATTTTTCAACATTTTCCGCCCAGCCAAATCTTATGGGGTTTTTAGAAACTTTGAGATGATTTTTCTCAAAATCGGTCCGACCGATTCATTCCAAAAACTATACAGTTCTAAGTTGGATGAGTTTGCGTGTACCAAAAAAGTTTCATGTTCATCAGTCAACCCTTGCGACCTGTGGAGTGCTTACAAACAAAAAAACAAACAAATAAAAAGAAAAAAAAAGAAAAAAGAAACACACAGACAAAGCTCCATAAGAGTGGGATGGAGACTTCGCTACGCTCATCAATCATAGAAATTATTAATGTAAAATAAGATGGCAGTGATGTGATGGTTTGGATCTCAAGGCGTATATATATATATATATATATATATATATATATATATATATATATATATATATATATATATATATAATAACCAATCCAAAGATAAGTCGATATGTTCCAGCTCATCCATCAACGCGGCAACATAACGCGTTTGCCTAGTTATAATATAATTATTCATTTTTCAAAAGTTTCATCGGACTCGACCGATGTGTGCAGCTTGATCTGTGGTGTGCACACAAAACATAATTCTCCAATTTTTTTAAAAAAGGGAGAACTGATTTTGTGTGTGTGTGTTTTAAATGTGTTCTTACAAAAGTCAATCTTCGTTCTTTCAAAACTGACCAAACCGATTGCAACGAAACACAGATTCAAGCTTGTATACGGTATGAACACCCACTTGCACTGTTATATCGAAGCGAGCAGAGGCGGTTAAAATCCCCTTCGCTTGCACTGTCCTCAAAGTCGCGTTCCTTCGCATCCAATTCGACATTTTATTTAGGGACGGTATACCAAGTCCAGTTAGCCTTTATCTGACAGTTCAAACTTGTTATCACCATGGTTACCTATGCTATTTGTTTTCACCAACTCTCAGATAAATACTAACTGGCGTTGGTAATACTGTGCCTTACTCATATAAATATATAATTCTATGTCAATTTAGGTAGTAGAGTGATTTTCTGTACCGTATTATATATGGCACGCAAAAACAATCCAAAAAAACAAAAGTACTGTTTCAGAGGTGATATATTTTTTTAAAATTATTTTTATATTGGGTTTTAACGAAGCACTATACTGATGGCTACGATCTATTGGCGTCGGTGGATGATGAATGAGATGAAAGGTTATTTCATCAGGTGTTTCGGATAGAGGGAAGGAGTCGGTCGTGGCATGTTGTTAAGGAACCATCCCAGTATCAACCTGAACGACAGAGGTAAACCACGATGCACCCCTGTCAGGATGGTCGACCATGGCGGGAATCGAACCCCGGTCTCTTGAATGACTGTTCATTGTGTTACCACTCGGCCACGCGTCTCTTGCCTATCGACACGATAGCTGACACCTCTACAGACTACATTACCATTCAGATTAATGCCAATACACTTGTAGACGTGATCGACTGTTAGATGTCAGCATTGTCTCGAGTATTGATCCACGTCTCGAGGTAATTCCTACATATCGAGGAGTGAAGGCGTGTTGAGTGCATTGTTCGCTGCTGACGAGTCTTCTAGGCTCTGGAGGCGACCCCACGGCACGGCACGGCGGACAATAGGCTGTCACGTGTGCTTGCTACAAGCTCATGTCAAGCTACATGTGGGCTTATAACAGGGGGGGAGGGGGCAATCTGTCAGGGCTCTATCACGTCAGGCAAATGTAGTTTTGTAACTAAATATTGAAGGCATTTGTATTAACTTGGCTTTTGTTTCAACATCGAAAATTCCAACTATAATACTCTAGTGGAAGCGTGTATATATATATATATATATATATATATATTATCTAGGCCTATATATATATATATATATATATATATATATATATATATATGGTTTCACGTAGCCTTTAAGGACTCATATTATGAGAATGAATCATTTCTGGGTGCCTTCAGTCTAGAATATAATATAATTATATAGAATATATAATAATATAATATAATAGGACATTATTATATGAATATATTGGTTGATGTTACACAACATGTTCGTCAATATCGTACGTATACAAACAATACCCAGGATACGTAAATGACAAATATTGAGGAATGGGAGTAATTGCAAACTGACTTCAATCAGTAACTAAATATCTGTCTGAATCTATTGTATTTCTATTCAATTATTTTCATAAATGATATATTTTCCACTTCCCTATTACGTCATGTTAGCCCTGCAGGCACCTTGCCTCGACGAGTATCCCATACTACCCAACCGCTCGCTTGATCAACCTGTTACTCATCTGTGCTCTCTCTCGTTTTCTCGCAGATCGACCATGATGGACGTCCTTCCGCCAAACCGCACGACATCCACGCTTTCCAAACACCGCGTCGCGACCCCCACGACGCCACGAACCACCAGCGTCGTCACACCGGCACCGGATACCGGTGACCTTGGCAACGCGACCTCCTCCTCGCTCAAAGATCGCGAACAAATGCGAGTCGAATTCTTCCGCACCTACGACGTGATGACCGGAGTGCGGATAGCCGCAACACTCGGCGGCTTCTTCGGCCTCATGGTCCTTCTCGTCATCTACAAGAGTAAATGCAAGAGCAAGTCTCTAAGCGACGAACATCTCAACGCATGCGCAGCAGCGGTCGTTGAAGAGGAGGACAACGAGATAGCAGCGAGTCTCGAAGCGGCCGCTTATTTCTCTGTCAATGCGCGTAGCATACGAGCAGGGCGATTGTCTCTGGGCAACATGAGCGCTCCTGCTATGGTATTGACGCGCGGCGCTAGGTTCTCTTCGATCGGCGGCTACACGAGCTTAGAACCTCCCGCTTGTTTTTATTACCAACGTGGTAAAAGTCTTCCCGGGTCCGCGTTACGCTTTGCACAGCAAGAGAGCTACTGCGAGGATGACGAGTTGCTCGATTCTCCGCCTCCGCTCGCCGTACCAGATCAGGTTGACGACGACATCGCTGGGCCGTGCAGTTTCTACCATCAGTACCTCACAGTACCGTCTCATTCGAGAAGGCTCAGCTCGATCACGTGTTCGAGTGCCGACACCTCGTATCTAGAACGTAAAGGTTCCGCTTGTGAATTGGGTCTTCCGCCACCGCCACCTTTCTCGTTCAAAGACCACGAGAAACGTTCCATCGAACAACAAATCCAAGAACCGTGGGACTTTTACTACCCGATAGACATCCAGGTGATTCAGCCGACGCCCGACACGTCTCCATGTGGCAGTGAACGAACGCTTTACGACGACCCGATACGAATCAAACCTGCCGTGGAGAGGCCCCAAGGTTCGATAGCAGAGTCGATATCTAGCATCACGAAACAGAGGCTGGCACCTCTGGCGTCAATAAGCAGTTTTGGAGGCGCCCTCAGTGATTTCCCCACAGGCGAACCCCGCTCGGTCGGTTCGGACTCGGTGTTCTTCGACAACGACGTCGATACGGAAGACGAAGTCGAAGGTTTTGCTACTGACAGCGACGAAGAATTAGAGACGAGTGTGGGCAATAAATACCGACGGCAATCGCAATTGGACAGGAGTGAAACGACATTACCTTATTCGAATCATTTCTTACAAGTTCCTTTCAAGGCGCACGCGCAGACGTCGGCGGGCGGGCGTTGGGGCGAGTCGCCAGGTTCGCGGGCTCAGAGGCGGTTGTCGATGCCGGATCAGCGGAGAGGCCCGCGGCGATTGTCGATCAGTTCGCGCGCCGCGTCGTCGTCCGGCGGCGCGGACCTGTTGCCGGCGACAAGTGAGATAGACTCGCACAGTTGTAGCTGTTCCTGTGATAGGCTGGTGGTGGACGAGCGCGCTGTTGCCAGGCCGCAGCATCCTCTGCCCGTGGACCGCGGCTCGAGCGAGAGCGTGACGTTGCACAACAAGACAACGTTGGCCAGCGTGTCTTCGTCGATGGGGCCGGTTCTTCGGACATTGCGCAGGCACAGTGTCAACTTCCCCTCCTCCGGCGGCTCGGTCGAACAGGTGGCCAAACTAATCGATAAGAAAACTAGGCCTGTTCAAGACAACAATGGTTCTTGGTCTCAAGAGACTTTGTTTTAGGAATAGAAAAAGATATTACTGTAATTACCAGCTAAAACTTTGATGTTAATGCGAAGCAAAGTGCTCTCATGAGTTTGTTTAAGGACTTTTGGAGCAAGAGCCGCTATTCCCACATTTTAAAATAATTTCACAAAATATAAGGTGCCAACTGTACTCAAGACCAATTGTCCTATAACTTGACAGTCCTAAAACTAAACTGGCCCAAGCTTCAACTTTTCGAGCAACCTGTACGGAAGTTGGAGTGGGAGGTTTGGCTCCTCCCCTTCAGAGATGTCATGTGACATGAACCTTACCAACCTAACCTCAACCATCACTATAAAACCTGAATAAATGATGTGAGGTGAGAGTTGGATGTGAAGGGGAAGACTTTCGCTTCTGTACAGTTTCCTCAAAACATAGAAGTTCAGGTAAGTTATTTTTCAGAGCAGTTGGTCTTTAGTACAGTTGGTTTACAGTACAATCAGTCGAGTAATAGCACAGTTGACTATTCCCTCTCAAAGAAAATATACTTTATCTAGAATCGGTAACGACCTTATGATCCCGCTGTATACACCTTCTTCAACTAAACCTTGGCCAAGTACAAGGAGGGACATTCGTGGAGACAAAAACCTAACCCAAATAACCCTGACCATAGCTTCTCTGTGTCTCGACCATTTCCCCGAATTAGTAACACTTACGGCAATACAGTATACTAATACTATTACATATTTATAATTATATATTATAATTAATACTCATTTTATATATTTTTGTCTCTATTGTTTTATTATATTTAGTTAAATTAGTTTGATATTGTTATTCTTGATTTTGTCTCGTATTTTTTTGCCATTTACATTTTTATAAGATTCTAACCATTATTCATTTTTGTACTGATTCATTACGCTGCACCATTTTGGTTTCCGGCTTTGCGGACAGCCGTCTTAATAAAGACTTTCTCTCTATTTTTTATTTTCCATTTTTAGTATTTCAGAAAACAAAGCAGGATATTAGAGAATCATCAAAAACATGTTTTCACTGAAAAAAAAAATGATGAACAACAGTTAGATTCGAACTGGAGACATTCTTGTCTGAAATCGGACGCGAGAAAATAGGCTAACTGTACTGAATACTGATCTGTCAGCCGATTCAAGCAAGACATGCGGAAAAGTGAACAGTATGCTGTAAAGAAACAGCCTGGTATTATGCAAATTTTACTTGGTCTTCATTTAAGAGGCCGCAGGCGCTCGTATTTCACGCCGCAAACTCTCACGGCCGTAATTTTTGAGATATCAATATGATTGTGTTTGCATTCTGTTAATAATTGAAAAACGGAGGTTATCGCATCCACAGAATTTTGAACAAAGAATTTGTAATTTTTCAAATTCTTCAAATGGAAAATGAAAAAATTTCTAGCTTACGAAAACCTGGATACATATTTTTGAATACCGAAAACAAATATAGACTGTGAAATATATCAAAAGTGTGTGCTAGGGAATTAACGGCGTTTACGTGAATATGAGTTCGGCGGGCTAGTCTATGGGTGGCGCCTAGCACACGATGCATGTTAAACTGGAGTCTGAAGCGAGCGAATAGCGAGCCCGTGTAGAGCGCCTGCGGCCTCTTAAGGGCTGGTAAAAACAAATGGCATGGGTAATCATGGTAATAACAACTTTGAACTGCCAGTTAAAGCTACTCCCATGTTGCTCATTCAGGCACTCGATCAGTAAAATTCAAGAGAAAGTCCAGTTAGAAAGTCCGAGAATTGGTGGAAACGAATCGGTAACCATGGTGACAACATATCCTAACTGTCGGTCAGAGCTACGCCCATGTCTGTAATTCAAGAGATAAGGTCAACGACCTCGCCCACAGCGTCTCACATTCCCCAAATCCATCTCTACAACGCTTTGCAATAACTTCAAATCAAATTCTGATTTCTTTTCCTCATTCAACATCATCACATTCATTGTTATCACTTATATAATGAGCTGGTTATTAATGGTCATTATCGCCAATATAACATCATGTGAATAATCTATATAGGCCTTTTCTTATATATATATATATATATATATATATATATATATATATATATATATATATATATATATATAACCTATATCATAATATATATAATATATATATATAATATAAATTATATTATATAATATTATAATATATAATATATAATATATATTATATACATATATAATATATTAAAATAACCCTAAAATAATGCCATTTATAGATAATTCGGGTCGTGAAAGCATAAGTTTTAAAAACCTCATATATATATATATATATATATATATATATATATATATATATATATATATATATATATATATATATATATGTATATATATATAGATATATATATGTGAAAACTTCGATACTCCATTATGTGACCATAGTACTGTCAGTGGAAGGACCTATCTACGATACTTACATTGAAATAGAAATGTCGGTGGTGGTGCCATTCCTGCCAATGCTGTCTTGACCGCTGCTCTGCGGGTTGCCCAGTAGGCAACTTACGGGGAAAATTGAACAATTGTCCAATGAGGTGTTTCTCAATACGTGAACTGACCAAATATTGACGAAATTGAACTTTTTCACTATATTTTCAAATATCAGGTAAAATATTATGATTGGATGAG
>OZ023330.1:1576364-1688864 GCA_964007535.1 Brachyptera risi | reverse complement strand
GATGATTGTAGACGACGACGATGATGCAACTATAATAAAATGTTTAACGCGTTGATTGGATGGATGTTTCGTTATTAGATGAGCGTAGCGAAGATTCCATCCCACTCTTATGGAGCTTTGTCTGTGTTTTTTTTTTTTTTTTTTGTTTGTGGGCACTGCACAGCTAGGTCGCATGGTTTGACTGATCAACATGAAACTTTTTTGTATACGGGCCAACTTTTACAACTTAGAACTGTATAGTTTTTGGAATGAATCGGTCGAATAGATTTTGAGAAATATCATGTCAAAGTTTTTAAAAACCCCATAAGATTAGGCTGGGTGAGAAAATTTGAAAAAATGAAACCTCCGAAAAAAATAAATTTTTCTCCGAGTGTTCAAACATAAGGGATACACATAACCACCATTTTGTAAGCAATTCGAACCAGCCGTTTCGAAGAAACAAATTCAAATAACTGTTTTTATACATCAAATATATGGAAATGAGCCAAGATTCACTGCTTCCTAGATTCGATATTTGCCCAAGCATTAAATATTCCTCATATTCGTCAAGGTGTGTAGAATACCAGAGAAGATGAAGTAGCAATTAAATGAAGGACAAAGTGTGTAGAATACCAGAGTCGATAAAGTAGCAAATGTAGGACTGTTATTATACCTTATTCAGATATCTCGCTCATCTTACAACGCATATATAGCGTTTTCCTAGTATATATATACATGAGTATCTGAAATCAACTATACAGCCTACTATATAAATGAGATGAAATAAAGTTTAAATATAAACAGTTATTAATCACATTGCATGCTGTCATATAGATCAGGTTTTAGTTTCAGTTTTCAACTTTTTCTTCTACAAAATTATTGAATTATGTATTTGTTCAATCAATCAGATCAAATAAGAATTATCAAAACTTGTAACTTTCAATTCGATCTTTAATTTGACTCTGATTCAACTCTTTATTTCTAACAATTCCCCAGTAAAAGAATTTTTCTCATCGAAAATTCACATTTTTTAGCTTAGAACTACTGACTTTTTGACTGTATCATGTGTAAAAAACTAAAATAAATTGAATGAAATGGTATAACCCTAACGCATCGCGACCAATTTCATGTGTCGGTTTTTTTTTCTTAAATCTTAACTATATATACGCTTCAAGGCTTTATGACTAAGAGGTATGGTTGATTTTTTTTCAGCGACTTATTGAAAGCATTCGTATGCTTTATTACACACAAAAATAGCAAATCTTGTACCTTAATACCCTTACTTACTTACTTACCTTTATACCTTACTTTGTACCCTTGTACCTTTATGCATAATCCATCGTGTTCAATGGAGTCTTCAACTATTAAATAAAAACCATTCTTAACCTGCGGTGGCTTCAATCATTAGACCTTCTCAAGATAGAAAAAACAATTTCAGGATGAATAAATTCAAATAGGTCGCGATTTTACATGATATAATTTATACTATTGTTTTGTAATGACTATTATAAATGAATATGAATAAAAAAATCAAACACAAATTACAATAACCAAAGCGTGTGGTGCCTTCGAGGGGTCGACCGTCGACTTATCGACCATCGAGTTCGAGATGCGAGAACGATACGTCATCCGTCACTTATCAGCTGGGAGGCGTACACCTTGCTAGAAGTCAATGATCTCGTGTTTTCTGCACAAATAATAACATTGAACATTGAGCTTCGTGTAGCGGAATAACAAAAGGTAAGAGCAGGTCCACAACATCTTTTAAATCAGAATGCGTGTATCAGAACTTGAACATATCGGTCTGTCGTCCTGCTATTAAAACGGAACAATAACGTAGATTTATGTCAGAAAGTCTCGTAGTTCCAATGTACATAGCAACAGAATCATTACTGAAAATAATGAACAGCTGTACATTTTTTTTTTTTTTATCAACCTGTTGCATAAGGACATTGAGATTGTAGTGTTAGACGGGGTTAGGTGTATTTGCTCATGCCTACACTGCCCCTTGAATGTAGGGACATTGTAGGGACAACATTGACAAGATTAGGCCTACAAGATTAAGGTTAACCACTTGGACAGCTTTTTTTTTTTTAATTGGGTTTTGGCGATGCACTATACTGATGGCTACGATCTATTGGTGTCGGTGGATGATGAATGAGATGATGGGATGATGAGATGAAAGGTTATTTTATTAGGTGTTTTGGATGGTGGGAAGGAGTCGGTCGTGGCCTGTTTTTAAGGAACCATCCCAGTATTGGCCTGAACGACAGAGGGAAACCACGAAAAACCCCTGTCAGGATGGTCGACCGTGGCGGGAATCGAAACCCGGTCTCCCGAGTGACGGTTCAGTGTGTTACCACTCAGCCACGCGTCTCGGTTTTGACAGCTTTGTTAACATTCAAATACAATTCACATTCAATTACAACCTCCTTACCCTCTTCTAACCCAACAGGAAACTTTCACTAATGAATTAAATGCTGGACAGATCTTACTCTAGGCCTACTTGCTGATGAGCTAGCGACACTGGCCAACTGCCTCCCCTATAAACATGCACTATTGGTTGCGTTCATCTGGCAACTTCAACGCCGTCAAGCATCATTTAAATTCGGCTAATATTGTCACATAGCACATCGCGACCAATTTTATTTATTGTTTTCTCTTTTTTTTTAAATTTTATAGGCCTATATATAAAAGCTTCTGGTCAAGTGTTATGGGTGAGATTTTTTTTAAAGCAATTCATTGAAAGTGTTTTGATACAATTTTACCAAAAACGGCATAGCCTATCTTTCTATCAGAAAACACCAATTTCAGGATGAAAATATGATCATTTGGTCGTGATGCAGTATATGACAATTTTACCGCTGTGGGAACTGGCCGACTGTCTCCGGGCTATAAATATGCACGCATTGTTGGCTGGTTGAGTTGTTCTGCCAACTTTGTTGACGGCAAGCATAATCTAAATCCACATTGGGCTGCGAGTTGTAATTGTCTTCTGTCACGTTATTGGTATTTACATTTCACTGCATGTTTGTGTATATCCATGCAATGCCAAATGTTGATCGACTTTTTTGCTGGTGCAGAAATAAATGTAATTTGTATCGTTATTTGCGCCAGTTTGTGTCCAGCAAAACTTGTCAGTGCGAGCTGTAATTTAAGTAATAACCCAATGAGAATCAAAATGAACCTTATTCGTATTTATTAATGCAATGAGTTTGCAAATGCTTCTATATGTAATGATGGTTCAAACATAAATCCATGCGTGTACGTCACCTATTCGATGACGATGGATTGTATGTATTACTGTCAAAGTAGTACGCATAAAAGTAGAAGCTCAGCAAAAGTTGTCCACAAACAAGATCGTGCATCCTGGAAGAAAGTTCAAAGTAGCGCACCAGTAACGTAGACTGTTTAACGGAATTACATTTCCAGTCAGTATGTGAGTAACCCAGTAGAGTAATGTCCAGTAGACAGTGACAGTGAGTAGAGTCCATGTGAGTCGATTTAGCGAAATGTCAGTTTTTTGGTGGTAACTTTCGAACGGCATGAGATATTTAGTCAATTATTATAATAGTAATTATTATATATTAATTAATTTATTAATTATTAATAAATATTATTAATAATATATAATAATAATAATAATAATAATATATATATTTTTTTTTTATTGCGCTAATAAATTAACATAAATTACAAATTTGACATTCACTTGTCAATTCACAAAGCCCCATAAGGGCTTAACTGTGATGTTATAACTGATGTATTTAAATACATTTAAATACATTAAATACTTTTGCAAAAATATGACAAATATTGTGTTGCCTTTGTATTATAATTTTGATATCTCGTACCATTTAAAATGTATCCCCCAAAAAATGATATTACCGGTACGCTAAACTGACTCCTTTGCACCGTTAAATAAAGATATAAATTGAGGAATATCTATTTTATGAATATGATCAACAGATTCAATGTTCAATATTGACAAGTGTTTCATCCAATCCATGAATAATTAGTTAACGACCACATGGTAATTCCCTTGAAATATTTCCAAACTGCAATGTACACGAGGTGAATGTGTAGTACCGTAATTACATAAGACGACAGATAGTTCTCTTCACTGACATCAACATAAACAAGTCATCATAGATGTAATCAGTAGGCCAGTTGTCCTGATAGGACATTTCCTAAATGTACAGTGATTAGGCAATTTACTAATTCAGTAGGTTCTTAAGTCCAAGTCGGCTGAGGTTGTTGACCTCTTCATGAAAACAGTCTGTGCTCTCAAGACGATCAGTCAAGTTAAGTGTCCTCCTCTCGTATTGTTCACTTTGCTTGCACTTGCTTCAAGCTAGGAACTTGTATGATTTTCATCTCTTGTTCTTTCTTTTTTACATATTTCCAGTGCCAAGATGCGGTTAATTATTCTGGATACATCCGACAAGGTGGCTGAATGGTCTGCGAAATACGTCCTCAAGCGAATCAATGACTTCAATCCGGGGCCGGACAAATATTTTGTACTCGGACTTCCCACGGGGGGAACGCCACTAGGGATGTATAAAAAATTAATCGAATTTCACGTAGCTGGAAAAATTTCATTTCGATATGTTAAAACGTTCAACATGGACGAGTATGTGGGTAAGTCTATTTTCATGAAATTTCCTTCTATCTGTAAATTGTTTTGTAGCCAAATATATGGGCCTAATTCTATTGATAGTTATATTTATATCAACATTGCCACTTAAATATGAATTAAATTTTAATTAATTTAATGTTAATAAGGTCCCGTTTAACGAATAATAAATGTGTTGATTAAGCGATAATTAGTGGATTAACTTGTTATTACCCTTGGTTACCAATGGTATTTCTGTACCCCAATTAATAAATTAGCTTAATTAACACATTTTCATTATTGGTTATATGGGGTCTAAGTTCAATATGGTAATAGTTAGTATTATCTCTGTGATATCTATAGTTCTCATTATTCCCACCTCATTATTCTCACATCACTAGTTTCTCTTAACCTGCATCATCAATCATTCATCTCATATCGTCCATTACAAAATAATATTCTTTATAACCAAGTCCTACTTTCCAATAATATCTATAGTTGAATTATTATTACTATGTTTATCTCAATCAAACCTATAATAATCTTTATTACTTCAATTATTTTTTTACTTCTGTATTTTGATTAATTCATAGTGAGAGAGAGTATTCTTTAAATTATAACCAGATGAAACTGTATGTGTAGACCTACCTCTACCATGTGAAAAAATTAGCAATACTGCATAATTAATAATATATATAATATAGGCCTACACAGGCCTTCCTACATATTTTTGTGATATTTTATATCAACCATTTTTGTGATACGTCCGGACGACGGTCTAGAATAGAGAAGTGTTGTATCGGGCAATCTCCGTGCGCTGGAAGGCTGATATCAACAGTGCTGCTAGTTCCACCAAAACCTGTGCGGAACGCTAGGTGTAAAGAGGCCAGTCACGTCGTCCAGTTGACGTTTGACAGCTGACGTACTGGCCTCCTATCACCTAGCATTCCGTACGGATTTTGTTGGAACTAGCAGCACTGTTGGTATCAGCGGCAATAGCTTCGATACAAGACCTCGCCATTCTGGACCGTGGTCCGGACATTACCGGCGTTGGTATTAAGAGTGAGGTTCTGTCTTTTTTAATCTATTCTTCTATCTACTCATTTTTATATCTAGTTGTTAGTTTTTATACTTCCTATGTTTGCGCAATGTACAAATCTTTGGATTCAATAAAAAAAAAAAAAAAAAAAACAACCACACAAATGTTGATATCTTCCACTTTGAACGAGCCTAAGTCTCTTGGAAGGCAATGGTCACTCATTTCCGTTAGCAAGCAGATGTCAAGTTTGACGTTCTTAGCTCAGTTTATCGAATAAAACTTGGAAACTTGGTTATTACTTTCAATCATTGATATAGGAGTAGGTCGTAGTTAGCGTTATCAACAATACCAAGTGAAAGACGAGATATTATCGACGGCTGCTGGACAAAGTAGAGGCATTAAATTATAGCGTCAATTTTTTTTTAGGCATTAGTCATTTGAAGCATAGCATTTCAGGCATTAGTCAAATTTAAAATTAGTATTACCGGTAATTTAGCATCTAAAAGTCTTTGGACAAATGTAAAGGTTCTGGGATAAAAATGATGATATTAGAAGCTACTTTCGACACATTCTTAGCTTGAGCAGCGAACAAGTTCTGAAAAGACATATAAAATATACATGTTGATATCAATATGCCACACATTGAAATACTAGGCCTACTCTAAACACTACATAAATTAAAAGAGCATTGTAAATTACTGCCGCTGGCTAGCGAATTTTTGGAAATGAATATTTCATTCAAACGATTTGGAATTAAAGATTTTGGGTTTTTATGGCACTTGCATCTGATTTGAAGAAAAATAGTGTGGCCATATAACTTATGATGTTTCTAGAAAAATGTTTTTTTTTTTTTACAAATACCGCGTATTACTGGTAGATGTTCAATTATCGTTGTAAAAGGCACATACATTGCTTTGAATAGAGGTAAAGATCTAGACCTTGAATGATTCAGAGCTTCGCAAAACATAACGATAGGCCCTAACACAAAAAGTTATGTTTCCAGGTTACTTTCAAGAGAGAGAATGACAATTTATTTGACGGCTGTCCGCATAGCGGGATACCAATATGGTACAGCGTAATATAGTCAATACGTACATAGTACAATGGTTATTTACAAAAGTGATACAAAATTAATTACAGAAAAATCCTGGAATATTATAAAACTAATTTAATTGAGGGTAGATAACAAAAGTATGAAGAAAATATGAAAATGGAAGAAGGTAATAGAAAAAGAAGGTATTTTTAATATTATTAAAAAGATTGAAATTATTTGAAAGAATATAAATGGTGCTGTAAAAGACCTACCAAATCTATCAAAACTGAGTTTACAATATTTCTTAACAATACCTTCTTTGGGATTTTGTAATTATCAAGAAAAGTGCATAAAAATTTAGGAATGGTGCCGCGAGCTCCCACCATCAATCCCACTACATCCCAGTACTTCGCATCAATGTGGTATTTCGTTGACAGGTCTTTGATGCATGGAATGTAGTGTTTTCTCTTTTCAGTGTTCATATGAGATGGTTGTTCATATTCAGTCTCATATCTGATAGTGGGGTCCATAATGATAACTTTCTTCTCATCAGGTCGTATAGCAATGATACTGACTCGTTGCTTATTATTATTATTATACTATTATTATTATTATTGATCCTGCTTATAGGTGATGTGAAAATGTCATGATTCTAATTCTGAGTAATTAATTCTATATTATTTCGTGCGTCCAGATTTACCGCGTGATCACGCTGAAAGTTATCACTACTACATGTGGAATAATTTCTTCAAACACATCGACATCGAGCCAAGTAACGTGCACATCCTGAACGGAAATGCACCGAATCTTACCGAAGAATGTGAAACGTTTGAGAGGCAGATCAAAGAAGCTGGCGGAGTAGAACTGTTTGTCGGAGGTATGTTAACGTCGCTGCATGTGTCATGTTCACTTTGTGAGAACAATAACGGGCGGGTCAACTGTACTCAAAGTTGACTCTCCTAAAAACCAAACAACTGTACTAAAAGTTGACTGTCCTAAGAACCAAACGACTGTACTAAAAGTTGACGCTCCTTAAAACCAAACAACTGTACTAAAAGTTGACTGTCCTAAGAACCAAACAACTGTACTAAAAGTTGACTGTCCTAAGAACCAAACAACTGTACTAAAAGTTGACGCTCCTTAAAACCAAACAACTTTACTAAAAGTTGACTCTCCTAAAAACCAAACGACTGTACTAAAAGTTGACGCTCCTAAAAACCAAACAACTGTACTAAAAGTTGACTGTCTTAAGAACCAAACAACTTTACTAAAAGTTGACTGTCCTAAGAACCAAACAACTGTACTAAAAGTTGACGCTCCTTAAAACCAAACAACTTTACTAAAAGTTGACTGTCCTAAGAACCAAACAACTGTACTAAAAGTTGACGCTCCTTAAAACCAAACGACTGTACTAAAAGTTGACTCTCCTAAAAACCAAACGACTGTACTAAAAGTTGACTGTCCTAAGAACCAAACAACTGTACTTAAAGTTGACTCTCCTAAAAACCAAACAACTGTACTAAAAGTTGACGCTCCTAAAAACCAAACAACTGTACTAAAAGTTGACTGTCCTAAGAACCAAACAACTGTACTAAAAGTTGACTCTCCTAAAAACCAAACAACTGTACTAAAAGTTGACGCTCCTTAAAACCAAACGACTGTACTAAAAGTTGACTCTCCTAAAAACCAAACGACTGTACTAAAAGTTGACTGTCCTAAGAACCAAACAACTGTACTTAAAGTTGACTGTCCTAAAAACCAAACAACTTTACTAAAAGTTGACTCTCCTAAAAACCAAACGACTGTACTAAAAGTTGACGCTCCTAAAAACCAAACAACTGTACTAAAAGTTGACTGTCCTAAGAACCAAACAACTGTACTAAAAGTTGACTCTCCTAAAAACCAAACAACTGTACTAAAAGTTGACTGTCCTAAGAACCAAACAACTGTACGGTACTAAAAGTTGACTCCTTAAAACCAAACGACTGTACTAAAAGTTGACCAATTGTCCCAAATTCATACTTCTTGACTATCTTGTATGGAAGTTGAAGTGAGTGTGGGAGAGGAGAGGGGGGGGTGGGGGGCTCTTCAATTTCACAAGTTGTTACCTCCCCTTGAATATTTCATATTTTTTCTAGTGATTGTTAAGGTTAGGTGGGTAAGGTGTGTGTCACATGACATTTCTTAAGGGAGGAGCCAAACCTCCCACTTCAACTTCCCTACAGGTTGTTTAAGATGTAGAAGTTTAGGTCAGTTGATTTTTAGTACAGTTTATTTTTAGGACAGTTTGTTTATAGGACAGTCGAGTTTTAGGAAAGTTGGCAACTTCTAATCAATAATCAATAAAGACCCAAGTAGAGAAGGAATGCTGTCATTCAGTGGTGAACGACGTTTGAAAGTTAATCTAGGTAAGCTGCTGGTTTGGTGTGCAGAATTTCCCCGTAGGCCCTACAACAACAAGAAGGTGAAATATTGATTGTTTAACATACAATATATCACTATCATTGGCGAGCATAAAACCTATTGAGAAAAATGTGAAAATAAATATTTTCTAGCAAATCTGTTAATTTATGCAAAATATACATAGTAGGGATAACATCGATTAATCGAGAATCGACACAGAATCGATTCTGATGTAAAACGATTCTCAAATCAAAAGATCGATTTTTCAAAAAAAAAAAATCTTTTTTTTTTTTGAAAAATTGATTTTTCAGATTTGGTTCAGTGCTGTACTTCTTTACGTCGCAATAAGTGCTCATTTCGTTGTCCATATTATTCTGTATTGTTGAGATATTACTATCTGGACAAAAGCTATCCCTTCGGTTACGTCCGACAGCCGAACGTTGACGGAAATACCCAAATGGTACAGTACAGTTCAAAGAAGTCTCTAGCAGCTATTTTTCATGTGAACGCCTTCGGAAGGTTGAAAAAAAAAGTTTCAAATTACACTACTTTTTTTAGAGTAAACTTTTTTTAAAAATTTTTTTTTTTCAATTTTTTTTCAATTTTTTTTTGTCAAAATCGATTTTCAATCAATCATGGAGCATAGAGAATCGATTCCCAATTTTGAGAATCGATGTCATCCCTAATACATAGGTAGGTATCATTCCAATACAGTGAAACCTCTGTCCATTGTTTTTCAAGGGACATGGAAAATAAAACCATCCATGCAGGAAAACGATCCATCCAGGAAAATGTAGCATTGATTATATGGGAGTGGGGTTTGACAAAATGAATGCTACAAGCAGGGACACGATGGATCCGGGAACGATGCAGAGAGAATGCTCACTTCATTAGAGGAAGCATGAAACTGATGTTTTGCTAAAGCGACCTCCATGCTCTATTCATGCGTGGAAGAAAAGATTTGAAGATTCATCTTGCCGCCATGAAGCAGGAATTAAATTCTGTCTCATTTATAAATTTTATAATATATTGAATGAATGAATACTAGGGTTTTAACCTTTTGCTTACCGAATTCACTGAACCTACTTTTACCACTCTAATAGTAATTAAAAATCATGAACAAGCCTGACATTTGACACATGATCTAGGCCTACTTGAATCGCTTGAAAGACTGTTATCATTATCATATTCTAACTGTGAACTAGAATCATCATTTTCATCATCACAATCGCTGTCAAATACTCCATTTAGAACAGTTTCACTGTTGTTTGCTGGTTTCTGATAGCCATTGTTGCTAATGACAGCTGCAAGGTCAGTTTGATGCGTCAGTAAACATCATTTACTCAGAGAGTTACTACCTTTATCGACATAGTCTGTGATTAGTTCAACAGTTCACTACAAGAGCTATCTTTGTAGCCATACTATGGCACATTCTGACGGTAACTTTGGGAGATATGGATTTAAACATGACGCGCGGTAATTAGCGGGCCTCACACGTCGTCGGTCTTGAATGCTAAGTCGCGTCTCGCGGGCGACACTCGTCAAAGATATTCAAGGGCTTAAAAGAAATAAAAATACGAGCAATTTTTTCTCTCCTCAACATTTTCCAGTGCATGTGTACAAAGGTCTTATATACCCACTAGGGATAACATCGATTCTATAAATTCAGAATCGATTTAGAATCGATTTTTTTTTCAAATTTGAAAAAAAAAATGTCTGTGTACATTTACATGTTTAAATATTCCCGCGCTGTTTTCATGTAGCTAAAACTGTTGCACATCGTGTTATATCAACTGTACCGCTCTGTCGAAGTGGCGCCTTCAAGGTCATGAACGAAGCTTTCTCCCCTCCATGATACACACACACACATTCTTCCCCACTACGCTGAACCACGCCCTTTGTCGTGTAAATGATCCAATGGCGTTTGTCTCATTACGAAAACTCTCGACCGGACTTGGCGGGAGGGGAAGGTAAAAGATGGGAGGGCTCGTCAAAGATATTCAAGGGGTTAAGGCGCATCGACAGCAAAGTGTTTATGTACGAACAAAATTGCAGGTATTGGTCCGGACGGTCACATTGCTTTCAACGAGCCGGGCTCTTCTCTCGTGTCGAGGACTCGGGTCAAGACTCTTGCGCAAGACACGCTGGAAGCAAACGCTCGGTTCTTCGGCAACGACATCAATAAAGTGCCGAAACAAGCGCTGACGGTCGGCGTCGGTACCGTCATGGATGCCAAAGAGGTTGGTATTGTCTCTCTCTCTCTCTCAATCAGTGCACAAACTATCAAGTTGTATATGTAGGGGTGTACGAATCCATGTTTTTTATTTCAAACCGAATCTTCATCAAAATTACTGAACCCAAACTCGAATCCGAATCTTTCTAACATGCATTGTGAAGCGTGATAATGGGACAAACGACACTGTTGATCAAGTTACACTTGATCCAGGAAGTGAAAATCTTATCTCAGCATTCTCGTAATTACCGCTGCATAAAACATTTCACGCAGCACAAGTCTAACCGTTACAGCAATTGTTCTTGAGAATAGAGAATGCAAGGTTGCCACGCTTTTGGCGCCAAGATTCGAAATTTTCGAATCTTTTTTGATAGACCGAATCTGAAAGTGGATTTGGATTCGATTCGAAAAACACGGATTCGCACACCCCTAGTTATATGTAAACCAGCTTCTAATGACATTTCAAAAAATCAGATTTCATCCAGAAATCGAAAATTTATGTGTAATTGATGAGCGTAGCAAAGTCTCCATCCCACTCTTATAGGGCTTTGTCTGTGTGTTTTTTTTTTGTAAGCACTCCACAGGTCGCAAGGGTTAACTGATCAACATGAAACTTTTTTTGTACACGCAAACTCATCCAACTTAGAACAGTATAGTTTTTGGAATGAATCGGTCGGACCGATTTTGAGAAAAATCATCTCAAAGTTTCTAAAAACCCCATAAGATTTGGCTGGGTGGAAAATGTTGAAAAATAAAATCTCTCCAAATGGGAGGAAATTTTCTTTAAATGTGTATACATAGATTTTACACATTTTCACGATTTCGTATGCAATTCCAATCAGCCGTTTTGAAGAAAAAAATAAAAATAACTGATAACATTCATCAAATATTATCATAAAAATTGTGACTGAATTAAGTTGTCGAGATAACGACTTTTATAGCTTATTCAGATATCAAGGTGTGTAGAATACCAGAGTCGATAAAGTAGCAAGGGACTTCAACGACTTTTACACCTTATTGGGATATCTCGCTCATCTTACAACGCATATTTCGCGTTTTACTAGTTGATGTAAATTATGAATTGAGCCTACTTCCTCAAATGGATGTGAATCTAGGCAAATTAGTAATGAGTTCTGCATATTCTTGTTCACAGGTAATGATTTTGATAACGGGAACAGTGAAGTCTTTTGCGTTGTACAAAGCTATCGAGGAAGGTGTGAACCACATGTGGACGGTATCAGCTTTCCAGCAACACGAACACACGCTGATGATTTGCGACGAGGACGCCACGCTCGAACTCAGAGTCAAAACTGTCAAGTATTTCAAAGTAAGGAAATTCATTATTATTCTCACCTAAATAAATAAATAGGTCCAAGACCCAGTATTGACCAAGGAGGTTAGATACTAATAGTAACAGTAACTAACCTCCTTGGTATTGACTAGTACAGTTAGACTTTATCTGAGAGTTTGTGGAAACAAATAGTGGTAACCTTGGTGATAACAACTTTGATCTGCCAGTTAGAGTTACTCCCACATTGGTCATTCAGGCAGTAAATGAATAATTCAGATAAAATATAGAGACCCATTCACTAATGTGTATTAATTTTTGTGATGTTTACGGATATTCGGGGGTATCCACTAGATCCGAAACACGGAATATGTAAAATGAAATGCATGAATCACGCGGACCGTAGGCCAATTTCATCTCTCCTCCCAGAGCCGTCATGCGGCCGCAGCCGTAGGCGCCGTCTTGGGGACGACACATCCTACCTATATCGTATATATCGGTACCGAGGGGTCAACAACTTGACATCTTAGTGTACACCTGATTCTTGATTTTTCTATTTTATTTTTATTTTTCTTGATTTTTTTTATTACTTTGTGATTTTTTCTTCATTTTTCTTCATTCTTTGTGTTTTTTTATTTTTCTCTGATTTTTTTATTTCTTTCATTTTTCGATTTTCCGTGATTTCGTTTTGATTTTTTTCGACTTTTTCCAAAGTTTACCCCTGATTTTTTCAGTCGTTAACCCCTCGATCGGTACCTCGAACAACTCTTCACCTGCTGCGCTGTATGCACTAACAACAAATACGAATAACGCTTTCAATTTGTTTCTCTTGTCACTTTTTCTTGATACATTCAAGTCGTCTTGTCATTCTCTCTGCCCTCCTTGTTCAACTTATACAATCACAATCTGTCTCTACCTCTACACTTCATCTCTCTCTACCAGTCCTGATACATAGCTGGAGCTTGGTCTGTAAATCTGGGGGCGTGTCAAGCGGCTTGTATTCATGGGTTAGCTAATCAACAGTTAAAACGGGCGTATTCTTTCTTCGAAGTCAAAGACGAAAGCTTCAGCCTTGACGAAACAGCAGGAATTGGAAGGAACGATGAAAATACAACACAAAATTGATTATTGATTTTATTCCAAAATTACCTGAGTAATTTCAGTGGGTAACCGCTTGCTAATTTGTTGCCCAAACGCATCACTAATTAATTTCTGTTGGATTAATTATTATGAAATAAGGTTTTAATTGGATATAGGCCTAATGCGTGAAACCCTCGATAATTCAAACTATGATGCGTACTTCAAGATTTGTTTGTAATTCAAATTGTGACAATAAAAAAAATAAAAAATAAACAATACCGGTAGTTTCGTTTCCTACAAAGTTTTGACCCATGAGCGGTAGGCCTACATATTTTGACGAGCAAACTTTTATAATTCAATTTTTTTTTCGGGGTAGTTGTAGGCCTGCAATGAATTTTGAATCAAAATGAGGTTACTGTAAAGGGGACGTCCATAAATTACGTCACAGCTTAGGGGGGGGGGGGGGGTGACAAGATTTGGACAAGGTGTTACAAGGGGAGGGGGGGGGGGGGAGGCAACTGTGTAACGTACCATTTTTTTGTCCTATGTATTTGGCGTCATTCTTATAGATTCTTTAATTTATACCCACCCTAGAAATAGCGGATACAATCATATGAAATAATTATCAAGTTTGACTAAATTCAAAAAGCAAACATAAAGAAACGAATATTGAGATTTTACTACTTAATTGTACCTTTGCCGCCCGTTGATTTCAATTTCTTGTTAGAGAAAATGTGTATGAAAATTTGTGACGTATTTAAAGGGGGGAGGGTAATAGGTTTTGTGACCAACTGTGACAAGGGAGGGCAGGGGGTTCAAAGTGGCCTAAAAAAGTGTGACATAATTTATGGATGTCCCCAAAGAGGTAGCGCTAGGTCCAACTGCAAGACTTCCCCGCTTCAGGACTTGACGTTTGTGTGTGTGTGTTTAGTATGCACTCCACGATCGTACGAACCGACTGTATGGCATGCAACTTGAAATCAAGTGTTGGACCGATATGTCTCGTAATACCCTGCTTACGTCGACCTCACGTGTTCTTGACTCAATATAATAATTAACCAGCGGGTAAAATAAACCACCCAGTCGTTTAATTATGACAGTTGTTCCATGAAATTATAGTTGAAAATAACAGAAAAATTTTTCAACATATTAGTAAGCCTATACAGTGAAACCTCTATCCATCGTTTTTCAAGGGACCAGGAAAATTCAGCATTGATTATATGGCAGTGGGGTGAGAAGAAATGAATGATACATCCAGGAAAACGATGGATCTGGGAACGATGCGTAGAGGTTTCACTGTGTAGTTTCACATTTTAAATTGGAATCAGTTTATACATACAGTATTCATCATATTCCCCGTGAAAACCTTGGATGGGAAGAATTCCATCAACGTCAATCAAGCATGAGATAAACCACTCTAGGTGCTTATAATACTTCTGGTACAGCGTACAGACTAGGCCCTGATTAAAATATGGTGCTATTTTCATTTCACTCTATTGAAATTTTTTTTTTTTTTTTTCAATAACATCGAAACTTGATACAAAATCATTGTTCCCCAATTAAGGCTATGGATGAGAGATAGGATTGTTTGGACGGGGCACCACAAGGGCGATCTTACCACCCCAAAAAAGTAACAGCAATAATGTTTCATGTCCTACCGACAGCCAAGCCTTGACCTTCAATGAGCTCGGTACGCGCAATGTCTTGCGATGTCAATATTACAGTTGTGGTTCGTGTTAACGTGACTGGGATAAGTTGTGACACTTTTCTCTACACAGGCGTTGAGTGCGGTCCACCACAAAATGATTGAATGAAGGCGTAGAAAAAAGCTTCGACCGAAGGCAGCCTGATGGTATTTCCTAACAATTACCTACAAAATTGTCATCATATTGGCTTTATAGACTTATCCAGAACTGCTTGTGTGTTTGTGTTGTACATATCACTTGTTTCTGTCAAATATGCACGTTTGGGTTTTTTAAATGCGTTTGAATGAACTTTATATGAATTGGGTGAAAGGGAAAAAAAGAACAGCAACTTACCGAGATTTATGAGTAGAGAAAGGCCTACTTATAGCGGAGAGCCCGTAGATAGAACACAGAGATGAAAGTTACACGAGGTTTCGACGTTTCGGCTATTGCCTTGGTCACAGTAGAGTAATCTCGTGTAACTTTCATCTCTGTGTATTCTATCAACGGGCTCTCCATTATGAGTAGGCCTTTCTCTACTCATAAATCTCGGTAAGCTGCTGTTCTTTCTTTTGCCTTCACCCAATTCATATATTCAGCCTCAGGCTTTTTTCCTGTACACACCAAGTGAATGTACTTTATGTTATATAAGCTTGTTGGTGTACAGTGTAACCTCTATGCATCATTTTCCTGCTTGCATCATTCATTTTGTCGAACCCCACTCTTATATAATCAATGCTAAATTTTCTTGGATGGATGGTTTTCCTGCATGAATGGTTTTATTCTCCTGGTCCCTTGGAAAGCTATGGATACAGGTTTCATTGTATTAAAATGCTATAAAGAAGTATATCTCCGATCACTCCTCAAAATACCCCGTAATTGCAACTTGAAAATGAACGCTTCTTTGAAAAGCGATCACAAAATATTCATACAGTACTGATCCTAAACGACTATTCATCGGACCGAAGTAGGTTTTAGTTTGGGATGTTTGTTTGGTTGGGCTAGGTTAGCTTCTCTTGGATTGGGTTGGTTTAGGCTGCCTGCAAGAACAACATTCGCATGTGGTGGCGTATAGACCGGTGGTTCGATGAATTGCACCTGTTGTCAGGGTGTCTACAAGACTGGAAAACCTGGAAAAGTCAGGGATTTTAGTAAATGTGAAAAAGTCAGGGAATTTTGTGTTTTTTCCGGAATTTTACTCAAAATGTAAAAAAATCAATATTTTATTAATCAAATACCGTTGCTGCAAATACAAGTTCACAATTTAAAAAAATAATTCTTCAATTGTTTTGCCTTGCCTGATTTTTGAAATTCCCGCCTATACCCGACTTGAAACCGAAATTAAATTTGTGAACAATTTTGGGAAAGCCAATTTGCAGACTGGGAAAATATAATTTTCCATCTGGAAAACCTGGAAGAGTTAGCGAATTTTGTAATGGAAAATTTGTAGACACCCTGGTCGTACTTACCTCCATGATGTAGTAACCTGTTATCTAATTGGATGAGCGATAGTGAAGATCTCCATGCTATTCGTATGGAGCTTTGTCTGTGTTTGTCTGTTTGTACGCACTGCTCAGGTCGCACGGTTTGACTGATCAACAGGAAACTTTTCACGCGGGAACACAAGGAATTATCCACCGTAGAATCGTAGTTTCGGGGCCAAGTTGGTTAGACCACTTTCAAGAAGAACCATCACAAATTTTTGTAGAAAAAAACGTGAATTAACCCGGGCAGGAAAATGTAGAAAATTCAAATTTTTACTGAGCGTGAACACAAAATGATACACATTGATACAAATTTTTACTGAGATCTAATAAGCTGTTGTGGTGAGAATGATCATTTAATAAATGTATTTTCTAAATCAAATAGCCAGAAATAATGGTTATTTGGCATCAACCATCAACCAACCAAGACTTTCTCGGCTTGATAGTTTCCGATATTTGAAGAGTGTATTTGAGAAAGTATATTTCAACCAAGCCAAGGTGTGTAAGAGTTTGGAGTATTTTCTGTATAAATATCTCGCTCAAATCTTACAACGCATAGCTCGTTCACTTGGTTAATTTAAATGTAACTAAGATGTATGATGGACGTTAGACCGATGATTTAGTTATATATCAAGCTTGTACAATGAATTGATGATCGCGCTGGTGTTATACTGAACGACCACAACATAACTTGAATTTAAATAACATCTGGGCCGTGAATAAATCAAGTTGTGATCTTTTGTCAGTATGCAGTAGGCGCCGTGGTGGCTTGTGTATGAGTACTGCAGAATTGCCACATTCATGCTATTTTCTTATCAATTCATCTTGAATAAATCGTTTCTCCCAGATTTTGTATCATGTTTTTGCAGCTATGAATCATTGTTGACAAAAATACAGCTGTTTAAATAAGTAGTAAAATCTTTATTTAGATTTCTGCCCATATTTGGGTTGCCGATACGACACAGAATAATAAAAACCAACAAGATACAAAACATATGATAACAGATAATAAGATGAAAGAATGGGTAATGATAAAGATTAGAATATGAAGAATGAAATTATGAGAGAAAATAATAATAATAATGAATAATAATAATTAAATATAAATCGATTCAAACACAAACAAAATTACTGATAGAATAGAAAAAAAATAAGAAAATATGTACCTGCTCTAACTGATTGAATATAAATTTTTCCTAAAAATGGACACTGAACTTTTTAAAGCGATGAGTGTAATACTATATATTATAATAATATATAGGTATGTAATACTATAACTGCAAAATAAGTCATCATACATTGTTTAACGTCCACAACTTCTAATATATTATAAAATCAATGGGTCGCTGAATGCCTGCAGGCCCAGCAAACGCAACTTGTCGTACCGGCTTGCAGCTCCAAGCAAATCATAGTAGGTGGGGTGAAGAGACTTTGTTCAGCATGCCGAATGTGCTGCGAGGCTGGCTGCGTCAGAGCATGACCGAACCACAGGCGTTTCCTAACCTCTCACCACTAACGGCTGGGTGTTTCGAGCCGTGACGAGCTCAGTCATCATTGGGATAGTTCCGTATCAAGATCCAAGCAAATGTCATTAGATTATTCAGGCTGGAAAGTTATGGCAGGGTTACATAAACCTACTAATCATGTGAATCAATTGTAAACTTTTACTTTTTTTTCATATTGGGTTTTAACGACGCACTGTAATGATGACTGAGATCTATTGGCGTCGGATGAATGATTAATGAGATGATGGGCTGATGAGATGAAGGTTTTATGGGTAGTGGGAAGGAAGCGGTTGTGGCCTATATTGTGGGAACCATCCCCGCATTAGCCTAGACTACAGAGGGAAACCACGAAAAACCCCTGTAAAGATGGACGGTGGCGGGGATCAAACCGGGTTCGATATGCCCCTTCACCTCCCGGGTCACACGAAGCAAGTGCGCTAACCACTCGGCTACTGTGCCGGTAAACTTTTACTTCTTATGAAAACACTATTTTTGAATAATAATTTTCAAATAAGCACATTGGAATATTTGCGTTATGGCAGTATTAATTGGAGGTGGAATGAGGTGAACAGATTGTGGTTTAGTTATAAATGGGAATTATTGTTGAGATCTAAATGTAGATGTGAAGTGTGAACAATGCGTTTTTTTTATAAGCATACAAAATGTTGCTCTTCAAGGCTATACTTCCTATACACTCATTATTGTTCTGTGGCTTCGTGGCTTTATGTACAATCTGTTTAATTCAACTACAACCCCCCCCCCCCCCCCCTCCATCGTTCAGGTCAACAGCCGATACTGGGTGTCGGCAATAGCTTTACTTTACACGTTTAGTTTGTACATTAACTTACTGTGTAAAGAATATCAATTTGTAATTGTTGATATGAGAGGAGAATGATAGATGATGATACAGATTACAGAGTGAGAGAAACAAGTGATATTAGACCCCGTTTACATTACTACTCAACTACTCTAGTAACCCCACCTGCGATCGTAACTTACCGTGTGTGAACGTAAATTAGTTGCTACGCTAGTAACAAAAGCTACTAGAGTTAACTTACTACCGTTAGTAAGGTTACTCTAGTAGATGTACTATAGTGTAAACGGTCGATAGTTGGTACTACCGTTCGATACAAGGACAAGATGGCAACGAAGAAAGCAGCTGGCGTGCCGAACTGTTAATGCACAGCCTTGTAATTCTTGTAGTGTCACTCGTTAGACGGCTGTAATTCGAAATAATCTGCTCTCGCAGTGAAGCATATAACTAAAACCTCTAGTAAACAAGAATCTCTATTTGACAGTGTGAACGCAAGAATAGTTACCATCGTTTTACACCAGTAACCTCACTAGAGTAGTTGAGCAGTAATGTAAACGGGGTCTTAGAAAGAAATGAGGTTGGTACAGATTGGAGGAGACACATGTGTAGGGCACCAAATAACATAAAATGAACTGGACATGAGTACGGGGAGGTTCCACGAGAACCAACAAACTCAAGTTTCCCACAATCTTTTATATAGACTCTGAAGGAAATAACCAAGTCAGATAATCATCAGACAAAAATCACGGAACAATAATGGACAAATTTTCACTTGTTTCTCTTACTTTAATAATAATAATAAATAATAAAATTGTCTTTATTTTTGGGTTGCAATACAAATGAAGAAGAAAATAATATGTAATACTGTAGATTGTGACCTTAAAAAAGGCGATATTCAGTGTGGGATGAGATTTCCCAGGGACTGCTCTACCATATAACCTTGTTAAAACTAGATAATTGTAGAAAAAAATGATTAGGATTTAAATAATTTTGAACTAATGAGTCAAAAACAATATGTAAGATTTAAAGTTGAATTCATTTGATATGAAAAGAGAAAAAGATATATAAGTAAGAATGTATGAAAATATATAATTAAGTAAGTAGGTACTCTGTATCTCTGTATCATCATCTATCATAATATCATCCATCACAAGTTGATATTCTTTAATCAAGTCCTGCTTTCCAATAATGTAACTTGCTATGTAGATCTTATTTCATGGCTTTTTCCACTTCATATCATACTATACATTTGCATGCTACTTTCGGGCTTTTGTCACGTACATTTGAATAATATAATATATATAAAATATAATATAAAATTTATATATAATTTTCTTCACTCATCCTTTTTTTACTAACTCAATTTTCTATTTTTTATTATCTTTTTTATACTTAGGTTATTTAGGTTATACTTACGTAGTTAGTTCAACATCCAACCACCGGAAATATTAGCCTCTGTAAATTGGTATTTCCCAAGTTGTGAATAAATAAATACAAAAAAAAAAAATACAAAAATACTAGGTTATTTCTAATTGTGTCCATTCCAGCTGGTTTAGCACTTTCACTTGATTAGGCAACTTGGTGTTATTTGGTGACCCCACCAACAGCTAGATTATCGGGGATATTTCTGTAGTTTTTTTCATCATCAAATATCAAGTGATTTGATTTGAAGGCTCATCAACAATCCTGAAACTAGGTTTTAATGAATAATGACAATATTTATTACCCCAATTTTTCCAGATACCACGAGTCATGAATGACGTGGGTAAAACTGATTGTGTATAGAAACATGAACAGAATCAGAAATGCTCGTCAAAACTCGGAAAAAAAAACAGGTCCCAAAGGACAAATCAATTGATAATAATTTCTAAAATTGAGATGATGATTTCTAGTTTTTTTGTAAAATTAGGGAGACAATTATCGGAATTATTTATTGGAATCTAGTTTTGGGGTTGTGATGACCTTGAACATTTCTCTATTGTTTCGTTGCCTGGTGTCACCTGTTGACTTCGGTTATAAACAGCTTTCCGATGTAGTATTGTTTTACTGACCTTTTTGATTCAAACGTGATACAAATATTATAGGCCGTTTAATAAAATAACATTTTATTAAATACATAGAACATAAATAGAATTAGAGAGGCTGTATCTGGTAGAGAGCGGCCAACTACGCGCACGGACGCCATTAATCGTCCAAACAGCTGTCTGTCACTATGGCATCTGAAGGCTGAATCTGAGCTTTTCAACGGCAAAATGAAAATTTAAAAACGGTTTACTCATTGTAAATTTTCATTTTGCCGTTGAAAAGCTCAGATTTAGCCTTCAGATGCCATAGTGACAGAGAGCTGTTTGGACGATTAATGGCGTCCGTGCGCGTAGTTGGCCGCTCTCTCCCAAATACAGCCTCTCTCAATAGAATGTAGCTAGTTATGAACTGATACACATGTTTCTATGGGATGTAAGAGAGTAGGTACAACTTTCTGCTAATCATGTTCTAAATCTATGTGTTGATTTTGTTTCCAGAACTTGTGGAAAGTTCACAATCAGCTGGTCGACACGTACGTAGTGTCGGGAGAGAATTAGCCACGTCACAATACAAGCAAGGACAAGCCTACGTTAAACGCCTTTGCAATTCCAATTGGTTGTTGTCTACAGCCTGGTTTTTATATGTTATATTTTGTACCGAGTTGAATGTTGTTAATAAATAACAGTATATGCACGTATCTTCATGTTGATCTTTTGTGCCCAATTAAAAACTTCTTCATTTCTCCATCTTTCTTTTTCTCCATCTTTCTCTTTCTCCATCTTTCTCTTTCTCCATCTTTCTCTTTCTCCATCTTTCTATTTCTCCATCTTTCTCTTTCTCCATCTTTCTATTCCTCCATCTTTCTTTCTCCATCTTTCTCTTTATCCATCTTTCTCTTTCTCCATCTTTCTCTTTCTCCATCTTTCTCTTTCTCCATCTTTCTCTTTCTTCATCTGTCTCTTTCTCCATCTTTCTATTTCTCCATCTTTCTCTTTCTCCATCTTTCTATTTGATTTCTCAACTTTTGACCATTCATCACTTACACATTATCTTACATATATTGTAAAAGTTACCAAAAAACAAATATATACTGAGACGCGTGGCCGAGTGGTTAATACACTGAACCGTCATTCAGGAGACCAGGGTTTGATTCCCGCCATGGTCGACCATCCTGACAGGGGTTTATCGTGGTTTCCCTCTGTCGTTCAGGTTGATACTGGGATGGTTCCTCAACAAAGGCCTTGATCGACTCCTTCCCACCATCCAAAACACCTAATAAAATAACCTTTCATCTCATTCATCATCCACCGACGCCAATAGATCGTAGCCATCAGTACAGTGCGTCATTAAAACCCAATATAAATATTTAAGATATATATATGTATATATTATTCACTTTGAAACTTTTTGCAAAGTCTAGCTGTTTGTGACGTGTTCATGATAGAAGTAGCTATTAAATAGCGACTGAATCACAAACAGCTGATGGATAATTACCGTAACACGCCTCCATCAACGCGGCAACACATAACGTGTTTGCCTAGTTACCGCAACACGCCTCCATCAACGCGGCAACACATAACGTGTTTGCCTAGTTACCGTAACACGCCTCCATCAACGCGGCAACACATAACGTGTTTGCCTAGTTACCGTAACACGCCTCCATCAACGCGGCAACACATAACGTGTTTGCCTAGTTACCGTAACACGCCTCCATCAACGCGGCAACACATAACGTGTTTGCCTAGTTACCGTAACACGCCTCCATCAACGCGGCAACACATAACGTGTTTGCCTAGTTACCGTAACACGCCTCCATCAACGCGGCAACACATAACGTGTTTGCCTAGTTACCGTAACACGCCTCCATCAACGCGGCAACACATAACGTGTTTGCCTAGTTACCGCAACACGCCTCCATCAGCGCGGCAACACATAACGTGTTTGCCTAGTTACCGCAACACGCCTCCATCAACGCGGCAACACATAACGTGTTTGCCTAGTTACGGTAACACGCCTCCATCAACGCGGCAACACATAACGTGTTTGCCTAGTTACCGCAACACGCCTCCATCAACGCGGCAACACATAACGTGTTTGCCTAGTTACCGTAACACGCCTCCATCAACGCGGCAACACATAACGTGTTTGCCTAGTTACCGCAACACGCCTCCATCAACGCGGCAACACATAACGTGTTTGCCTAGTTACCGTAACACGCCTCCATCAACGCGGCAACACATAACGTGTTTGCCTAGTTACCGTAACACGCCTCCATCAACGCGGCAACACATAACGTGTTTGCCTAGTTACCCTAACACGCCTCCATCAACGCGGCAACACATAACGTGTTTGCCTAGTTACCGCAACACGCCTCCATCAACGCGGCAACACATAACGTGTTTGCCTAGTTACCGCAACACGCCTCCATCAACGCGGCAACACATAACGTGTTTGCCTAGTTACCGCAACACGCCTCCATCAGGTGAAATTGCTATTCTGTATTCATAAAGATTGTTGACTGACGAATGATAAGCTTTTCTTCTTGTAACGAAACTGATAGCAGCGTTCTTATTTGCTCAAGATTGTTGCGCTTGTTTGCAAACGTCTCCATTTATCTGCAAGTTAACCGAGATACCAACAATGTTGTAAGTAGATACAGTATTGATCCAGTTGCTGTCAGGTGATGAAATTATGATAACTAGGAAAACGCTATATACGCGTTGTTAGACGAGCGTAAAGTAATAGTATGTCGACTTCATTGCCAAACTTTTGCCTACATTCGCCAATTGGGTAACATTTTAGTTATAAATGAGTAAAAACGGCTTCGAGGGGTACCAATTTAGCACATTTCATGTTTTTTCTTCAAAATAACACACTCGATCAAGCTGAGAATTTCCAGAAATGTGTATCAATATGTAATTCAACTCCACACAAAATTTTAATTTTTGGGAAAATGGAAATTTTTCAATTTTATTTTCGCCGTGTTATTCTAATGAGTATTTTTGAAATTTCTAAAATTCATAAAAAAAAAAAGTTACCACCCGAAAATACCACAAAACTATACAGATCTAAGCTAGATGAGGAAGCATGATGAAAAAAAGTTTGAAGTTGATAGCTGTAGCCGTTTGACCTGTGGAGAACCGACAAAAAAACATAAAAAAAAAACAACATAAAAACGAACACCAATTTTTTTCAGTATGTCGAATTGAATCCTCGCTAAAGCTCGTCCAATAATATTATCTTTATTTGTGCATTGGCGTTGAGTCATTGGTTTCTCTTCCAGCAAACTGTTCAAATTCCAAATACATACATTTTACAATTATTTTATTTCAGAACTAATTGTATAAGGAAACGAGAACTAGGTACACTAAATACAGTTACACATACAGATAAGCATGGAGATCTTTATCAATGAAGAAATATAAATAGAACACAAGTAGAAATTGATTATAATGAAACTAACAAAGATCATATCATTTTAATAATACTAGGCAAACGCGTTATGTGTTTCCGCGTTGATGGATGAGCTGGAACATATCAACTTATCTTTGGATTGGTTATTATATATATATATATATACACCTTGAGATCCAAACCATTATATCACTGCCATCTTATTTTCCATTGATAATGTATATGATGATAAAGAAGGCTTTGTTTTAATCGTTTACAATCAAGTGGTGACACTTGTTGCTTTGATTTAATAGGTATCTTAATAGCTTTGAATAATTGACACAAATGACATTATATATTTTTTTACATCGAAACGGCTGATCCGATTTGAGTAAAAGTTCGGAATAATGTGTATCATCATCAGATTGAAATTATCTGAGAATTTGAATCCTCTCAGATGAAATATTTTTCACGAATGTTTTCCTCTGGGTTATTCTAATGGGATTTTTGAAAACTTTGGAATGAGTTTTCTCAGAAGTTGTTCAACCGATCGTGCCTCAAAACTATACAGCATCAAGTCAGATAGGGGTTCATGTGTGTGCCAAGTTTCAACTGATTTTGAATTTTTGTCCGACCTGTGGAGCGCGAACAAAAAAAAAAAAAAAAAAAAAAAAACAGGCACTTTTTTTTCGGTATAGTGTAATTGAGTTTTCGCTTCGCTCATCCAAATAATAACGTTTATTGTCATATTATTATTTTTTTTTTTTGATAGAGTACTGTTGATATCGACTTGTAAAATACAAATACAATACTCTTAGATACTACAAATAAAACATTGATCCTTCTTGAAGAGTGGCCATAAGTGAACGATGAGTTTTATTCAAAACTAATAATTAGCTAAAAATTATTAGCAATTGGACTACAATAAACTATTATATAGTACCATATTTTCTTATAGAGTCCATTTTAATAATAATTTAATATAATAATAATAATTTTTTTATTGATGCAGTTTGATCAAGTACATGATATTGTCATCGTCAGATTATAAACTAAATACAGAGAAAAATAAAATATATACAATGGTCAATAATATTTTAAAAACTTACAATACTGGTATATAGAACTGACTGGTGTCGATGATTAAAATTGAATATAGTTAGTCTTCTAGAAATTCTTTAACGCCATAGATAAGGTGATTCTTTAGTTTAATTTTTTAAAAATTGTCATTTTTTATTTCTAGTGGTAGAGCATTATAAAATTTAGTCCCAGCATGTATAGGCCCTTTCTTTACAATTGATAGGTTGTGCTTCATTACATTTATATTATTTGATTATTGACAATTGACCATAGTAGATCGTCCGCCCTCGTGATGTCACAGAATATAAAAACCAATCAAGTGGACAGTGAACCAGGAGAAATAGGGAAATAGCCAATCAAGGTGTCTAAAATTTCCCCTGCTTCGTATAAGTCACGCCCATCTACAATGTATTGTATTGTATTGTATTGTATTTTATTAGCTGTTGTAGTACATTTTTCAATGTATAAACATTGTCATCAGATAATATTACTAATAGCAGAGTAGTATAGTAAAAAGCAAGGAACTTTAACTTAAATAACTTTAACATATATGTCTAACCAAGCACGCCCCAACCTAATCATCTCTACCATAAAATTCCTCTAAATTATAAAACTCTTCTTGGAGGAGGAAGATCTTGAGGTTTTTCTTGAATACATCCCTGCTTGCAACGCATCTCGGTCGTAGTGGGAGGCTATTCATGATCTTCACGCCAACATTGAGCAGGTCGTAATCCATGATACGAAGCCTATGATGTGTCAATTAATGTCAACACATTTTCTTCAGACATTCATACATGTCCCCCATCCCCTTCTTTCTCATGTGGTTGATGTCTTACAATCACAATTCCTAATCTTCATCTTCATTCTCAATAAGTGGTCCAAGAAGATGGAACGAGTTGCCAACATCATTAAAATCAGTAAAATCCCTAGGTCTATTCAAATTATCATACAAAAAACAACTTTTAGTGAAGCAAAATTCTGAGATAGTTTTAAAAAATCATGTTTAATTCAGTTCTAATCTGTCAGCTCTTCCTGTTCTTTTTTTTTTTTTTTCCTTTTCCATCTGTAAATTTATAGTTCTTTTTATTACATCATTATTCGCATTTTAGTTATTATACTCATAAGGTTAGGTGGAAGAGCAGAAACTCATGTATCTGAACCTCACCATTTCATTTTTGTTGAATAATCATCTCATTTTTAAAATTTTTATATGTAAATTGTTATTTCTGTGTTTCTTTTGTCAACTACTCAAAAATGAATAAAGACTTATTATTATTATTATTATTATTATCCCTTCCTGTTCGAATAGATAGCTGGGGAGTCTTGTTCTATACAAGTCTGACCACTTGGCGAGTGCTTTATATTTATGGACTAACTGATTGACAGTCAATAAAGGAATGTATTCTTTATTCGAAGGCGAAAGCTTTCACCTTGATAATACATCAGGAATTGAAAGAAATTATGTTATTTAAAAAAAAAAATATTTTGAAATTACCCGAGTAATCCGGTTCCTAGACTGTTACCCGAAGGCATCACTAGTTGCAACTAAGCCAAACAAAATGGTTGCTTACAAGTTACATTCTTAAGGCATCCCCAGTCTCCGTGAGGTAAATTATTCCCGCCAGGGGGATTTCACAGATGTAAATGACATAAAACTAGAATCTAAAACTAGACATAAAACTGGTCACCAACAGCGCAGTCCTGGTGTTGAAGTTCATTGGTTTTGAATAATTAAAATGGGGTGGTAAGATCGCCCTTGTGGTGCCCCGTCCAAACGATCCTATCTTTCATCCATAGCCTTAATTGGGGAACAATGATTTTGTATCAAGTTTCAATGTTATAAAAAAAAAAAACTCGAATCGCGCAGGATACAGAATTACCATTCATAAGATCAACAGCTGCTGATATGATAACATATATTTATGATTAAAATTAACACTATGATTAACATCATACTAATTACAATTACGTCTCAAGATGCAGACAATATTTCTCGAAAATGCCAATCACGCAAATTTCATAAAAACAAAGGTGAATAAATCAATTGTATGTACCCAATACACTAAACTGTAGAACAACCAATATTTTTTCCATCGATTTTGACCTCACCGTATACCGTTGAATACAAATAACACATAACCTATTATGAATATTTATTATGGATGTATTTTATTTTATAAGATCACACGGTGAATGGTGAGAAGCAGTTTCACTGTATTATATTCAGACGGGGGCACTACTATCGTTCATGCTACGCTGACGCTGAAAATGTTACACTGTGCCTGTAGTTAGGTCCCCCTTGAAAAGATATATAATTACGTAATTATCATCTTGGTTATTTTGTGTGTTGATTGTATCTGCTACAGATTCTGACCAACCTTCCGACCATGAACCTCCCAACTGCTTTAAGCAAAGACAGTCTCGAGAAGCTACTCGAACCTCGCGTTGGTCCCGACGTGAAGATAGCCAGGTACAGAGTACTATCGCTGACCAAACCAGGAGACAATTACGGGAGCACCATGTCAATTATCGAGATGCAGCTCGAAGACGAATTCAACAGTTCGAAAGAATTGAACATTATTGGTAAATTCTTTCCTACAGTTCCTATTTTGTGCACATTGATAAATATAACGGTCACGTTTAAGAAGGAAGTTGAGTTGTACGAACTAGCACTTCCAGAGTATACAATTCTGCAAGAAGAGAAAGGAATCAGTGTAAGCGATCATTTGGATATTTTTCCGTTGTACTATGGTTCTCGGCTAAGTCTGAAAGAAAACGTCGAAACTGCCGATGTTGATGCTATCTTACTATTGGAGAATTTGAAGATTAAAGGCTATTCCATCGGAGATAGAAATATAGGCCTTAATCTTGAACATACTGAATCGGTCCTAATTAAGCTCGCCCATTTTCACGCTATCAACATCGCACTGAAGATAAAGAAACCAGATGTTTTCAAGGATACTGTCAAAAAAGCGGGGATTTCTTGTACTTGGGGTCCATCAGAAGACGTGGAAGCAGCCGCCAAGTGGAAGAAAGTCGCACTCGAGGCTCTCGAGTCGATTCCGGAATGCAAGAAATTTGTTGGAAAAGTCGAAGAATTGTTATTAAAAGAAGAGAAGAAGAAGACGAGTGATGTGCCACCTAGAGAACCATTCGCCACGCTCATACACAATGACTTTTGGATCGGTAATATTATGTTTTCTCACGGCGAAGACAAAAGTTTCCCTACCGGCATCAAGTTTGTTGATTTTCAACTGACAAAATATCATTCTCCGATCAAAGACGTTGTGTTTTTTCTTTACACCAGCGCTGCCGACGGTGTGGTTCCGGATCATTACGATCAGCTGATTCGTTTATATCACACGAGTTTTGTTGATCGACTCTGTTTGTATGATTGTTATACCGAAGACTTCTCATTTGAAAGCCTTGTCAGTGAGTTTGATAGGTATGCAATAACCGAGTTCTCTCGGTTATTTTTCATATTGAAGGTATTCTGCGCTGAACAAAGTAATGTACCGGACATAACGAATTTTTCTTTGGACAAACTTTTAGATAGTAAAGTTGGTGCTGATTATTTTAAAAAGATGAAGACCCTAGTGCTAGATTTTGTTCACAAAGGGTGGATTTAGCTTGCTTATTAGCACTTTCAATTATTAGAGTATTTTATTTCAACTGATTTTAGGTCTTTCTCTTATTGTTTCTGTGTTATTTTACAATAATCAATAATAGCAAGAGAGAAAAAAAAAAAGTTGATAATAATAAATAATGAGTAATATTAGGTTGATAATATGAATGCTTGGTCATTAGTTACATTATATAAAATTAATAAAGATGGATGAAATGAAATGCTAATTTTTTGTAATTGACTAGTTTCTTCTTATTTTATCAATTGGCATTTTTCCATAATAATAAATCTAGGCATATAAATACATAACATGTACAATATTTTGACTTATGAAACTTATAAGTTGCCTATCAGTATTTTTATGTTCAGGGATGGTCTTAGATCAAAAAGGTTGGGTGGACTCGGCTATGTTTTGCAATTCACTATAGCCTTTAGATGCCGTATAACACCTAGCTGTTGGTGGGGTCGTTAAGCAAACAATAATAGCTTTAAGATTTTCATGGGAAACATGATGAAAAATGTACTTTATAACCTAATTCCAATTCAACACGTGGAACAATTATATACTGTAGGCCCACTAGAATAATTGAAGTCAACATTTAAAATAATCTATAACACTATAGTGGCCTTCCTTCAGCAAATGAAGCTTGATAGTAATCAAGGATTTTCATCTCTGCTGGTAAGGAGAAATGAAGAAATATATTTCTTTTATATCAAATAAGAATATTTATACCAAAATTATTATTCAACTGATGAACATAGACCCCAAATAACCTAGCTGTTGGTGGGGTCATTAAGAAATAAACAACAAAAATAGAAGAAGAAATCTCTTTGATGGCAACTGTTGAAACATTATTTTTGAAATGATCACGTCTTACAGGAACCGGAACTGACTCGAATCAAGGGGGGCGTGCCTACTGCAAAACATTTCGAAATTATGTTTAAATTTCAAAAGTTGTTGACAGTTGCTGCAACAGGTAGCATTTTTGTGAGTAGAACATTCACTACATTTTATTGATTGGTTGCCCATAGTGATTGGTGCAGGTTTTTTTTATCGAAGAAATGAATAAATTATGCTTCACATTATTCTAGCAGAAATATAGACGCCTTCAGGCATGATTTAAGCCCTCCTGTATGATAACATTTAGGTTATGTCATCTCAATGGTTTTGTGAGCCCAATTTGCCAATATGTAGCCTACCTTGAGCGGTTTAATGTCTTGTAGCATTGAGTCTATAAAATAAATGCTAGGCTAGTCCTAGTAGGCTATGACTAGCCGTCTTTATCAAATGTATGACTGAGACGAGTGGTTGAGTTCGTAACATACTGATTCAGGCTTGATGATTCAGGCTACCGGGGTCAATTCCCACCATGGTCGACCATCCAGACAGGTTTTTTCGTGGTTTCTCTCTGTCGTTCAGGTCAATCCTGGGATGGTCAACTCCTTCTCACCATACAAAGTCACCTTATAAAATGATTATTTTTCATCTCAACATCCCATCATCTCATATCTTTCTCCAACATCAATAGATCTTAATCACAGTTCAGTGCGCTTTTAAATCTAATATAAATGAAAATGAATGATACAATTGAATGTATGAATGGAATTTTAGGCTTACCATCCCTGACATTAATTTAAATTCTTTTTATTTTTTTGAATTAGATCTAGAGGTGAAATAAAAAAAATCTTCTAAAAACGCAATGAGAAAATAATTTCCATCAGTCGCGGAGGTCTTCCTACGATATTTCGTGATGGAACCTGAAATCAGTATGACAGAAAGACGATATAAAGTTCTTCGCAAGAATCTGGATGATATGGGTTATCGTCAACCATTAGTCATTGATTCACTGCCTCTGGTTGAGCGTATAATTTCTGATCTCCTTCATACCACAGAGAGTCTACGCCATTACAAACTGTTGGCCCAACAGAGTTTGGAGGTAGGTACATGAAGTTGAAGAGTAGGTATTCATTGCTAGTAGGCCCACATATAGGCCTATAGTATATAGTAGTATAGTCTAGTAGTAGATTATCTACTAGTGAATAACCACCCAGGCAACAGGTTATTAGGCCCTGTTTGAATATTATTAAC
Organism: Brachyptera risi; assembly: GCA_964007535.1. Classification (NCBI taxonomy): domain Eukaryota; kingdom Metazoa; phylum Arthropoda; class Insecta; order Plecoptera; family Taeniopterygidae; genus Brachyptera; species Brachyptera risi. The sequence continues at coordinate 1,657,494 of OZ023330.1, read as the reverse complement.
ATGGCCCTCTAGAACTCTGGATATTTTTTAGTTCAGCAAGCCTAGGTCAATTTATTAATAATCTGAAAATAAATTTCTAGAAGGCTGTTATCATGAATTCATAAATAGACTACAAACATAGCCTATAAACTGTTTTAATAACATATATGTTTTATTTCTTAATGCCTACGAGAGTAATAATTTTACATGAATCAATATCAATGTGAGTAGCCAGTATGTTTTTGCTAGGTCTATTACCAATCTGTGATTTGTAGCTGTCTGATTTATGATGCATAGGATTCGCGTGCGGTACCATGTATCGTTTTGTGGTAGTCTTACAGAGGAACGAATTTTTATATTTCTTAAAGCTACAAAAATTGTATTGATCAGACTGAGATGGCTATTTTTCACTGGATCATCTTTCAGGAGACCAGAGTTTGATTCTCCCCATTGTTGACCATATTTAATGGGATTTTTTTGTGATTTCTTGTGTATACACCAACTGTGATGTTACCAATGTTAGGACATGGCCGTCCTCTTCCAGTCACTCCAACAGACTAAATGTGACTCCAACTAGTTGCTAAACACATTCTGTTCTGTTTATAAATTACAATAAATGACGAATGTTGGTTGGGGTGTGTATAGACAGTGTAGGCATATGGGTTACGAGTCCACAGGAGTTTATTTAGCGAAATATCCGTTTCTTGGTGATAAGTTTTGAACGGTATGAGATACCAAAATTCTAATTCGTGAGAAACACAGATAATTATAATAGCTTCAAGATGATATAAGTTATGACTATTTAAGTCACGTTGCATAAATGTGAAGCGTCGACAGTTATGCTACATGACTTAAATAGTTACAAATTATATCATCTTGAAGCTATTATAATTATCTGTGTTTCTCGCGTATTAGAATTTTGATATCTCATACCGTTCAAAAGTTATCACCAAGAAACGGATATTTTGCTAAATCGACTCTCGTGGACTCTTAAGCAGGTAAAAATAGTGAGTGGTACATATTATGTAGGCGTACAGTATCTAGATAATAGATGAAAGATATTAAAAGTGTATTTTTATTCAGTTTGAGTGATTTTTAGCCATGTGAATAGATCTCGGAGTGAGGGAAAACAGAATTATAAATCGGAATAAGTAATTGCTCACTGGGTAGCCTATTGCAATCAACTGACAGGTAATTGATTAGGATTGTATATAATTAAATAGGATACTCAAAAACTGTACTTGATGTGCTAGCTTGACTTGAAACTTGAAAGACTAATACTTGATGGTTCTTTCAAGGAATGTAGTCAGCTTGGCATCGGCGTCGAACCGTATAAACACGATAACGCTGAACTTGTTCAGGAAAATAATGATCTTCATTTGAAATTGCTTTATCAGAAGGAAGAGAGCGAGAAAATACAGAAAGGTTTGTAAAGTTTGGAATTGTTCTTGATTATGCACACCATTTTTTGAAAAAATATCCCTGAAACGATCTTCATCCACTATTCCAAATATTTCGCTCCCTGTCAAAAGTCGCTCTGTAAACTAATTTTAATTGAACGACTGTCCGTTTTTTTTTTTTTTTTTTACTTTTCTGAGATTGATGCTCCAAACATACTATGACGTTTAATGACTATGATTACTTGAACTATAGCCTAGCAATAGATTTGTTGTTCCATCTTTTTTTTTCTACAATCAACATCGAAATTTTGATATACGTACTGTGCAATTCTTGTTTCCCAATTAAGGCTAGAAGTGAATGAGTACGTTTTGAAGTGGCACTTATTTTTTTTTTTTTAATTTTTTTTTTTTATTGTTATCAAACAAATACATATGTTAAAATTCTATAGACCCGCAAAGTCAAAAATTTTAACTTGTCTGCGGGTCTATTACATTTATTACACAAAAAAATACAACCAAATTCAGTTGTCTGGATGATATACAATACATATACATAGATATAACTCACACAATTCAAAATTAAATCAAATTCTACTCAATAATGAATTCCTTAATGAAATAAACAAAACAGAGAAATGTTTGTGCTGAAAAGTACAGTAGTAGTAGTAGTAGTCAAGTTTTATTTCCATTAATTGTACATTACATATGACACAGTGTGAGCACAAATGACAAGGTATGAGCACAAACCCTTTAGGATATATACCATTAAGGGTGTATGGAAAGGTTTTTTTACCATATATAACTTATTGAAAAATAAGTTAATAATATAATACAAGATAAATTATAATAATCATAATCTTGATCATCTTGCTTGTTTCAAGACGAGGTAGCCTTGTCACCAATATAAATATTAAATAATTATCTCTGGACTATTTGGAATTGAATACAATGAACTTTGACACCAAGACTGAGCTGTCTGCGCGACCATACTTTCCAGCCACAGTTGAAAGTGTTTCAGTTTCCAAATGTTCGGATCACATTATAGTATTTAAACCGTTTCTGTGATACCGGTATATCGGAATTGGTATTTACGTGTAAACTTGACTCACGAATGTTGATAAATCCACTTTGAACTAAGTGTCTGTTAGGAATTGTTCACTTCTTGCCATTAACAACAGATGCAAGGTTTATCATTATACACCCTAATATGAAAAAAATAAATAGTGATAACTTAAATTTTGGTATAACTAGGAAAACGCTATATACGCGTTGTTGGACGAGCGGGAAGTAATAGTATGTCGACTTCATTGCCAAACTTTTGCCTAAATTCGCCAATTGGGTAACATTTTAGTTATAAATGGGTAAAAACTGCTTCAAGTGGTATCAATTTAGCACATTTCATGTTTTTTCTTCAAAATGGCTGACTTGATCAAGCTGAGAATGTCCAGAAATGTGTATCAAGATGTTATTCAACTTCACACAAAATTTCATTTTTTTTGAAAATTTTTTTTTTCCCGCCGTGTTATTCTAACGAGCATTTTTGAAATTTCTAAAATTCATAAAAAAAAGTTGATATCCGATAATGCCACAAAACTATACAGATCTAAGCTAGATGAGGAACAATAATGAAAAAAAGTTTGAAGTTGATAGCTGTAGCCGTTTGACCTGTGGAGAACCGACAAAAAAACAAAAAAAAACAAGAAAACATAAAAACAAACACCATTTTTTTTCAGTAGGCCTATGTCAAATTGAATCCTCGCTAAAGCTCGTCTAATTAGGTCAATCACTCTACTAATAATTAAAGGTGATATCAATTCATGAATTATACCGCACTTTCAGAACTTCAGGCTCGCATAAGAAAACTAGAAGGTGATAATTCGGATCTCCAGTTCATCAGTTGTCAACATCTCGGCCGTGTGAAATCTCTCGAACAAGAATCCAGCGAGAAAACGAGAAAAATACTCCAGCTGCACGGCAAGAACTCTCAAGCCGACATCGTGACGCCGGGCGGCAAGAAGAAGTCTCTTGCGCTTCGTCGATCCACGCTCGAGATCGCCTCGCCTCTGAAGCCGTCCGCGTCTTGGCAAGAGCGCTTCTGGAGCGTCAACGCGCAAGCCCAGGACTCGTACATCGCCAACATGTGTGACTTGTCTGACCAGCGAATCGCGTGCCTTTGCCGTGAGGTAAACCTTCTTAAAGAGGAACGCGTACAGCAAACAGATTTAAATGCTACCTACAGAAATCAGGTACCGGTACTGATCAATACATTACAAACAACTGTGTAGATATTTAGTGCGGTTATATCAAGTCTATTTTCATGTAGGCCTATTGTTGTTTCAATCTAGTTACAAAATGCATTACCGTATTTAACATTTCTAGGCCTACTTATGATTGATTTTGGATTCTTCCCTCTTTGATTTATTCTAGAATAACCTTTTTAGTAGTCTATACATTTAGTTATTACTTATTACCGGTACGTACTATAATTCTGACCTGGCTTGCACAATTAATACATCAGTCTTGGAAATTTGTATGGTATCCGTATAGATACCATGGTGTGATTTGGGATAGTAAATAGACTTGTCCCCGGTTGTACAAACTGATAATTAATTAATTAAGCGATACATAATTGGAGGGTCAACTTGTTATTACCCTTGGACACTCAAATGCCATTTTATACTATCACTAATAATTACACTACTCGATCCATAGTTTGTACTTGTTACCTGTTCTTACCGTTAGGGATGAATACATTTTTCTAATGTGTTGATTAGGCCAATTAGTAATTGGTAATTAATAACAATAACATTGAGTACCAAGGGTATGATGAGGTAATAACAAGTTAATCCTCCAATTATCGCTTGGTTCACCAATTTATATTTCGTGGAACTGGATCTAAATGATATTTTTAAAACTGAGAATGAAGAATTGAATTGATTCTGATAAAACCATATATAAACCTAATGATAATTCATCTTTCAAAATTGTATTAAATCATCTAAATTTGGTTATGCTTTTGAATACACTTCTTAAATATTGACAATAATATTTTTAAAAGATGGTCTCGTAATTGATTCTGCCGCCTTGAGTGGCGGAGACACAGTGTCGATGTCTGCAATTCCTGGTGTTACGTAACACGCGACACAATGATTTGTTCGTAGCTAAGTAACCGGGATAGGGAAATTCAGCGTTTGACAGCGATGCTCGAGGGAGGTCGCCCGGCAACGGCTGTCAACAACGATTGTTGTTATCGCGAGATGCAGTTACACCTGTCGACGTTGGACCAAGACAATAAAAAGCTGGATAAAAAGAACAAGGAACTTGAACGACAAGTTAGAGGTGAGAATATCTTTCGTTAAGAGTGCGTGGGAGTCGATTTAGGTCCGGTATTACCAAGTCTAGTTAGCCTTTATCTGAAAGTTCAAACTTGTTATCACCATGGTTACCTGTGGTATTTGTTTTCATCAACTCTCAGATAACTGTTAACTAGACTTGGTAATACCGGACATTAGAGAAATAGCAGTTTTTAGTGATGAATTTTTAACGGAATGAGAGATCAGAATTCGAGTACCGAGAGAAACGCAGATATTTCTAATATCTTTAAAATGATATGAAATAAAATTCAGTGTTGCATTGGTGATTGAAGTTTAAATTATAGGCCTACTGTGAATTGGATTATTATAAACCTCGATGCTTTTTAAATTTATTATTAAATTAAACGACGCGCTGTACTGATGACAGATCCATTAGCGTCGGTGAATCATATATGAGACGATGGGATGATGAGATGGAGGATTATTTTATTAGGTGCTAGTTGGATATTTGGGAGGAGTCAGTCATGGCTAATGTTTAGAGAAACCATCCCAGTATTGACCTGAACGACAGACGGAATTCACAAAAAACCTCTGTCAGGATGGTCGACCATGGCGGGAATCGAACCCCGGTCTCCTGAATGACGGTTCAGTGTGTTAACCACTCGGCCACTGTCTCAGCGTAGATCCTTGATGTTAACTTCATCAAGTTATGTACTGTTAGAACTTCAATGTACAGTAGGCCTACAAACACTAAAAAAAAAAAATAAAAAAAAAACTTCAATATGGAGAGAAGAAATACTCTGTAAAAAAATTACTGGAACAAAAATTTCTGCTTTCCCATTTTTTTTTTTACATGATGAGATAATAAAGCATATAATTGAAACTAAGCGTTGGACAGATATTGCAATGCAGGTTTTTAATAGTATTTGTACCGCGGTAACAGCACATGTTTCTGGTATATTGCCGGTAGCACGGCTTTGGAACACTGTTGCCAATCCAACAGTTCGATATCTGTAATCCAAGATGCATTGAGGGTTGCGTTTGCCGGCTTGAGATGGTGACGTCACTTCCTATCCCTCTCATGTTAAACATGTGTTCCAATTCACGGGCCTCAGCTTCAGAACTACGATCGTGCGTAGTGATAAGAGGAACTTTCTTTACGTTCACGTCGGCTCAGCCAATAACAACTGTCATCAAGTTTGTCAATCCATCAGCCATTTCTACGAAACAACACTAGATGGAGCAGCGATCAATGGTTCTGAGGAAAGTCCTCAGGAAATGGAACGTGTTTTAGAGTCGAGTGAAGTCACTATCTCAAACCGACAAACGCAACCCTCAATGCATCTTGCTGTAATCCAAGATGTTACTGATCAATTATTAACTGATTTGTAGATGCGATAGCGAAACAGCACGAAGCTATGAACAGAGCCGTGGAGTTGGTCGAACGCAACAATAAGCTGGAGCAAGAGATGAGAGACATCGACCACATGGCTTTGACGGTCGAAGCCGAGTGTAATTCCACCGTCAAAGAAAACACTATAAGGGTCAGCAAAATACAGGTAAATAGACAAAATATCAATCATCATTCACAATCACAAGCCAGTATTCATCTAAGCAACATAGCGTATAGCTTTTCGTTGTCGTGATTATTGACTCTACTTCAACTTCTGTCAGCCAAAATTACGAATTCAGCCGAAGTCATGTTTTGCCATTCTTTGCAGTTGGGTTTCCTCTACACTCGCTTTGTATGTTTCTGTGTGAAAGTGTGCTAACTTGCGATTTGACAGTTGAATTTCTCAAACTCAAAGAATCTTTAGCATTCAAAGATAATAAAAGTCAAGTCCGCCATGATGTCATGAAACCATTAACGATGTAGCGAAAAGGAAACAGACCCGCTACGAATCATACAGATATCACGTCGGACAACAGGAAATAATGGGAACTGGAAACCCTGCCTCATACTTGATTATAATTATAATAACAATATAGGCCTACAGTAATAATAATATTTGTATTCACTATTTATTATTGGCAACTGCATGTGTACAGGGTACATTACAGTATGATAGAAGTCGGACAATGTCAAAAACATTTTGACAAAACAACGAAACATTCACAGATGGCTTGAATAATCATCAATAGAATGAAAGCACGCACATCTAGGAAGGTCTTGACGCTATACAGTGAAACCTCTATCCATCGTTTTCCTGCTTGTACCATTAATTATTACCATTACATTCTAATTGTAATTACCATTACATTCTATCCTAAAATTTATATTTATTTATTATTATTATAATTTTATTTTCTAATATCTCTGATAATGTTTATACAATTTTAATATTGTTCTTTAATAAGAAACGGCAATAAATACAAATACAAATTTTTTCTCACCCCACTCTCATTTAATCACTGTTGAAATTTTCCTGCATGGATGATTTTATTTTCCATGTCCCTTGAAAAACAATGTAGAGAGGTTTCATTGCACTTGAATACGTTGATGTTTACAGTCAACCTAATATTCACTGGCAAGTTGTTGTTAGATGAGCGTAGCGAAGATTCAATTTCACATGCCGAAAAAAATTGGGCTTGGTTTTTATGTTGTTTTTCTTTCTTAATTTTGTACGCGGCATACAGGTCAGGAAAAAATACCTATCGACTTGAAACTTTTTCTAGAGATTTCTGTTCTACCAGAATAGGCTGGAATTGTTTTTCAGAAAAATCGATCAGAACGTTTTTCCGGAAAAAAATGGTAAGGTTTGAAAAATCTTCATTAGAATAACTTGGAGGAAAAATACTTTGAAAACAAGAATTCTTCGAAAGCTCTCAAATTTTCACCGAATATGAACAATACTACTGTATTATACATCTGTGCAAAAATTTTTGCAACAATCGGATGAGAAATAACAAAGAAAACGCAATAAAAGCGTATATTTTATTGAATGTTTGGATCAATTGGTTTTGCAAAGTGTATTTGCGACAGGTTGCAGCACTATAAATATCAACAAGTTGCAGGTAAGGTCTTTGAACGTTTGAAGTAATCGAAGGTCCGAAAATGTGGATTTAGCTGACAGATTATTTTTCATTCTAGATTTCCATACTTCTAAGCTCATCTCACAACGCGCATCCCTCGTTTTCCTAGTTGTACAGAATTGACGTAGTTGTGTATTGCTTGATCAGGACAGCTTACAAGACAGTTTGAAGCAGATGGCAAGCCTGGAGCGCGAGGTTTTGGAGCTGAAGCGTGGCAACCAGGAGGCTCAAGCCGACCTCGAGAAGATGCGAAACGAAAAGCAGAACGTACAGAAGATGTTGGAAAGCTCGCAAGAAGACAAGAAGAAGATGACGGATCGCGTGAACCAGTTCACCATCATTGGTAGGCCTGCAGCTTCTCTATATATCCTATGTCGAAAGTATGTGGCAAACGATTTAGCAAAACATCACTTTGCGGGTGATTACTTTCGAATGGTTTGAGATATCGGGTATTTTATGTACCGTAAGATAGGTCTACAGTGAAACCTCTATGCATCATTTCTCAAGGGACCAGGACAATAAAACCATCTGTCCAGGAAAATTTAACATTGATTATATGGGAGTGGAGTGAGAAAAAATGAATGGTACAAACAGGAAAACGATGGATCCGGGAACGATGCGTAGAGGTTTCACTGTATACAGATTAAAAGCAAGTCTGAAAGTTGTGATATTTGAAAGAGAGATTTAATGTTACAAGGAAGTCGGTTGTAGATTATAGTACCGACTAGGTAGGCCCTATAACATCGATTAATCGAGAATCGATTAAGAACCGATTCTGATGTAAAACAATTCTCAAATCAAAAGATCGATTTTTCCAAAAAAAAAAAAAAGAAAAAACCATTTTTTTTCCTTTTTTTGGCTCATTGCTGTACTTCTTTACGTCGCAATAAGTGCTCATTTCGTTGTCTATATTATTCTGTATTGTTGAGATATTACTATCTGGACAAAAGCTATCCCTTCGCTTACGTCTGACAGCCGAACGTTGAAGGAAATACCCAAATGGTACAGTACAGAAGTCTCTAGCTGCTAATTTTCACGTGAACGCCTTGGGATGGTTAAAAAAAAGATTCAAATTATATAACATGGTTTTTTAAATTTTTGTTTTAAATTTTTTAAAATTTTTTTTTTCAAAATCAATTTTTAATCGATTCTGGAGCATAGAGAATCGATTCCCGATTTTGAGAATCGATGTCATCCCTATTACCGACACGTATGAAAGAGGCCTCAAGAATAAAGAGTTGAACTGTGTGTCATGCCTGCAGATTTCCGTTATGCCTAGTGTTACGGTCGTGCTCTGAAGTATTGGTTGCAAACAGTGCCATGTTCGTCATAAGTCATGGTAGTACAGCAAATTGCTTGAACAGTTTCTCACAATGTGACCTTGGCCTTGCATCTGTCATTGTTCTCACAACATTTGTATGCAGTACACAAGTACTAGGTGCATCAACGCAGTTAGCCCACACCATGATACCATAGCATACAACAGAATGAAATGATATAGTGGGACCCATCATGGCCTGGAAAGACCTGAAAAAGAGTATCATAGACACTGACACATGAGGGACAGAATGGAGAAACACATTCACATACTACAGTATCAGTGCAACTACTCTAACAAATAATCACTTGACGTTGTTGAATGATATACGCAGTCCTCGGCTGTGTGACGGTGAACCATGAATAAACACAATGACGCACTCATTTCCTACTCACACACGGTTCCCCGTCGACGGACGAGGGGAAGGACGGGGCAAACACTGTACATCGAAGCTCCTAGAGTGGGTTAGTTATGGGGGGAGGGGGGGGGGGGGGTGTTGTCAACCTGCGCATGCGTTACCAGCTCACACACAGACAGACAGATCTAGAAGGCTCTATGTGTAATATTGTGCCAATGATTGTCTTCCAGAGAATGACTTGAACGTCGAGATCGACCGGCTGAACCAGGTGGTGAGCGAGCAGCGACGCCGTATAGCGGAGCTAGAGAGCCACCTGGTCCGCGGCTCGTTTGGCTCCGATGCGGGATCGAGGAAAGGGTCTCGGAGCTCGTCTCCAGCTTACGCGGGAAACAGGAATAGGAGCGAGACGATGGGTGAGTTGGAACGTGCCTGGTAAGATTGAAATGTAGCTAGCGCATTGCGTAGATTGTAGTGAAAATTTTCATATTTTTTAACCTGAAATTGGTGATTTCTAGTAGATCTTGCATTCATTTCCTTTATTCAGTTTATTTTTCATTCATATTTATTGTTATTACCTACTTATTAGTCATCACAATACATAGTAGGCTATAAATTATACAATTTAAAGTTGTCATATAGAGCATTGAGACCAATTTTAATGTTTTCATCATGAAATTGGTGTTTTCTAATAGATCTTGATCACCTTTATTCATTGCCCTAATTGGGGAACAAAGATTTTGTATCAAGTTTTGATGTTATTAAAAAAAAAGCCGAGAAAAGTTCTATTGAATGAAGCCACTGCACGTTGAGAAAATGTTGTTATTATTGAATGGTTTGAAACTCTCTTGAACATGAACGAATGAATTGTGTTGTTTTACGGCGCCTCAACGACGAGGTTATTGGCGCTGACCTTGAACACGAGGGGGCGCATTCCTGTACGATATTAGTTTTATCTAGATAAACCTAGTCTAAGTTGATACCGTGTTAATACCGGTTTTAGAGAGGTTTAACTTCGTATTCCTGTACGAGTTCTATAGTAGGTTTAAGGGAAGCGTAGGTTAGTACGTCGGTAAAACAGTTTTTTGACAAATGTTGTTACAAATCAGCTAAAATGTACCTAAATCTCATCCAATTTCAACAGAACTTGAACCAAATCAAATCTCAGCCTAATGCACTACTTTCAATAAAATAAAATAAAAAATAAAAAGTTAACCTAAGTGGGATCGAACACCATCCGCCTTGCGCTGAAAGCAGCCACTCTAACGATCCAGCCGTACTGACGATGTGAAATACATCTTTCAGAACAACATAAGCATACAAGCTTCGAAAAGAATTCTGGCAAATGGATTATATTCACTATATCAGATATTTAAATTAATATTTGAAATCTTGAAGTGGATCTTAAAACACGCTAAACCCGCTCTTTGGCAGGTTTAAGTTAATCCTGCTTTTCTGGTATTATTTCCGGGTCTATCTTTTTAGGAATACCAAGTTAGTACCAATATCACTAAAACCGGATTAAATCGTACAGGAATGTGCCCCCAGGGATTATACTTGGAGGTAACCGTGAGCATCCGCCATCATCAAGACTATCACAACTTGGGTTGCTAAAACCAAATCACCCAGGCCACAACCCTTGGACAAAAACCTTTATATTAGTGACAACATCGAATAATCGAGAATCAATTCAGAATCGATTCTAATGTAAAACGATTCTCAAATCGAATTTTTTTTTTTTTTAATTTGAATTTTTTTTCATGGTCTTTGCTGTTTTTCTTCACGTCCCAATATGTGTTCATTTCGTTGTCCATATCATTCTGTATTGTTGAGATGTTACTATCTGAACACAAGCTGTCCCTTCGGTTACGTCTGACAGCCGAACGTTGACGGAAATACCCGAATGGTACAGTACAGTTCAAAGAAGTCTCTAGCAGCTATTTTTCCAATAAAAAATCGCAGGAAAGTTGACAAAGAAGATGTTCAAAATTACACGACTTTTTTTGAGAATGAACTTTTTTTAAAAAAATTGATTTTTAATCGACTCTAAATCTCAGAAAATCGATTCCCGAATTTTAGAATCAATGTCATCACTACTTTGAATATATTTAAAAAATTTCAAAACCCCAACAAACGAAATTGGTCGCGATATTTGAATAAAATCAAGTGAGCCCATTTTGCATCCTATAAGACCTGATGCCCATTCTCATTGCTTTCGAAGCTTTTCAAATACTAATTCCAGTCATTTGTTCTGAGAAAGATTGAAGTATTTAATATCATGAGCATTGGGATTGGTCAGTTCTCTAATTATTATTGAAAGCATTTTTATTACTTATTAAATTAGTCACTTAGTTATAAGTTATAAGTAACTCATAGTTATAATTATACTTAGGCCTGGTATTACCAAGTCTAGTTAGCCTTTATCTGACAGTTCAAACTTGTTATCACCATGGTTACCTGTGGTATTTGTTTTCACCAACTCTCAAATAAATATTAATTGGACGTGGTAATACTGAGCCTTATACATAGTAAGTTACTTAGTCATTAGTTATAAATAAATAACTTCTTAGTCACAACTAATGGTATACCATAGGGCCCAATACAACTCTCTAGAAATGAAAATATTTATGATTATGACAATTATTTCAGTTGAGGATAACCGTTCTCTTTCAACAGGCGATGATGCTAGACCGGTTTCAAAGACTCTTCATCCGCCGTCTAGCCGTGATCAGTTACCTTCATTCAGCGCTCAATCCAAGGGCGATCGCAAAGACTCCTCTCCAAATCGCCCTCGTGTGCAGTCGGTAGCCAAGGGCAATCGTAAAGACTCCTCTCCAAACCGCGGTGCGTCACATTCCTTTGCAAAGGGCGATCGCAAAGACTCCTCTCCAAATCGCCCACGTGTGCAATCGGTTACTAAGGGCGATCGTAAAGACTCCTTTCCAAATCGCCCTCGTGTGCAGTCGGTAGCCAAGGGCAATCGTAAAGACTCCTCTCCAAACCGTGGTGCGTCACATTCCTTTGCCAAGGGCGATCGCAAAGACTCCTCTCCAAATCGCGCTCGCGTTCAGTCAATAACGAAGGGCGAGCGCAAAGGTTCCTCACCGAAACGTGGCCGTGAACAGTCTTCTTCCAAGGGCGATCGTAAGGGATCCGCCCGTAACCGTGGCCGCGACGTGTCTCTCTTAGAGGGCGATCATGACGGATCCTCCCCGGAGTGCACAAGATGCTGTCCAAAGTGCTGCGTGAAGGGCGATCAGGAAGGGCCCTCTCTCTACTACCGCGAGCCCCGACCGTCGCGGTACCATCACTCGTGCACAGGGGACTCTCCGAACCGTGAGCGCGACAGTTCCCTGACCAAGGGCGAGCGCAAAGAGTCCGCTCTGGATCGTGGACGCAAACGGTCTCCTTCGAAGGGCGAGCGCAAAGAATCGTTGGTGCGCCGCGGAGTGGAACGAAACCCCACGCTCCACGGACAATACGTGCCGCAGCCGAGTACCGCGGACAGAAGTCGAGAGGCTTCCCCCGACTTGAGGGAACTGTTGGAGAAAGAGCGGCGCGAGTTTGAAACCCGGCTCAAAGCTATAACGGATTATTGTAATCAATATCACAGATCGGCTGCCAGTTCACCGGACGAGGCGGTAAGTTGAGCGTGTTGAGTGTTGACTATCTCTGGTCTTCTTGTGTTAATTGTGCTATGTGTGGTGATACTGTATTTAATGCTTGCAGAGAGATGAGAGAAACGATCTGATAAATCGGCTTCAAACTGAGCGAGATTATTATAGTAAAGAGTATCATCGCTTGAAGGAGCATCTGTCCGAACTTCCCAGGCAACAGGATAACGAAGTAGGTGTAGAAGGCTGTGACTAGAGACATGGAAAAATGGCTTTCACTTTCTATTTTCCATTGCATTCAGAATGTGAAGAGTGGCTTTTCGGTGCCGTGCATCTATTATATTGAAACATCGTGTTTTGTAGAGTAACAGCAGTAATGTAGGTCTACATCTGAAACTATGATATTTAACGTACAATAGAACAATCCTACCAGAGAAACATTCCAATTGATATTTCTAGTAAAATTGTGTTTGCCAGCGGGTTAAACCTACGCCTCACCCGCCGCCTGCATTTCCAGCTGTACTAGATTTCACAAATTCCCCAGCTAACTTCACCCTTTTACATCTCAATTGATATGGTTGCGAGAAAAATGCATCTATAATGCTTCCATTACGAATGTAGCGTCTATATCGCCAATACGTTGAAACGTAGCGGAATCAGACGTTTGTTACGCGTCATCACCTATCCAAAAAAATTGTCAAACATCAAACCTTTTGATTCATTAAGAAATACTACAGAAACATATAAACGCACTTTTAGATATCATCGCTTTTATAGCAATAGCCATTTGTTCATGTCTCTAGCTATAAGTCAGTCCGACTTTGAAACAAATGATTTTCAGTTTCATAATTGGCATCGTCCTTTGTGTTATGACCGTAGTTGAACCTTTTAGTAACAGCCAAGTGTTCGATTTGGTAAACATCGAGGTGAGTAAAACTATTCACTTTATGTTTTTTAAACGAAGGAAGAATCCAAAATTTATCCCTTTTATTTTGTGCGTACCGTAAAGTTTATTGGAATCGTATTAACTGTTACGTATCTTACGATAGCAGGTCTGTTCTGTCTGGCTTATTTCTGATTGCTGTATGGTTGGTACTTGGTACTTGGTACTGATTCGATTCATCATTTGGGTCAGTGACACTGATTTTATGTTGAGTGAAAATTTGTAAATGAAGCCAATTAAGTAATTATTAATGTCGAATGACTTGGTGTGTATAGGAAAAAGCCTGAGGCTGAATATATGAATTGGGTGAAAGGGAAAGAAAGAACAGCTGCTTACCGAGATTTATGAGTAGAGAAAGGCCTACTCATAGCGGAGAGCCCGTACATAGAACACAGAGATGAAAGGTACACGAGGTTCTGACGTTTCGGCTGTTGCCTTGGTGACAGTAGAGAACCCATTACTCGACTCTACTGTGCGTACCTTTCATCTCTATGTGTTCTATCAACGGGCTCTCCACTATGAGTAGGCCTTTCTCTACTCGTAAATTTCCGTAAGCTGCCATTCTCTCTTTCCCTTTCACCCAATTATTATAAGTAATTATTAATTATTATTGTTGGTTACACTGTACTGATACTTCTGTTTATGTGGCCTTTCATAATATAACATTTATAGCAGAAACAAATAGCATCATTGTATTGATACAGTAATAATTGAAATGTTGTTGTACTTGTACTTGGTATGTACCGTACATAGAATAATATATTTGCCAATATCACTGTTATTTAAGATTCAGACGTTCTTCCATTTGACACTCGTACGGAGGAAAATCCTAAAACGAGCTTCTGAAAAAACAGCTGACTGTATCATATTATTTTTCAATACATTAGCTTCTATTGGCAGAAAAAAATCACATCAGTTTGTCAACATGACGTCATGTTGTCCAGATATTGAATGCAACGTATTGGAAAGTTGGTGGACTTGTAAATACGACGACACTTGACCGCGCGTCGATGCGGGTCAAATGGTTGAATACAGTGAAATGTATGCATCGTTTTCCAAGGGAGCAGGAGGAGAGTAAAACTATACATGCAGGAAAACGATCCACCCAGGAGAATACAACATTGATTATATCAGAGTGGGGTGAGAAAAAATGAATGATACAAGCAGAAAAACGATTGATCTGGGAACGATGCATAGAGAGGTTTAACTGTATAATTATCTATGTTCTATCAACGGGCACAGAAATAGAATCCTGTCCTGGGCCCCTATTCCTGAGATAAATGAGATGTGAGAAAAATGAAAATGAGTGAGATAATCGTTTTCTCACTCAATTTTATTTTTCTCACATCTCATTTATCTTAGGAATAGGGGTCCTGGGGGATAAATAACTAAATTTTAATTTCTAAAATTAAGATGATGATTTCTAGTTTTCTCTAAAATTAGGGAAATAAATGATTGTCATTATCCGTTGAAATCTAGCTACACGTCTGTGACGTCCTTTTTTATATCATAAAATCAGATTATCATTGTTTATTGTCGTGCCTATCAAGATCTGATTTCAAGTAAGTAAGTAGTAATTCGTTTATTAGCAAAGAAGCTATTTACGTACATGTTGATACAATTTTCACATAACACATATCAAAGCCATTTTTATAATACAGTGAAACTTCTATGCAGCGTTCCCGGATCCATCGTTTTCCTGATTGTATCATTTATTTTGTCTCACCCCACTCCCATATAATAAATGTTGAATTTTCCTGGATGGATGGTTTTATTCACCTGGTCCCTTGAAAAATGATGGATAGAGGTTTCACTGTAATATAAATCCAGCAATATAATGCAAATCATAAAATAAAAACACATTGAGTATTTAATGATCATCTTCAACTTCTATAGTTGGATTATCAACTGGTCTACTTGATCCCAGAAACCTTCTTTCTCATATGGTTTTGTGATCAAGCCTCCCTCCATCTTTGATTAATCGACAACAATTGATTCTAAGTGAGTTTTTTTTTTAGATTTTTTATTCCTCACAAAATACATTGTTTGAACAACAGTCACTATAAATACATCTATAATTATCCATAATTTTAATTATTAATTACATAATTTTAATTACAAACGATCCTATCTTTCATCCTTGGCCTTAATTGGGGAACAATGATTTTGTATCATTTGATGTTATTAAAAAAAAAAATTTTAACACATATTATCACTACAGTCCTAAAAATTCCTCGATATTATAAAAAGCGTTTTCTATTAGGTAATCTTTCAACCTTCTTTGATATAGCGAAATGGTGCTCTGCTCTTTTATGCAGTTGGGTAGTTTGTTGAACAGTTTAATACTAGTAGTGCTGGCGGCCTCCTCGGAATATTTGTGTCTTCCACTGACAACATGTACAGCTGTTTCCCTTTGTGTATTACGTGGCTGGAGCTGGACAGCCGAGTTTGTGTTTTCAAGTAGCCCACTGTTCATGGCGTGTGTTGGTATAGAATATACCGTACCTATAGTTGCACTTCTTAAACGTTGATGACGGTGCTGGAAGCTAACCGCCTGTAATCCCCGTGCTGTTGCCAGACGTGCGAACTGAGGCGTAGACTGACGGAGAAGGAGCAAGAGCTGGCCGACGCCAAGCAGACGATCCGAGACCTGGGACGCGAGAAGCACAACCTGCAGGTGCGCCGCGAGTCCGCCGTGGACCGTGGCAGCAACAGCTCGTCGCCCACGGACTGCCGCGGTACGGGCATGGTTGCCAAGGCTGCGATCGTGCGGCTGGAACGAGAGCGCGATCTCGCGCGCGGCGATATGAGACGGCTCGAAGAGGAACGAGACGCACTGCGAGAACGACTGAAGGTTTGTTATACCGAACACGTTTAGTTTCACAATTCATTCGTGTGTTTTCAATAGTGACGTTTCTGTCTGTCCCACGTGTGTGGTTGTTATATTTACACCTTGTACTGTGCATTAAGTACGACCATGAACCTACAATCTCCTTGTTGGTTTGTTCCAATTTGTTCCGTGAAGTAACCTTTCACTATATTATTAAATTTGGATATTATATTCGAGTTATGAAATTTATTCGAGAGACTATCATTATCTATTATAGATCTTCATAAATAAGAATAACATAGACCTAAACCATTCAAGTATAGGAAAGCTAATATAGACCCTAGATATTAGATGATATTTTACTTCGATTTGGCAGTGAAACGTCCATGCATCGTTCCTGTATCCATTATTTGACTGTTTCTATAATCTATTTTTCCACCCTACCCCTATACTATAGACACTGTTCAATTTTCCTGGATGGTTCAATTTCCTGGATGGTTTGTTTTCCTGGATGGTTTGTTTTCCTGGATGGTTTGTTTTCCTGGATGGTTCAATTTCCTGGATGGTTTGTTTTCCTGGATGGTTTGTTTTTCTGGATGGTTTGTTTTCCTGGATGGTCTTATTTTCCTTGTCTCTTGAAAAACGAGATATAGAGTTCAATGATTAATATTTTATTGGACTCGAACGAAAATCGTTTGAAAATTGTTAGATTTTCAGTGCCTGTTGAATGATTACAGGTTTTAAAGTTAATATTTGTTACTGGTCTTTAATATCTGCCGATAAATACGCCCAGAGGCCCATTCACAGTGCAACGCTAACATGAACGCGTAGCTCCAACGTTAGACATGTTTAGTTTTATGTGTTCTTCGTTTGATTGATATAATGTACCAGTATGGGATTCATCATATACTAGGAAAACGCTATATACGCGTTGTTAGACGAGCGGAAAGTAATAGTATGTCGACTTCATTGCCAAACTTTTGCCTAAATTCGCCAATTGAGTAACATTTGAGTTATAAATGGGTAAAAACGGCTTCGATTAGTACCAATTTAGCACATTTCATGTTTTTTCTTCGAAATGGCTGACCCGATCAAGCTGAGAATTTTCAGAAATGTGTATCAAAATGTTATTCAACTTCACACAAAATTTCAATTTTTTTGAAAATGAAAATTTTTTAATTTTTTTTCCGCCGTGTTACGGGTATTTTTGAAATTTCTAAAATTCATAAAAATAAAAGTTACCACCCAATAATGCCACGAAACTATACAGATCTAAGTTAGATAAGGAACCATGATAAAAAAAAGTTTGAAGTTGATAGCTGTAGTCGTTTGACCTGTGGAGAACCGACAAAAAAACATAAAAACAAAAAATCAAAAAAAAAAAAAAACATAAAAACGAACATCAATTTTTTTCAGTATGTCAAATTGAATCCTTGCTAAAGCTCGTCTAACTAGGCTAAACTAGGCTAGAATTAAAATCATTGGTATTTACTATTGAGCATCAACCAACCTACCAGTAAATGTTGATATCTTCCACTTGGAACCACAGTGAAACCTCTACGCATCGTTCCCGGATCCATCGTTTTCCTGCTTGTATCATTCAAGTTTTCTCACCCCACTCTCATAGAATCAAGGTTAGGTAATTTTCCTGCATGGATGGTTTTATTTTCATGATCCCTTGAAAAACGATGGATAGAGGCTTCACTGTACTAGTCTCTTTGGCGTTTGAAATTAAAGATCATTGTGAATTAAATTGCAAGGAATTAAATGCAATTAAAGGTATTCATCAAATTAAATGACTCTACATGTGCGGCAGCATGCAGTTCAACAGGTATCTCTTCATCTGATCTGGGAGGTGAGGGGCATATCAGACCTGGTTCGATCCTTGCCATTGTCTGTCTTCACAGGTGTTTCTCGTGATTTTCCTCTGCAGTCTGGCTAATGCTAGAATTGTTCCACACGACCGCTTCCTTCCTGTTACCTAAGAAACCTTCATCTCATCATCCCATCATCTCATCATCTCATCATCCCATCATCTCATTACAGTAGAACCTCTTTGGTCAGTTTCTTGTTAGTACCATATGCTCCCACATGTTGAATAGTTTCTTTAGCAAGTTTTTCACTTTAATGAGTTTTTCTGTCCGGTCCCCTGAAAAACGTACTAGAGAGATTCCACCGAATCGTTTTTTCATTTTAAACTCATTTTATTCTCACCCTCCAGACACTTCACAATTTTTATTTTTACATTTTTCAATAAAGATAAGAAGCCCACATAGAGAAAATTCTCTGTGTGTGGGCTGAAATTTTGAAAATATCAAATTAAATGTAAAATCCAAGATGTTAGTATTATAGTAATGGAATAAGTGGTAAAAGTTATGACATATTAAGAGCATTAGATAAGTATATAATCAATATAATTTTACTTCTCCATCCATTTCCGAAGTCATTATCATAGTTCTCATTTTATTCTAATAATCTCCAATTCACCATATTCATAGAATGAAGACTTATACAGTATATAATTTTAGTTCCTATAATCTGAGTGCAAACACAAGATCTCTTCTTTCTTGCACTCAGTAATATATTTTCCTTTCATCATGTGTTGTTGGTAATTGTATTATTGTATTTGTAATCTGTTGTATCTGTTGTGCGTAATTATAAGGAAAGGAAAATAAACGAAATGAATAAATAAAAATAAATATTCAATTTCTTAAATTGAAAAAAATTTTTCCAGAATTGAACAGTATAAATATTCCTTATACATTCTTAAATCATTCATCCAACGCCAATAGATCTCTTAGTTATCATTCCAGTGCGTGGACAAGACCCGATATAATAAGCAGGTATGTTTGAAACGTGTCTTGTGTAGTATACGCGGGAGTGTTTCTCAGATTGCCACGGAGACGCAGGTATCGGAGCACGGGCGCTACGAGAAGATGGTGCTGGAGTGCGAGGAGCGTACGCGCAGGCTCGAGAGCGAGCGACGCGATCTGATGAACGCGCAAGGGTCTCAGAGAGCCACGATACACAACGCCGAGGAGCAGCTCGAGGACATGAGGGCCGTTGCCAGGACAGCGCAGAGTGAACTGTCGCAGCAGAGAATCGTCTACGCGCAACTCAAGTTAGTCTCACGCCGTTGATATCGTTTGATAGCGTAAAGCCTGGTTTCCACCACGAATATTTTTCGTGTTGGTCGACAAAATTTCGGCGAAAATTCCCTCTCGTCCAATCACAATCCAGAATTCTGTTGAAACAAGATGGCGTATTCTGTCCCAAAATTATTTTGGGAAAGTTGGTTTGGCTTGAATAATTTCTGCCGAATGAATTTCGTACCGATAATGTTTCTAGCCACGGCTTTCCTGTTCTCCAGATGACATTATATTTATTTTGGCACATAATATGCCTTCTTTCAAGTACCGCTACTTTCAAAGGCAAACGTGAAACAAGGTGTATATTAACTAGGGATGACATCGATTCTCAAAATCGGGAATCGATTCTCTATGCTCCAGAATCGATTAAAAATCAATTTTGAAAAAAAAATTGAAAAAATTTGAAAAAAAGTTCACCCTCAAAAAAGTAGTGTAATTTGAAACTTTTTTTTCCAACCTTCCCAAGGCGTTCACGTGAAAAATAGCTGCTGGAGACTTCTTTGAACTGTACTGTACCATTTGGGTATTTCCGTCAACGTTCGGCTGTCAGACGTAACCAAAGGGATGGCTTGTGTCCAGATAGTAAAATCTCAACAATACAGAATGATATAGACAACGAAATGAGCACTCATCGTGACGTAAAAAAGTACAGCACTGAACCAAAAAAAAATAAAAAATAATAATGTGTTTTTGAAAAATCGATTTTTTTATTTGAGAATCGTTTTACATCATAATTGATTCTTGATCGATTCTCGATTAATCGATTTTATCCCTGATATAAACCTTGGGATTTACGTCTCGACTTCTAGCTTTGAAAGATTACTCATTTGGATTCCAAGCTGCCGTGGCTGTCATCACGAAAAAGAGCTGTCAAGAAATCGGAGTGGGAACCGGTGACAAAATTTTGACGGCCAACTCGAAAAAACTTGGAGAGGAAATAAGGCTCCTGAGAGTGGACTGGATTGGATTTGGAGAAAAATCAGTTTCTCGACCTAATAATTTTTTTGAAGTAGCTATTTGTCGTAGTAAATTAGTTTAGGATGATTGTTATTTGATTGTTTGGCTTGGGTGAAGTACTAATTGGCCACGACCATTAATTAGTAGAGCGATAGGCCTAATTATAACATTATAGGCCTATCACTAATTTAATTTGTGCATTTTGTATAATGATCAATTTTACATCTGCTGTTAATGGAAAGAAGTGATCATTGTTCAAGAGACTTAGTTCAAAGTGGAAGATATCAACATTCGTGTGTTTATACTGAAAGACTTTTATCTACGGCGAAAAATTATGGTCACAGACAGCGCAGTCCTGGTGTTGAAGACCATTAGTTTTAAATAATCAAAATGGGGTGGTAAGATCGCCCTTGTGGTGCCCCGTCCACACGATCCTATCTTTCATCCATAGCCTTAATTGGGGAACAATGATTTTGTATCAAGTTTCGATGTTATTAAAAAAAAAAAAAAAAAAGGTTAGGTTAGGTTAGGTTAGGTTGATTAAGTCAAGCTAGATTGGGTTATCCAGGTATGGTTTAGGTTGCGCACAACAACATCAACAACGTCCGCATGTGATGACATGGACCGATGGTCCGATGAATCGTTGCTAGATTTTTATCCAATTTCTTGGCAATTCAAGGTGTTGAAATTATAATATATGAGAAATGTAGATCTTTTTATAGTTTCTAATGCATTTATAAATAATTGAAAATACGGTGAATTTGTAATTAAATGTCATGATTCATCATGATGATTATCATGCCTATCATGAGTTCATAAAAGGAAAAACGTGTATTGGTCCCTGACTATATTATAAAACAGGATAGCAATCAATATAAAAAATACATAGATTAATAGAGAGAAATAGATTGAAAATATCACATATTAGTACATGAAAAGAGAACTGATTGAATAGAAAAAATGTAAAAACAAAATAGGATTGAAAAAAATAATAAGGAGATTTAGTGATTACAAAATTAAAAAGTGATATATTGAAACGTTAATTATACAAATGATTTCTTGAAATTCTTACGAAGTCTTCAAGTGCTGACATTCCGATTCGATATTTTAAAAAATTACTTATAAAAAACGTTTACAAAAGTTACTGAAAAAATTACAAATTGTTCCCCTGGCTCCCATTAAGGTCTAACCTCCATTACCTCATGGTCATGAAAAAAATATGATTTTTTGTCAGTCGATTCGTTTTGATGTGCTCGATAATAATATCCAAACAGATGATGGGCTAACCGGGATAAATGTTGAGATATATCAATTCAAATACTGGATGTTTCCCTATCATTTAACACACAACCTTCAAATTATATGCGTTTTTATTATTCAACAGATCATTAAAATATACTAAAAGGAATGACATTCAATCAAAAAACTTGTTTTATTGTAGATGAAGATGTTACGAATAGAATTATGCAGAAATAAATATAGGTACCCGTTCTCATTTATGAATCACACTCATTTTAAGAGGAAAAATAGTTGATTTTTCACTAAAATGAAGTCAAAATAGCAACTTAATATTTCATTAAAGCGCTGTAACTTTGGCCAAAAAAATATGACAGTGTTTCTGATGTGATTTTAATTCAAGACAACAAATGTTCAACAAAACTTTACTCAAATTTCCCCAATGTAGAATTAATTTCAAAATTACTTCTTGACTCTGCTGACCAAACGGCTGTTAGACTTTAACAGCAAGAGAGAAGATAATTTAACATTTCCTCATCTGAAATTGTTCCAAAATTGGTACCAAAAAACTGACTTTTCACCGTATCCGATGGCAACTACTCGCAAGAGTGTTAGTGCTTGCACAATGTGATTACCGTAAGTACTTCTTAAGAATCAAGAAAGAATATAGCGCCCTACAGAAAGAATAAGAAAGAAATATACATAGGCCTAATCAAAATAATAATCCACTCCAGAGTAGGGTAAATCATCTTCTCCGTACATGGTCATCCAATAAATAACATTTATTTTTCACTTTTACATGTGTACATGTGTCTTTAATGCAGACCCATTCATTTCATGAATACAGCTAAAACTTTCACTTTCTGATATTTCAAAATATATACAGTGAAACCTGTATCCATTGTTTTTCAAGGGACCAGGAAAATAAAACCATCAATCCATCCAGAAGAATTCAACATTGATTATGGGAGTGGGGCTAGAAAAAATGAGCGATATATCCAGGAAAACGATAGATCCGGGAACGATGCATAGAGGTTTCACTGTATAAAGATGACTGGCTTAGTACAGTAAAGTCAATAGCTTTCCATTTTGAGCAGCACGCATCGTCATACCGTATATACTTCTTTCATTACTGACATTGAAATCGTGATGTACGATCATTGTTTGCTGATTGAGAAGGAACGGTTAGTTGGACCGGTTGGAAGCCGTGCAGTGTAGCATTCATTGTATAGCTTCAATTAGTGATGACATCGATTCTCCATGCTCCAGAATCGATTAAAAATCGATTTTGAAAAGAAAAAAAAATTTTAAATTAAATTCTTTTTTTTTTAAATTGGAAAAAAAAGTTTTTCTTAAAAACGTAGTGTGATTTGAAACTTTTTTTTCCAACCTTCCCAAGGCGTTCACGTGAAAAATGGCTGCTAGAGACTTCTTTGAACTGTACCGTACCATTTGGGTATTTCAGTCAACGTTCGGCTGTCAGACGTAACCGAAGGGATAGCTTGTGTCCAGATAGTAATATCTCAACAATACAGAATAATATGGACAGCAAAATGAGCACTTATTGCGACATAAAGAAGTACAGCACTGAACCAGAAGAAATTTTTTTTTTTTTTTGAAAAATCGATTTTTTGATTTGAGAATCGTTTTACATCAGAATCGATTCTCAATCGATGTTATCACTAGCTTCAATACATCTCACATAACTGTCGACTGTTTGCTCCAGGACGCTACACGAGCAGACGGACCGAGCCCTGGCCGACTCTCAGACTCAGCTGACTCAGTCCGATGCCGAGCTAGGCCACGCCCGAGACCGGGTCCGCGACCTGGAGAGGAGCCGTGCGGCGCTCGAACGGGAAGTGACTCAGCTGAAGAACGAACGCATCGTACTCAAGGGGAACTTGGCACAGGTGGACCAAGAGAAGGACGGACTCCTGGTAAATACATAAGAAATAGTCATACACTAAGGCTACGTTTACTCTCGAGCTTTGTGCTACGAGCAACATGCTTTGAGCAACCGGCAACATGCGCTCAGCGCACGAATACGTTTACTGTTGATCGCCATGACGACGACATGTAGTTAGACTTTGAATTGTGGTTATGTTGCCTTGAACAAATATTAAACTTGCACCATATGTATCCAACCAATCTATATGAGCTTCTTAATGCTGTTGGACTATTAATTAGCCAAATAAGAGTGTCAAAAACTGATATAATATCTCCTGCATGAATATCAGTCGACAAGCTGGTTCTGACAGTTCGAAAAACAAAAGTGGCCGCGATGAATATTGTGAAGTATTGTTAGTCTCAGCGCAGTTGCAAGAAGCAAAAGATGAACCAAATCCATCTCTTGGTGCGCCTAGCAAGTGTTCATGCAACCGGGAGAAACTCGTTCTCTGATTGGTCAGCGCATGTTGTCGGTTGCACAAAGCATGTTGCTCGTAGCACAAAGCATGTTGCTCGTAGCACAAAGCTCGACAGTAAACGGGCCTTGAGGCTACGTCGCTTTAGATTGAGAAAAATCCGCGGTGATTTTTAAAAGGGTGGAACTATTTGGTTTTTAAATCGAACTTTGATTTTTGAAGACACTTCATTAGGGTTGTGCAAACAGTTCGAAAACACTTTTATAAACGCATTTATAACACTTTTATTCTGAACATATATCGTCAATACGTTGAAACATAGCAGAATCAGACGTTTGTAGCGCTTTGTCCCCTCTTCAAAAACATGGTAGAATGACATGAAACCTTTTTATGAAGACATATCAGTAAAACACACACATATTCAAAATTTCAAAACACTTTTAGATTCCATCACTTTCATAGCAGATGCCATTTTTACATGTCTCTATGTAGGCCTTACAGGCCCATATTATCTACTTTGACTGATTTATATTTTCAACAATTATTTTTATCTGCACTTGATCCAATGTATTTATTCATTCTGTATCATCTGTATTGATGCCACAATATTCTGTTTCAGATTCAGATTGACGAGAAGACTGAGAAAGCTGCGTATTTGGACCGCGAGTTGAAGGCAAAGGAGGCCCAAATGTCAGCCATGCACAGCCAAGTTGCAGACGTTCAGAAGAAGATGGAGTGAGTACAAACCAACCTCTCATTTCTATCTCGTGCATTAACCACAGTTCTATTTCTGATGAGCGTAGCCAAGTCTCCATCCCACTCTTATAGGGCTTTGTCTGTGTTTTTTTTGTTGTTGTTGTTGTTTGTAAGCTTTCCACAGGTCGCAAGGGTTGACTGATCAACATGAAACTTTTTTTGTACACGCAAACTCATCCAACTCAGAACTGTATAGTTTTTGGAATGAATTGGTCTGACCGATTTTGAGAAAAATCATCTCAAAGTTTCTAAAAACCCCATAAGATTTGGCTGGGCGGAAAATGTTGAGAAATAAAATCTCTCCAAATGGGATGAAATTTTCTCTAAATGTGTATACATAGATTTTACACATTATTACGATTTTGTATGCAATTCCAATCAGCTGTTTTGAAGAAGAAGAAAAAAATAACTGATAATATTCATCAAATATATCATAAAAATTGTGACAGAATTAAGTTGTCGAGATTCACTGCTTTCTAGATTCAAGAGTTGACCAACAATGAAGTATTTTTTATAAGCATCAAGGTGTGTAGAATACCAGAGTCGATGAAGTAGCAAGGGTAGAACTACTTCAAGGACTTTTTTACCTTATTCAGATATCTCGCTCATCTTACAACGCATATTTCGCGTTTGCCTTGTTAGACACATTCGGACAAGAAATGTCCAAAAACGGTCTTCTTGATTAAAATATGTCATTAAAATTGACAATAGAGCTAATTTTAAAATTCGATGTGGCTCTGATATTTGACGTCACCAAGTGGGTAATTGTGGTTAATGCTATTTGTTGTCTAGCACAAGAGAAACCTCAGTCATCAGATATGTAAATATAATCCAAGCGGGCGATCACATTAATTGAATTCGATGAATTGAGGACACTTTCCTTTTTCAAACAGGTTGCATAACCAAACCCCAACAATGTGATTTGACGTAATCACGCTCAATTGTCTAGTCAATATTCAAATGACAGGGTGTGGTTCAGAATTCATATTGAGAAATCTTGCTAGCACCACGGTCGGCGACTGACACTGTTCACCACTCGTACCGTTACCCAGTGTCAACATCTTGTAACCAGGCTTACACTCGCACCGAGCCTTCTGTTTCCTCTTCCTCCCTAACTCGTCCCACTGCCTCCCCTCCCTCTCCGGCACCAACCACTCCCCGCTCCCGCACGGGCCCTGCGTGTACAGCTTGTGACACCGCTCGTTCCACTTGACTTGTCCCGCGATCGCGTCGCAAACCACTTTCACCGGCGCGCACTTCTCGTCCGGCCCCTCGCATCCGCACGTCCCTCTGTACGATATCCCGTCGACCGAGATACGCACCGCCTCGAAGAGAACAAGCTGGCCGTCGGGGCAGGGGCCGCGCGTGCCCACCTTGTAGCAGGCGGACGCGTCGGGGAAGTAGAGGCGGCCGTGACGGCACGGGATCGGGGAGCACGCCGTCGCGTTGAGGAGGATCTGGCCTTGGGGGCACGGGCCGCGCGTGTACAGGCGATAGCAGGCGCCGTCGTCAGCCCACGGTATCAAGCCTTGCTTGCACTGGCACGTCGCCGTCGTCTCGTTGTTGTTGTTGTTGTTGTTGCTGTCGCTCGGAGGCAGGAGGAACTGATGGCCGGGGGGGCATGGCACCAGACCACCTGGAATGGAAATGTGGAAATAAAATTACTACTCTGATTTTATATTTCAAGTGAAAAATACGTAGGGTTTATTTATAAAACTTTGTGAGTACAATACGGACGGTATTTGTGGTTTCTTGCGGTCAGTTCAGAGCCAAAGGTCGTGATTGCCCGTCACGATTTAGCGGATTCTCTTGTGAACTATATGTAGATAAGAGTGGCTACGGTACCGGTGTTGTTAAACACAAAATATATAATTTCCGTAAAAAAAACAAACGCAATTGCTAACATCATCGCCTAATTCTACTGAGCAGTTTATAGCATTGTTGAGTATTGTTGTTTTATATAGTTTATTTATAGTAAATGAATGCTTGCCTATTTGATAACAAAGTCCTGTCTGTTGATGGTAATTGGGCAGTCCCTGGTGGCAGCCGCATTGTCTCCCCGGCAGGAACAAGTGCCCCTTCTGCTCGCACGGACCTCTCGTGTAATGCTCGTGGCAGGTCTCCGTGGGCGGCCAGTAGTACGATGCCAGCGGTCCGTCAGATCTGCACTTGCACTCGGACAAGCCTGCATGACAACACAACACAAGACTGTTTTCACTTCCCTTCTTACGCCTTTCATTCTGTGGCTACTTGAAGGATAACATAACCCCAAAACTAGATTTTAACGAATAATGACAATATTTATTTCTCTAAATACAGAGAAAACTGGGAATC
Organism: Brachyptera risi; assembly: GCA_964007535.1. NCBI lineage: Eukaryota > Metazoa > Arthropoda > Insecta > Plecoptera > Taeniopterygidae > Brachyptera > Brachyptera risi. Next base: position 1,629,913 of record OZ023330.1, on the reverse strand, counting down.
AACATCTCAATCAACCACTAGTGATAGGCGTGGCTTATCGGTAGGCCACCTAGATCTATACTTCATGTGGGCATTCAGAGATACCCTAATGGGTAATGTCAAATTACCCACATGACAAACAGCCCATTTGATTGGATGTTTTGTTTTGTGACGTTTGTGGGCGGGTCAATCACTAGTCGTCAATTTTAGAAATTGTACTCTTTTTTTATGAATTATGAGATTTCTCAAGACTCTACTGTTATTTCTGCAGTCGATCCACCGTAAGGCCGTCCGTTTCCCTGGCATTCGATGGCTTGGATGTTGCCTTTATTATTTACAGCTCTGTAATCTAATCTTTGTTGAGTAAAGAAAGTGACACTCTTTCCATCTAACGCTCTGAATTCTACTCTCTTATTTTGATGTACCGTACATATTTTAAAAACAACTCTGAAACTATTTTTCAACGAATAAATACTATATTTATTCCTCTAATTACAAAGAAAACTAGAAATCAACAACTCGAATCCAGAAATTATATTCAATCTATTTGTCCTGTGATTCCCGGCCCTTTTTTTGTTTTCCGGAAAAGATTTTTTCCGGAGCGGGTTTCCTTTTGTTTGTGTTTACAAAATTACAATCCCACAGATCTGATAGAAAAAGGTATTGAATAAAAAAGAGATGGAATGAGTGTGATTGTTCTGAATGTACTCACCCGACGGTGAAGTGTCCAGGAGTTGCCCCTTTGGGCACGGGCCCCTGGAGTGGCGGGCGTAGCAGTTACCGTCCCTGGCCCAGAACAGCTGATCCGTCGCCGGGCACGCTTCAATATCCCGACATGTTCCCCAGCGTTGTACGCTATTCATCGCAAACAACAATCAGACATTAGTTTCAACACTCCTGTAGTAGGCCCACTTATTCAGCATCAGAAGTAAGTCAGGTTCAAACATGAGAATTTTTTTTTTATGAACATTGAAACTTGATACAAAATCATTGTTCCCCAGTTGAAGCTAGGGATGCAAGGTAGAATCTTTGGACGGCGCATCATAAGGGCGATCTTACCACCACTAATTATCCAAGAATAATCAATAATAACATAGGCCTAACTACTGGTAATTAATTAATTATATTATTGTGTCATTATTATTATTATTTTTTTTTTATTGGGTTTTAACGACGCACTGTAATGATTACTAAGATCTATTGGCGTCGGATGAATGATTAATGAGATGATGAGATGATGAGATGAAGGTTTTATGGGTTATGGGAAGGAAGCAGTCGTGGCCTATATATTGTGGGAACCATCCCGGCATTAGCCTAGACTACATAGAGAAACCACGAAAAACCCTTGTAAAGATGGACGGTGGCGGGGATCGAACCGGGTCCGATATGTCCCTTCACCTCCCGGATCACAGGAAGCAAGTGAGCTAACCACTCAGCTACTGTGCCGGTGTGTGTCATTATTATTATTATTATTCATGTACGGTAATTAATAATATTTCATTTGTTATATAGCGTAATGTATTTATTATTCACCACATAATTATATAGAATTAATTTGATAAAAAAATACAGTATTATCAAAATGACATTCATTGACCTATTATCTTAAAACTGATTGAATTTACAGAAATAGAATGTCATATTATTTGGAGAGCATTAAATTATCTTGGGGTTGATTTACTTTGTATTTAATGACACTTGTTCGTCGACGTGGACAAAATAGTGAAGATGATTTTCTCTATTTTAATAAGAACCGTGCTTGCTATCTCCTCAAGTCTACATAAGAGGCCGCCCTCGGTAGCTCGGTCAGCTGAGGCACCGCTTCAGAAACTGAAGTCACCGTTGGGCGTTGATTCGAGTCACGCACAAGGCATGGGTTTCTTGTAAACGTCCTTTCACTCATCATTTTAATTGAACATTTATCATTATAACAAAACATTTGTTAATATAATTACAAATAATAATCAAACTAAACATGACAGATTCTTCAATTATTACACTCACACTCGGATGAAATAACAAATATAAATGGAAATAATGAATAATAATTAAGTTGTGATAATGAGAATAAAATAAGTTGGTTATTTGATCGTTTGAAGAAAAATGATAATACCTAACCCACTTAAGCCAAAGCTTCATCACTTCCTTGTTTCATTATCAGCCGCTCATGCGTACCCCCGTATGACCTAGCTGTTGGCGGGGTCGTTAAGCAAACAATATTCATTCATTTCTCCATAAGAGAGGGTGAAACCCAACACATGTTTGGCGTACACACCTGTGCCGAGAGGTTTTACCGGGAACCGGAGCGAAGTATTGGCCCTGTACGCAGGGTCCGCGCGTGAACAGTGCGTGGCAGCTTGCGTCGCGAGGGGACAGGGCGGTGAAGGGGGGGCAGCGGCACTCAGCCCCCCCGCCCGCCCCCGGCCCCAGCTCCATGGTGTCGGGGCAGGGGGTGCCGCGCGTGAAGATGCGGTAGCAACGGTCGTCGGCTGGCCAGTGCAGCAGCTGCCAGCCCCCGGGGCGGGACGCGCAGGGGTTGCGCGAGGGGTCGGCCCAGGGGGGCGCGACCACGGCCGCCTGGAGGCAGAGCAGGGGTACAAGGAGGGGGACGAACACGAAACTCTGCATGCCACTGGAACAATTGGTTTTAGTTGGGTTAAGGCATTTTTATTCATTTATTTTTCGACTTTTGATTCTCTTATTTCTTTCTCATTTTTATTCATTTCTATACCGATTTTTTTCATCGAATTTTTGTCATGATTACAATTTTATATATTTTTTTCGGCATTTTAAAATTTTTCTTCTTTCATTCATCACTCATTTTGATTTCAATTTTTAAAATTTTCAAATATTTTTCATTTGCTTTCAATTTTTTAATTTCTCTTCATTAGTTCATGTGTTTGATTAATTCACTTCATTATTTTCAATTTTCCCATTTTTCATCTTCATTTTATTTAATTTTCCCATTTTTCATTTTTCCAATTTTTAAAATTTCTAAACTCTTTGTTCATTAGTTCATTAGGTGAATAAAACGAATGTATAAAATAAAAACACGAATGAATATAATAACTCGGGCAGTCAAGGAAGATGGTAGTTCAACAGTTGATCTACTTTTGATGTTTCCCTTGAAGAAACAGATTGTACAATCAAGAACTTGATGCCAGTGCGTAATTGTTTCCCAATTCACGCCGAGTTATTGAAATTGAAACTATTTTTAATAAATTAAATATTTTAAATATTAAATATTTTTAAAATAATTTTTAATTATTAAAATCTTGAACCTTGCAAGATACAGAATTAACCAAATAAATAATATCGGTACGTCATGAGATGCAGCCAATATTAGTCAGAAATGCTGATTACTCAAATATTATAATTTGTATTTGTATTTTGTATTTGTATTTGTATTTATTGCCATTTCTTATTAGAGAACAATATTAAAATTGTATAAACATTGTCAGAGATATTAGAAAATAGAATAATAATAATAATACATAAATATAAATAATAATAACAATAAGTTATAACAATAACAATAATAACAATATAATAATAATAATAATAAGTTATATCAATAACAATATAATAATAATAATAATAACAAAGGTGGAGAGATCAATGGTATTTGTGTGGAACAGTATAACACTCCATACCTCACCAAGTACCGTTACACACATGTAGAACGTAACCAGTGGCGTAAATATCGGCAGTGCAGTGGCACATTAAATTAACTTTGGGGGGCTCACTGTGACTGGCATAATTTGCTGAGATGATGATTTATTGTTTCCAATTCAAAGGTTTATATATTGTTTCGTTCTTTAAACGAGACTCAGTGCAGGTTCAATTTTATTCATTGAACCTGAGAAAACAAGACGGATTCGTTTCAGTGATGTTGTAGACATTTTTGCAAAGCAGAAAGTAAGGCGAAGGAATTTTAATAGCAATCAATAAATGAGTGAAATAATTTATGTGCAATAAATGGTATAAAAATTCAAAGAAAATTTGAAACATTTATAATAAAATAAATTGGAAGCACACGAGTACTTTTCGGGACTTTGCCGAATATGGGAAAAAAGTGGGAGGGGCCCATTTATACAATTTGTACTCCTGTCTCGTCGTGTCTTGTTACGCCACTGAACGTAACATGTTGTGAATGTTGAGTTTGGATCATCGTTAAGCATGTTGGTAGATTCTTCTCTGAACGGCGTGAAGTTCAAAAGGAGGTCACGGCGACTGTTTATATGCCATGTTGAGACTGGAAATGCTACGCTAAGGGTAGATCCCCCTTCTGTGTGCATTTAACAAAATTTCATTTTTTTGTGAAAACTTTTGAATGGTATGACTGAGATATCAAAATTCTGATATTGGATATTAAATTGGATATGGATATATGATATTCTATTGGATTGAGCCACCCCATTTGTTCACAATTGTTATTATTCAATAGTGTAAAACTCCCTTGAGCACAATGAATTATGCATAAAGGTACCGGTACTCCAGGCGCTAAATGACTTTGCTGTCGATGCGCCTCAAAACACTAATATTAATTCATTCATAAAGATCTGCCATTTTTTGTAAAATCTTATTTTACTTCATATTATATACATATTTTATTTTAATTTTCCATATTATTTTATTATTTTGGTAAGATCGCCCTTGTGGTGCCCCGTCGATCCCAACGATCCTATCTTTCATCCTTAGCCTTAATTGGGGAACAATGATTTTGTATCATGTTTCGATGTTATTAAAAAATATATATATATATTATTTTAATTATTTTTATTTTTATTTTTTTATTATTTTTATTATTTTTATTAATTATTTTTATTATTATTATTTATATTATTATTTAATATTATTTTAATTTTAATCTTGTGAAGATCTATATTGGCTTAAATCACCGCACGTTTAAAGTTGTAATTATTTCATAGTTTAAATAAAACTCCCTTGATCGTGATGTATTGTGCATAAAGGACCCATACATATCTGCAATTTTTTTTGTAAATGTCCATTCATAAGACACTCTCAATGGGTCGTTGAAAAGAAAAATTAACTTCACCCAAAACCCTTCATATATAATTTAAAAAAAAACACTACAAATGAAATTCTTCCGAATTATAATTGACATTGTCTCCACTACTTGACTCCCGGCACAATATAACCCAGTCGTTAACGCGCCGATAAAATCCAATATTCAATTCCCAATTCACATCCCATCTCACTATCGAATGAATGAATGAATGAATATTGGGGTTTAACGGCTGTCAACGACGGGGTTATATTGCGCCGGCAAATTATATAATATGCATAATATGATGTAAAATATGATTTTACCAAAAAATGTCAGATCTTTATGGGTATAGCTTTATGCATAATTCATAATGTTCCAGTGAGTTTTACACTATTAAATAACAACACTTGACAACGTGTGGTGCTTAATTTAATAGAATATTATATATCCACATCTAATTTAATATCCATTACAATTTTGATATCTGATACCGCTCAAAAGTCATCACACTATCAATAAATCACACTATCAATAACATTTCCTAAATGAAGCGGTATACTCACGGTCGACTTGTCAGTACAATTGGCCGTAACTGTGCACACAAATAGGATATCTATCTATCCATCCACTTACCATTGGTAACCGAAGGTCCTCGCCGACACTCGTATCCTAGCAACACTGGTGAATTAATCGAGCCGTAACCTCGATACTGGCTGATGTTGTCATGCTGTGTGTGTGTGCGCTCACAGCACTGTTCACTTTCTCTACTTTAATTTACTAACCACATGGCTTGTCGGTAGACTGTGTGTTGGTGGTTTACGCCCCCTCTACTATTTCCCCCCCAACATTCCCACCCACAAATTTTCAACTCTCCCTTTCGTATTGTTAGTGTTACGAGCTTGCAAATATAGGTTCTCTCTCTCTCTCTCTCTCTCTCTCTCTCTCTCTCTCTGTCTCTCTCTCTCTCTCTCTCTCTCTCTCTGTCTCTCTCTCTCTGTCTCTCTCTCTCTCTCTCTCTCTCTCTCTCTCTCTCTCTGTGTCTCTCTCTCTCTCTCTCTCTCTCTCTCTCTCTCTCTCTCTCTCTCTCTCTCTCTCTCTCTCTCTCTCTCTCTCTGTCTCTCGTATGATGTAAGATGAAGATCCACGGTGTACTTCATACACAGTGATCTTGATGGTTAATCTCGTACTTTCACTAACACTATTAATTGTGCGGATATCATTGTATGTTTCATTTTTACATCATGATGCATATTTTAAGGCGGCCCCCGTCGCCGCAAGGGAAACATGTTCCCGTCAGAGTGATTTCATATAGCCTCAAACTTGGACAGTGCAAGATATGAAATTCACAGATATATTTGTCTAAAATGTTGATATTCAGATTTCATAATAACAAAGGTGGAAATATTAGTTGTATGTAACAGTAACACTCGATATTTTTGGCCATCGGTTTTCAACCCATAGGGGTCCACAGAGAACCGTTACATGCGAATAATGTAACCCATGAGAATGTTTATTATGGAGCATCGACACTTCTCTGAATGATGTGAGGCAGTTTCTCTACAATTACTTTATTTTTTTTTTAATAACATCGAAACTTGATACAAAATCATTGTTCCCTAATTAAGGTTATGGATGAAAGGTAAGATCGTTTGGACGGAGCACCACAAGGGCGATCTTACCACCCCATTTTGATTAGATAAAAGTCTTTCAGTTTCCGAACGTCCGGAACACATTATGACTGTTTCTGTGACATGTATCCGGACACAAAACACACGAATGTTGATATCTTCCACTTTGAACCAAGTCTCTTGGGCAATGATCACTTCTTTCCATTGACAGCAGATGTAAAGTTCATCATTATACATAATTTTTTTTTTTTTTCAATAACATCGAAACTTGATACAAAATCATTGTTTCCCAACTGAGGCTATGGATGAAAGATAGGATCGTTTGGACGGGGCACCACAAGGGCGATCTTACTACCCCATTTTGATTATTCAAAACTAATGATCTTCAACACCAGGACTGCACAGTCGGTGACCATAATTTTTCGCCGTAGATAAAAGTCTTTCAGTATAAATGGAAAAAAATAAATGTAGACGGAAAGCCACTGAGATCGTTTATATGTGAAGTTTCGCCGTAGATGAAAGTCTTTCAGTATAAATGGAAAAAAATAAATGTAGACAGAAGCCACTGAGATCGTTTATATGTGAAGTTTCGCCGTAGATAAAAGCCTTTCAGTATAAATGGAAAAAAATAAATGTAGACGGAAAGCCACTGAGATCGTTTATATGTGAAGTTTCGCCGTAGATAAAAGTCTTTCAGTATAAATGGAAAAAAATAAATGTAGACGGAAAGCCACTGAGATCGTTTATATGTGAAGTTTCGCCGTAGATAAAAGTCTTTCAGTATAAATGGAAAAAAAATAAATGTAGACGGAAAGCCACTGTGAGATCGTTTATATGTGAAGTTTCGCCGTAGATGAAAGTCTTTCAGTATAAATGGAAGAAAATAAATGTCAACGGAAAGCCACCGAGATCGTTTATATGCGAAGTTGACGCTGGAAATGTTGGGCTGCGGGTAGGTTCCCCTTAATGTGTTGTTAGCTCGGTGGTATACGGTGCATGACCAAGGTTTATTTTCTTTATATGTACTTGATTCGTGTTTTCACGCTTCGCCGTTTTCTTACAATGAAAACAAACCACTGTGAATATGTGTATAATCCTGCAGTCAACAGCTGTTTAACGCGAAGCGAAACTGAAAGTCGAGCTTTTCACTAGGTATACGGCCCATTGCGAGGCATTGAACGTTTCTTCATTGAGTCAAGTTAAAATACATAAATGTACTACATTGCTGTTTATACCCCATTAAGATCAGGGGGTGAATCCTATCTTGTGCTGGGGTAATTGGCAATAAGTAAATGCAGACATGAATTGATTATAAAATAATGAAAAGTATATAAATGTGTGGTTGTTGAACTGTGATACCTGATTAAATTTAGAGTATGATATAAAAATGTAATTTTGTTCTTAAAACTGAAGTCACTAAACCTGAATATCGAACTAAAACTAAAACTAGAACTAAAATGTAATAATGATTAACAGCATGAAGTTATTATGTGATTTTTTTTTCATTTTATTCTTCTATTTTATTTTTATTTTTTAAATTAATTGTAATTTTGATTTTTTTTATTCTATTTTATTTTTTTATTCACTTTTTTTTTGATCACCTTTGATTTTTCCATGCATATTCTCTAGATTGAGTAGATAATGATGGAGATTAAGAGTGGAAGAGGATGATCAACTGACACCGCGCAAACTTGCGTGATTGCAGTTAACTAGGAAAACGCGTCATGTGTTTCCGCGTCCACGGATGAGCGAGAACATATCTTTGGTTGGTTATTAATATCTCCAACTTGAGATCCAAACAATTAGCCTACGTCACTGCCCTCCTGTTATATTCATTACTCATTCTGATTCATTTCTTTAATAATAAAGAAGGCGGTGTATTAATCATTCGTAATTAATTGATGATACTGTTGCTTGGATTCAATTGGTATCTTGATAATTGAGGGTTGTATAAACATTACATTATACACTCTGTTACGTCGAAACGGCTGATCCGATGAGAGAGAAAGTTCAGAATAATGTGTATGATTATTATATTGAAATTCCGTAAAAATTTGATTTCTTTCGAAGGAAATATTTTTACGAATTTTCTCCTCTGAAATTGGTTTTCTCAGAAGTGGTTCAACCGATCGCACCTCAAAACTACACAGTATCGAGTTAGATAAGGACACTTGTGTGTGCCAAGTTTCAACTGATTTGTATTTTCGTTTAACCTGTGAAGCGCGAACAAAAAACGCATTCTGTTCGAGTATGGTGAAATTGCGTCTTCGCTTCGCTCATCCAATAAAAACATGAACCAATGAAAGTGTTCAGTCTCTAGGAGGTTATTTCAAGTGGCTGTCGTGGTAAGGCCCTCCTGTAGGCCTGTTGTGGATACAAGTCGAGTCGAGCTCACGACATTGGTGACGATACTCTATTCTACCAACACTGAGATCCAGATCTGACTCGAGAGGAGAGAGAGAGAGAGAGAGAGAGAGAGAGAGAGAGAGAGAGAGAGAGAGAGAGAGAGACAGAGAGACAGAGAGACAGAGAGACAGAGACAGAGAGAGAGAGAGAGAGAGAGAGAGAGAGAGAGACAGAGAGAGAGAGAGAGAGAGAGAGAGAGAGAGAGAGAGAGAGAGAGACAGAGAGAGACAGAGAGAGAGAGAGAGAGAGAGAGAGAGAGAGAGAGAGGAGAGAGAGAGAGAGAGACTTCACGATCGACAACAGTAAAATTCTCATAAAGCACATCACGATTTATTTCCTTTTTGTGTATCTTGAAATTGATTGGATTTATACAAACGATCCTGTCTCTCATCCACTGCCTTAATTGGGGAACAATGATTTTGTATCAAGTTTCGATGTTATACAAAGAAAAAAAAAAATTATGACCGAAGCCACCGCACGTTCATTTATTTATTTAATTTGTATTTATATTGGGTTGAACGACGTACTGTACTGACGACTACGATCTATTGGCGTCGGTGGATGATGAATGAGATGAATGGTTATTTCATTAGGTGTTTTGGATGGTGGAAAGGAGTCGGTCGTGACCTGTTGTTAAGGAACTATCCCAGTATTGACCTGAACGACAGAGGGAAACCACGAAAAACCCCTGTCAGGATGGTCGACCATGGCGGGAATCGAACTCCGGTCTCCGGAATGACGGTTCAGTGTATTAACCACTCGGCCACACGTCTCAGTCACCGCACGTTAACAATGGCTATAATTGATTGCTTTACAATTTCCACACGATGTGTTACGCATTGGGTTGGGTTAGATTGGGTTGATAAGTTAGTTTAGAACAACAACAACAACAACAACAACAACAACAACAACAACAATAACAACAACAACGTCAGACTGGGTGATATAGAGGGGTCCTTTGAATAGCGGCTGCCTATATAATTGAAAGAGGCCGATCATAGTAATGCTATATTAACAAGGTATTTATTTTCCTAAAGCAAATTGATTTATTAGATAAAATTTAATCGAGCTCACATAATAAACTATCAACATTTGTTTTAAACAATAATATTCAAAACCATTAGCACGAAAATGTGTGATGAAATGACCACGCTATCAGTGTCGCCCCCCCCCCCCCCCCCCCCCCAAAAAAAAAAAATGAAAACCACAACAATGCAATTTGTCGCGAGGCGCCATGCGACAATACATTACCTGGGGGCAATAACTGATGCCAATATCTGCTAGCGAAGTTTCCGTGGTAATCCCATATAGGCTACTCACCACGTTTAGTTGACACAATTCTACGAGACAAATTGCCAAGTTGTCGGCGGCAGTGGCGTGTGATGGGTGCCAGTGGGTACAGCCCCGCTTGATGTCATGCAAGTGTGACGCGGGCGGCTCGGAGGGCCCGACCTTGGACGACGCCACTGATTTGGAGAGCAGCGATGACGAGGACACGGAGTACCTGCAATTGCGGTAAACTTCCATTTCATTCGTTTCATTTATACGCACTGTAATGATAACTACGATCTATTGGCGTCGGTGGATGATGAATGAGATGATGGGATGATGAGATGAAAGGTTATTTTATTGGGTGTTTTTGGATAGTGGGAAGGAGTCGGTCGTGGCCTGTTGTTAAGGAACCATCCCAGTATCAACCTGAACGACAGAGGGAAACCACGATGCACCCCTGTCAGGATGGTCGACCATGGCGGGAATCGAACCCCGGTCTACCGAATGACGGTTCAGTGTGTTACCACTCGGCCACGCGTCTCGGTTTCATTCGTTTTATTTACATCGGGCTTAACGACGCACTGCAATGTTAACTATACGATCTATTGGCGTCGGTGGATGATGTATGGGAGCCGCCTCCGTGGCACAGTCGACTATCGCACTGTGTTGGGAACTGAAGTCATGTCGGACATGGATTAAAGTCCTGCATGAGGCATGGGAACCTCACTCGTACCCCCGTGTGACCTAGCTGGTGATGGGGTCGGTAGCAGCATTGACACGAGTCGTATATGGGAGGATGGGTTATTTTATCGGGTGTTTTCGGATAGTGGGAAGGAGATCTTACCGCCACATTTTGATTATTTTCAATTGAGAAAATGACTGACACCCGATCCAACTGACCTGACCTGACCTGACTACCCTGACATCCCACATCAGAAGTATTCTACAAGGACTCTTGAAAACCATTCTTCAAATCATTTAAGAAGCCGCAGGCGCTCGTATTTCACGCCGCAAACTCTCACGGTCGTAATTTTTGAGATATCAATATGATTGTTTTTGCATTCTGTTGATAATTGAAAGAGGGAGGTTATCGCATTTACAGAATTTTGAACAAAAAATGTGTAATTTTTCAAATTCTTCAAATGGTAAATAAAAAAATTTCTAGTTCACGGAAACCTAGATTTATGTTTTTGAATACCAAAAAAAAATATGGACTGTGAAATATATCAAAAGTGTGAGTAAGGGAATTAACGGCGTTTATGTGAATCTGAGTTCGGCGGGCTAGTCTATGGGCTGCGCCTAGCACACGATGCATGTTAAACTCGAGTCTGAAGCGAGCGAACAACGAGCGCGTGTAGCGCGCCTGCGGCCTCTTAATATTCTTACTTTGCCGTGCATACACATTTTTAGTACAATTTCATATGTTTTGGAAAATAAACATCTTAATACACGATTTCGGTGAAGAACATGGACATAACACCAGGAAAAATAATATAAAAGTATTGAAGTGTAATCTTTCTATTATCAAAACTGGACCTATTCATGCTGGCATTCACTTGTATAATTCACTACCCTTGCACTTGAAACTAATAGAACACATTCATTCAAATCTAGACTGGAAAAACACCTAATTGATGAATGTTATTATTAGAGTTACTAGGTGATTGATTAATTCATTGCTGTTCAGTTTTCATAATGTTTAAATGTGTTTTTCATAATTGTTTCTTTAATTGTTCATCAATACTGCATTGTGTATCATCACTACCATATACTATATTGACAAGGCTAATATCTTTATAAGATCAATTTGGACCAATAAAGCATATTCTATTCTAATCAGACAAACGTCCCAAAATCAATCTCAGCCTACTTCCGGTCCTATACGAACAGCCATGCACTTGGGTTACTTGGCAAGACGGACCTGTTCCTCTACTTCCGGCCGGGCACCAGCTCTGGTAGCCATAGCAACACGTGTGGCCACATGCGTTGCACAAGACTCTCGCCGCGGAACTAGTATTGTGTTGCCATCACGTGCAGGTTTCCTTCAGGCGACCTGCTCCTTGCGGGGTCGACTCGGTCTGCAGGACGGGGGGGGGGGGGCAGGGGGGGGGGGGCAGGAGAAAACTCTTGATTCTTATCTTCTGATCTGCTATAAGCATGATATCCGTAAACGTAGCGGAGGCAATTCCCACTCGGCAGATAAGTTGGTTAATGTTTTCTTTATCAACATCGAAACTTGGTACAAAGTCGTTGTTCCCCAATCAAGGCTCAGGAAGAAAGGTAGGATCGTTCTGACGGGGCACCACATGGGCGATCTTATCACCCCTAAGAATAATTTAACAATTATTACATCTTAAAGGACACCACAATTCCCTCTAACTATACATTTTATCGAATAATGGCGATATATTTATATCTCTAATTGTAGAGGAAACTAGAAATCGATATCGCAATTTCAGAAATTGTGTTGATTTGTTTGTCCTCCAGAGACCACGAGTCGTGACGTAGGTATTATCGACTCTGTGTAGAGACATGAACAGGATCCAGTAATGTCTACGTCACGACTCAGTGGAAGGGCCGGGTCCTGGAGGACAGATGAAGCTCAATTATATCGTCTGAAATTGAGATGATACGGGGAGTGAATACAGTTCCAGGGTCCTGATTCAGGGACATTCAAACATTACATTGGGAATAACAAATAACAAGTCTGCAATCGCATCATCGTATCTTCTTTTTCTTCGCAATCTCGAATCCCACTTAGATTCCTATTTACGGTATATAGTTACACTAGGCAAACGCGAGATATGCGTTGTAAGATGAGCGAGATATCTGAATAAGGTATAATAACAGTCCTGCATTTGCTACTTTATCGACTCTGGTATTCTACACACTTTGTCCCTCATTCAATTGCTAATTCATCTTCTCTGGTATTCTACACACCTTGACGAATATGAAGAATATTTAATGCTTGGGCAAATATCGAATCTAGGAAGCAGTGAATCTTGGCTCATTTCCATATATTTAATGCATGAAAACAGTTATTTGAGTTTTTTCCTTCGAAATGGCTGGTTCGAATTGCTTACAAATTGGTGGTTATGTGTATCATTTATGTTTGAACACTCAGAGAAAATTTTATTCTTTTCGGAGAGGTTTCATTTTTTCAAATTTTCTCACCCAGCCTAATCTCATGGGGTTTTTAAAAACTTTGACATGATATTTCTCAAAATCTAATCGACCGATTTATTCCAAAAACTATACAGTTCTAAGTTGTAAAAGTTGGCCGGTACAAAAAAAGTTTCATGTTGATCAGTCAAACCCTGCGACCTGTGCAGTGCCCACAAACAAACAAAAAAAAAGAAAGAAAAAACACAGACAAAGCTCCATAAGAGTGGGATGGAATCTTCGCTACGCTCATCTAAAAAGTAAGAAAATCTAAACATTCTAATGTGCAGATTGAGCAATAATTTTTGGCATGTAATTTCGAAGCATCGTCTACTCATTTTGTAAAAATCCCTGTCTCTCTCTCATGACACGTTTCGCTTCCGAGTGTAAACGCTGTGATTAGCCCATTGTTTGCACGCGTCTGCTCGACCGTACAACAACAGACGGCGTTATGCAATATGTCGTCCCTTTTCTCTTTCCCCGGTCCACGCACGTGCCTTTCACCTGCAACACGCATGTCTCGGTACTAGTGAGACAGAAGGTCAGAGGTCAAGGACTACTGGTTTATGCTTGACCTTCACCCTTGGTCACGTGTGCTGTGCAACCAGACTTGGAACGGTGCTGTTACACTAATTACACTACTTTCTTATTGGACGAGCTTTAGCGAGGATTCAATTTGACATACTGAAAAAAAATGGTGTTCGTTTTTATGTTTTTTTTTTTTTAATGTTTTTTTGTCGGTTCTCTACAGGTCAAACGGCTACAGCTATCAACTTCAAACTTTTTTCCATAATGGTTCCTTATCTAACTTAGATCTGTATAGTTTTGTGGCATCATCGGATGGTAACTTTTTTTCATAATGGTTCCTTATCTAACTTAGATCTGTATAGTTTTTTGGCATCATCGGATGGTAACTTTTTTTTTTATGAATTTAAGAAATTTCAAAAATGCCCATTAAAATAACACGGCGGAAAAAAAGAAATATTTTTATTTTCAAAAAAAAAATGAAATTCCGCGTGAAGTTGATTTACATTTTGTTACACATTTTTGAAAACATTCAGCTTGATCGGGTGAGCCATTTCGAAGAAAAACCATAAAATGTGCTAAATTGGTACCACTCGAAGCAGTTTTTACCCATTTCCAACTTGAATGTCACCCAATTGGAGAATGTAGGCAAAAGTTTGGCAAAAAAGTGGACATACTATTACTATCTGCTCGTCTAATAACGCATGTACGGCGTTTTCCTAGTAAATGGCAATACGCATTTAATGCCTAGTCGAAATTATATACTTTATAACTTTGTCATGCGTAAAGAAAAGAAAAGCAAATATACGCACGTGTGCACATAATTTATTGGCGCAGCACTTCTTACATTTTCATACATTGAAACAGAAAGGCAAATATAAGTGAAGTTGCGTTGGCATTTCGTCTTTATTGAAGTGTTATTGGTGGGAGATATCTCGCATAGCCGGAAAAACAGTCCACTACTCGACCAAGTACACGTCGAGGATCACAGTAATCACATTCATAATATAATACGAACTTCAATCACCACGCAATACTGAAAGT
Organism: Brachyptera risi; assembly: GCA_964007535.1. Classification (NCBI taxonomy): domain Eukaryota; kingdom Metazoa; phylum Arthropoda; class Insecta; order Plecoptera; family Taeniopterygidae; genus Brachyptera; species Brachyptera risi. The sequence goes on along the minus strand of OZ023330.1, from coordinate 1,614,886 downwards.
CCCAGCAGTTCACCCTCAGGTCTCCCAGCCCTGGAGAGAGCCTGCATTGGGAGTCCCCTCAGGTCTCCCAGCTCTGGAGAGAGTCTGCATTGGGAGTCCCCTCAGGTCTCCCAGCTCTGGAGAGAGTCTGCATTGGGAGTCCCCTCAGGTCTCCCAGCTCTGGAGAGAGCCTGCATTGGGAGTCCCAACAGTTCACCCTCAGGTCTCCCAGCTCTGGAGAGAGTCTGCATTGGGAGTCCCAACAGTTCACCCTCAGGTCTCCCAGCTCTGGAGAGTCTGCATTGGGAGTCCCAGCAGTTCACCCTCAGGTCTCCCAGCTCTGGAGAGAAGCTGCATTGGGAGTCCCAACAGTTCACCCTCAGGTCTCCCATGCAGCTCTGGAGAGAGTCTGCATTGAAAGTCCCAACAGTTCACCCTCAGGTCTCCCAGCTCTGGAGAGAGTCTGCATTGGGAGTCCCAACAGTGAAGAGGTCATTCTTAGGACAGGAAGTACTTATAGGTTTTAGATTCATTCAGTCTCCTGGACCCTTACCTAATACATCCCATTCTAGTGCCAGCTAGCTCCAAGAAGCTAGGACTTTGATTGGTTAGAGCCACCTGTCATGGCAACGTGTCTGGTCTCTGTGCATTTCTATTGTTGTTAGCACAAAATCCCAGCCCTGCTTATGAAGTGGGCGAAGAAATGTGATGAATTATTCAGTCCAAGAGACCGTGAATTTGTTTTTATGATATATTGTCATTGTTGGTAGCTTTTTTAGTAAACATCAACCAATCAAAGTCCAGCCTCTTGGAGCTAGCTGGCACTAGCACGGAATGTATTCCATGGACATGGGGTCCAGGAGACCCCGCCATGGTCGACCATCCTGACAGGGGTGCATCGTGGTTTCCTTCTGTCGTTCAGGTCAATACTGGGATGGTTCCTCAACAACAGGCCACGACCGACTCCTCCCCACCATCCAAAACACCTCATAAAATAACCTTTCATCTCATCATCCCATTCATCATCCACCGACGCCAATAGATCGTAGTCATCAGTTTACACGCTCTTCAGACGCCCCCGTATCTCGTCAGCTCGGCATTGTTGCTAGGCAACGTAACATGTGTCGTAACGGCAATCATTGGGAGTGCTCCGATAACAGCACTTTCCCCGCGCGGTCGACATGCAGGCCTACACGCGGGAAACGAGACGGGTGAAATTCTTGCCTCAGCATCAATTGATTCGTCGGAAGATATAAAATAGACAATATTATATACGTATAAAATGTGAACAGTTGATAGAAATTGAGAGAATCCTACTAGAAATGTCGCCGCTTTCGAATTGTTGACCCGGCGACCTGTTGACCGACCCGCGTGCAAACGTGATTCGATCATTTCCTGCAGGTTTCGACATTGTGCTGGATCTGTGGCACGGCCCGGAATCAGTCATTTCAATCCTATTGCGAATTCCCGAGATAGTTATCAAGTAATCATGATAAAATATTCCCTAATAACTAGACCGTAGGCCTACTTGGTACGAAGGGTTATCAAAATTAATTTTTTTTTGCAAGTTTTTTTTATTATCAAACATACATATATTAAAATACTATAGACCCGCAAAGTCAAAAATTTCAACTTGTCTGCGGGTCTATTAACATTTACAATACAATAAAATACACTTAAATTCAGTTGTCCGGATGATATATAAATACATGGACATAGATATAACACACATACATATACATATAATAGTAGTAGTAGTAATTTAATGGCTGTTTATTTTTTCACACATTCACATAGAACAAATCAATAATAATAATTAAGAAGAAGAATCAGAATAAAAAAAGAAGAAGAAGAAGAAGAATAAAAAATAATAATAATAATAATAATAATGATAAAATGATAATATAAGTAATAGTAATTTTTTTCTCTATTCACACGTAAAAAATCATGAAATAATCACAATAGGCGCGCGCACAGTGCACGCAGAGACGGCCCAGGTCGTACCTATAATGCATCACAAGCAAGAGTGCACTCAATACTGTATACTAAATTATCTCTAACGCTTATCGCAAAATAACATTTCTTACATCAACGTATAATTCTTACGAACCTATCAAATCACTTGAAATTCCTATATATTTCTTGAATTTCCCTGCGGGGCAAAATGGGAGCCGCCCCCTTCATGGGCTCGTGATTGTACGAGGATTGTACGATGTACGATGGTGGATGATGAATGAGATGGAAGGTTATTTTATCAGGTGTTTTGGATGGTGGGAAGGAGTCGGCCGTGGCCTGTTGTTAAGGAACCATACCAGTATTGACCTGAACGACAGAGGGAAACCCTTGTCAGGATGGTCGACCATGGCGGGAATCGAACCCCGGTCTCCCGAATGACGGTTCAGTGTGTTAACCACTCGACCACGCGTCTCGGTGTTTTCGATGCTCTCCATGCATTTAGTTGGTAAAAACTAATAAACTAATAAACATATTAAGTTATTGTCTTAATAATGTATATTAATTAATAGACAATTTAAACGTGAATAAATATTAGGCCTATATATATATTTTTTTTTAATAACATCGAAACTTGATACAAAATCATTGTTCCCCAATTAAGGCTATGGATGAAAGATAGGATCGTTTGGACGGGGCACCACAAGGGCGATCTTACCACCCCAAAATTATAATAATTTATAAAATAAAAAAATAAAAAAAAATAAAATAAAAATAAAAATAAAAAATAAAAAAATGTATTCATTTTTATTTTAAAATAAAAAATATTATATGAAAATATATACGATTTAAAAAAAATAAAATTGTCTTATTATTTGATTTTTGAGGGGCTCATGCCTCTCAACAGTTTTCCGCCGTGGGCCCGGTCCTCGTGATCCTAGGCCTGCTCGTGGTCCTCGAGGTGGCTGTGACTTGTGATTGCTTGCTGGACCCTTACCTAATAAATTTCGTGCTAGTGCCAACTAGCTCTAAGATGTTAGGACTTTGATTGGTTAATGGTTACTAGGAGAGCTACCTGTCATGGTAACGTGTCTGGTCTCTGTGTGTCTCCATTGTTGTCAGCACATAATCCTAGCCCTGCTTATGAGGTGGGCTACAAAATGTGATGGAATTATTCAGTCCAAGAGACCGTGGATTTGTTTTTATAAAACATTGTCATTGTTGGTAGCATTTTTAGAGATCATTAACCAATAAAAGTCCCAGTATCTTGGAGCTAGCTAGCCCTAGCACGACATTTCAAGTGGTTTATTAGAATCTGCAGCCATTGACTGAGTTTCCGACACAAGCATGACCGAGCTATATTAGGCATTAGGTCTTACTTTCTTCTTATGCTCGATTGTATTTGTATCTTGTTGTCGGTCAGCGATGCGCGATGTACACGATCACAATCGCCAACTTCTGATTCGTAATCAGCGATGAGAAATCGGAATAATATTACAGATAGTAAATCAGTAAACATCACCAATGTTACTAATAAATAATGAATAGTGATGTATTTATTGAGTGTTGATTAGCCACTCAAGTGCAATAAGATGACACCACAAACGTCACGAGTAACTTATATCTCATATATCTCTTCTCTAACCAAATACAACAATTTCAAAAGTAAACTGTGTGCCTGGCTCCATCAAGAGAACCCTCTATATTTAGAAAATCTCATTCAAATTAATACATCAAAATTATTTTCCAGTAAATTGTAGAGCAATTAATTATGAGTTTGTTTCTTATGTTATGTTGGTATGTTTGTTTATCAATAATTTTCTATGTTTTGACACTAATTTGAAATAAGTACTCGATGTTTTTGTATCGCTTCACTAATTTGGTTCTAAATATTTGAATTCTCATATCACTATTCTTATCAAAACCGACACATCTCGAGGTCATTATATGTTTTTTGATTCATATTTATTTTGTCTCCTTTTCCACACACAAGCGTCAGCTTATGAGGGTATCATTATTTTTTGAAAAAAGATCTTATAAACAACTTATTCTATTCTCATTATTACAACTTACTATTTTTCATTATTCACGCTCATTGTTCTTTTCTTTTCATTTGAGTGTCGATGTGATTGAAGAATCTTCCTTGTTTAGTTTTAGATACTATTTGTAATTCTGTTAATAACAAGTGATTTGTTATAATGATATGTTGAAAAAAAAAATATTGTTAAGCACTAGAAACTAAAAGGCAACAAATACAAATTTAGAACTGCAGCAGCTGGCTTTTACCTTCAAACAAACAGAATTTTCTGATAGAATTCTCAAAACTATTGAAAGATATACTTTTTTTTTAATTTCACATTTATTTATTATTTATGAACAACGGAACCAAAGTCTCACAAGTACCATGTTATAGGCTAATGGAAAGGAAAGTGGGAAGGAAGCGGTCATGGCCGACTTATTGTAGGTACCATCTCAGCATTAGCCATGAAAAAACCCTGTCAAGATGAACGGTGGCGGGGATCGAACCAGGTCCGACATTCCCTGCACCTCCCGGATCACATGAAACGAGCGCGTTAGCAGCTGAGCTACATGTGCCAGTAGACATGAAATGTCAAACATCAAAGCCTTGCTTACAATTCATTGCATTATACGTGGATTGCATGCGATGAAGAAGGGAAAATGTAAAAGCATTCGATCGGGTCCTGGGTTCGAAAGATACATCATGTCTAGCAGGACCCCTGGACCCCTATTCCTGAGATAAATGAGATGTGAGAAGAATAAAAGTGAGTGAGAAAACGATCATCTCACTTAAAATGGCCGATTGGTAATGGTAAATCGGCCATTTCAAGTGAGATAATCGTTTTCTCACTCACTTTTATTTTTCTCACATCTCATTCATCTCAGGAATAGGGGTCCTGGAGTGAGTTATCATCACCGTGCCGTCAGTGCGTCGTTAAACCCAATATACATCAATTGAATAATGATGTACTGATTATAAGCGTGAGCACAGGATATCTTCATAGGTTCGGCCCACGAGGCCTGTGACAAATTGAGAACAATTTTTCTAGCAATAAAAGCTTGTGTATTCATTTACGTAAAATATACATGTTACGTGTTATCCCAATATGCTCACTGTATTATTATTTTTTTTTTTTTTATAACATCGAAACTTGATACAAAATCATTGTTCCCCAATTAAGGCTATGGATGAAAGATAGGATCGTTTGGACGGGGCACCACAAGGCCGATCTTACCACCCCATGTTGATTATTTAAAACTGATGAAGTTCAACACCAGGACTGCGCTGTCTTGTGACCATAATTTCTCGCCGTAGATTAGTGAAAACAAACAAAATATGGGCTGAAAACATAATTATTTATCGGTTTACAACCAAGTTCAAATAAATGGAGCCGATTGAAGTAATTGTTCCTAATATTCGTGGCCATTTCAAACAGAGCTAGAGCCACTCTAGAGCCTACAAACGGAGAAGGCTCCCTTTTCGCCCCGCAGGATTTTATTTTCAATCTAAAAGATTTAAAAGCGGTTTGATACAGGTTTGTAAGAATTACAGTGGTGTAAGAAATGTCATTATGTGATCATAGTTATAGATAATTCACGTTAAAATAGCCAGACCTTTGAGCAGGCCTACCCTGTGCGCGTGCGCGGGTAATAGACCTATAATGCTCAAACCATGTTTCAAATTATTAATTGATACTTTGCGATACTTGTACTGTACCCCAATACGACCCTGAATACATTATTACTACCGGTATTAATGTGAATATTCAGTCGAAAGAGAAGAAAAAAAGGGAAAATAAGACTTTCAGAAGATAGAAGAAGATATCAAGATGCTAAGAAGACTCGAGCTTTTCTCCCCGCCGTGAATGTTTGAATTGTTTTTCAACCCTGGCATTATTACCTCGAGATTTATTGTTTGTAAATGATATTATTATTCTAATGATCCTGGGTGAATCTTATTTTTAATCATTCTTTGGGGTGGTAAGATCGCCCTTGTGGTGCGCCGTCCGAACGATCCTACCTTTCATCCATAGCCTGATTGACGACTCGGAGTAGGCGTGGCTTTACCAGTCAGCCAGTTGGATCATATCAATTGTAGTCATTTCAAGATAAGTGAATCTGACTACAGTTCTAACAGCCCTGTTGATTGGACGGTATGAATTCTGACGTCACGGGGGCGGAGACTGCGAGTCGTCAATCATTTTGTATCAAGTTTCGATGTTATTGAAGAAAAAGAAAGTCAATCGTGTAATGGACTTGCTGAACCTATGACTATCGATAACGTAACGGGATAAGCAACATGGCGTAAGTCCTATCCTTTTAACATTAGGCCGTTTTCACCATGATGGAAGCAGCGCGCTTTCGTGTACATTTCTGAGATTCGCAATTTCAAATCAAATCGTACGTATTAGGCTCGTATTTCAGTGTATAGTACATAGTTGTACAATTGCATTGATTTCAATCTTTCTCGTAGATGATGGGTAATTATCCAGTTATCAAATGGTAAATATAGCAGTAGGGCTCTTGACTAGGGGACTATAATAGAAAATATAAAAAATAGAAAAAATATAATAGAAAAAATAGAAAAATAAATTGTTAAGCACTAGAAACTAAAAGGCAACAAATACAAATTTAGAACTGCAACAGCTGGCTTTTACCTTCAAACAAACAGAATTTTCTGATAGAATTCTCAAAACTATTGAAAGATATACTTTTTTTTTAATTTTACATTTATTTATTATTTATGAACAACGGAACCAAGGTCTCACAAGTACCATGTTATAGGCTAATGGAAAGGAAAGTGGGAAGGAAGCGGTCACGGCCGACTTATTGTAGGTACCATCCCAGCATTAGCCATGAAAAAACCCTGTTAAGATGGACGGTGGCGGGGATCGAACCAGGTCCGACATTCCCTGCACCTCCCGGATCACATGAAACGAGCGCGTTAGCAACTGAGCTACATGTGCCAGTAGACATGAAATGCCAAACATCAAAACCTTGCTTACAATTCATTGCATTATACGTGGATTGCATGCGATGAAGAAGGGAAAATGTAAAAGCATTCGATCGGGTCCTGGGTTCGAAAGATACATCATGTCTAGCAGGACCCCTGGACCCCTATTCCTGAGATAAATGAGATGTGAGAAGAATAAAAGTGAGTGAGAAAACGATAATCTCACATAAAATGGCCGATTTACCATTAACAATCGGCCATTTCAAGTGAGATAATCGTTTTCTCACTCACTTTTATTTTTCTCACATCTCATTTATCTCAGGAATAAGGGTCTTGGAGTGAGTTATCATCACCGTGCCGTCAGTGCGTCGTTAAACCCAATATACATCAATTGAATAGTGATGTACTGATTATAAGCGTGAGCACAGGATATCTTCATAGGTTCGACCCACGAGGCCTGTGACAAATTAAGGACAATTTTTCTAGCAATAAAAGCTTGTGTATTCATTTACGTAAAATATACATGTTACGTGTTATCCCAATATGCTCACTGTATTATTATTATTATTATTATTATTTTATAACATCGAAACTTGATACAAAATCATTGTTCCCCAATTAAGGCCAAGGATGAGAAGTAGGATCGTTTGGACGGGGCACCACAAGGGCGATCTTACCTCCCCATTTTGATTATTTAAAACTGATGAACTTCAACACCAGGACTGCGCTGTCTGTGACCATAATTTCTCGCCGTAGATTAGTGAAAACAAACAAAATATGGGCTGAAAACCTAATTATTTATCGGTTTACAACCAAGTTCAAATAAATGGAGCCGATTGAAGTAACTGTTCCTAATATTCGTGGCCATTTCAAACAGAGCTATAGAGCCACTCTAGAGCCCGCAAACGGAGAAGGCTCCCTTTTCGCCCCGCAGGATTTTATTTTAATTAAAAGCGGCTTGATACAGGTTTGTGAGAATTACAGTGGTGTAAGAAATGTCATTATGTGATCATAGTTATAGATAATTCACGTTAAAATAGCCAGACCTTTGAGCAGGCCTACCCTGTGCGCATGCGCGGGTAATATAGACCTATAATGCTCAAACCATGTTTCAAATTATTAATTGATACTTTGCGATACTTGTACTGTACCCCAATACGACCCTGAATACATTATTACTACCGGTATTAATGTGAATATTCAGTCGAAAGAGAAGAAAAAAAGGGAAAATAAGACTTTCAGAAGATAGAAGAAGATATCAAGATGCTAAGAAGACTCGAGCTTTTCTCCCCGCCGTGAATGTTTGAATTGTTTTTCAACCCTGGCATTATTACCTCGAGATTTATTGTTTGTAAATGATATTATTATTCTAATGATCCTGGGTGAATCTTATTTTTAATCATTCTTTGGGGTGGTAAGATCGCCCTTGTGGTGCGCCGTCCGAACGATCCTACCTTTCATCCATAGCCTGATTGACGACTCGAAATAGGCGTGGCTTTACCAGTCAGCCAGTTGGATCATATCAATTGTAGTCATTTCAAGATAAGTGAATCTGACTACAGTTCTAACAGCCCTGTTGATTGGACGGTATGAATTCTGACGTCACGGGGGCGGAGACTGCGAGTCGTCAATCATTTTGTATCAAGTTTCGATGTTATTGAAGAAAAAGAAAGTCAATCGTGTAATGGACTTGCTGAACCTATGACTATCAATAACGTAACGGGATAAGCAACATGGCGTAAGTCCTATCCTTTTAACATCAGGCCGTTTTCACCATGATGGAAGCAGCGCGCTTTCGTGTACATTTCTGAGATTCGCAATTTCAAATCAAATCGTACGTATCAGGCTCGTATTTCAGTGTATAGTACATAGTTGTACAATTGCATTGATTTCAATCTTTCTCGTAGATGATGAGTGATTATCCAGTTATCAAATGGTAAATATAGCATTAGGGCTCTTGACTAGGGGACTGAATGCTTTTACAGACGTATTTTCAATTTAGATTGGCTAATCGAAATGAAATTTATCCCAATATTGTTTAATGCAGTTGGAAAGAGCTGGATTCACAGATTGCATTACATCTATTACTTGTATAGATCAACACACAATAATACCAGCAAATCATCATAACATTTGTGAGGCGGCATCCCTTTGATATCCGCATGGTGCGAAAGGAAACCGCCATGTTGCTTATCCCGTTACGTTATTGATAGTCATAGGTATTAGGCTCGTATTTCAGTGTATAGTACATAGTTGTACAATTGCATTGATTTCAATCTTTCTCGTAGATGATGGGTAATTATCCAGTTATCAAATGGTAAATATAGCAGTAGGGCTCTTGACTAGGGGACTAAATGCTTTTACAGACGTATTTTAAATTTAGATTGGCTAATTCAAATGAAATTTATCCCAATATTGTTTAATGCAGTTGGAAAGAGCTGGATTCACAGATTGCATTACATCTATTACTTGTATAGATCAACATACAACAATACCGGCAAATCATCATAACATTTGTAAGGCAGCATCCCTTTGATATACGCATGGTGCGAAAGGAAACCGCCATGTTGCTTATCCCGTTACGTTATTGATAGTCACAGCTGATATTAACGACGAGGGGAAATCGCACCTTGCAGATCCACGTGGATCTAGACGCGTCAACGTCGGCCTGTCAGCGAAGATTACCGACGATGACTGACTCCTACAATCTGTTCTTCTTGTCCACCCATACATCACATTCATTGACTAGGCTATGAGATTCACTTTCTCCGTGCCGTGCGTAAATTAAGCGAGCCTCGTGCCAACTGTCTAATCACACGGCGGCTGTTTGCGTGGCTAATATGCCCTTCTCCGTGCCGTGCGTAGTAAGCGAGCCTCGTGCCAACTGTCTAATCACACGGCGGCTGTTTGCATGGCTAATATGCCCTTCTCCGTGCCGTGCGTAGTAAGCGAGCCTCGTGCCAACTGTCTAATCACACGGCGGCTGTTTGCGTGGCTAATATGCCCTTCTCCGTGCCGTGCGTAGTAAGCGAGCCTCGTGCCAACTGTCTAATCACACGGCGGCTGTTTGCATGGCTAATATGCCCTTCTCCGTGCCGTGCGTAGTAAGCGAGCCTCGTGCCAACTGTCTAATCACACGGCGGCTGTTTGCGTGGCTAATATGCCCTTCTCCGTGCCGTGCGTAGTAAGCGAGCCTCGTGCCAACTGTCTAATCACACGGCGGCTGTTTGCATGGCTAATATGCCCTTCTCCGTGCCGTGCGTAGTAAGCGAGCCTCGTGCCAACTGTCTAATCACACGGCGGCTGTTTGCATGGCTAATATGCCCTTCTCCGTGCCGTGCGTAGTAAGCGAGCCTCGTGCCAACTGTCTAATCACACGGCGGCTGTTTGCGTGGCTAATATGCCCTTCTCCGTGCCGTGCGTAGTAAGCGAGCCTCGTGCCAACTGTCTAATCACACGGCGGCTGTTTGCATGGCTAATATGCCCCATTTGGCAGGCGCCTGCTCTATGCTGTCATTAGCTATATCCTTGACATGGTATATAGTGCTTGCTTTTCGACGAAAAACAATCATTTAGGCCTACACCTCGTTTTGCGGTCTGTTCTCTCATTAATAACCATGATTGGATTGGTTTGGTCTGTTCTCTTATTAATAACCATGATTGGATTGGTTTGGTTTGGTACGGTCTGTTGTGTGTTGGGCAGGGCCCATGGCCTTGGTCTCAAGAGGGTGTCTACAATCAGAGAAATTCATCTGTAGGCCTACTAGAACCAGTGTTGATGCGTATACAAAGTAAACCAACTCCAAGACAATGTCATGCTCTTTAATTAATATGACATTGTATTTTTGTGAACTAAATCAGTTTTGAGATGAAACATCAATGAATTTCTTCACATTATTGGTAGGCCTACTCATTGATGACGTATTATTTTATAACTGATTCAATTCACAAAAATACAATGTCATTAATTTACTTTTGCAACTTATAGTCTCATATATATATATATTGCAACCAGGATGATACAAAGGAATGAACAATAAGCCTGAAGAAATTAATCCTACTGAGATCTCTCTCAAAAAGAGAAGAAATCAAGTTTGGGCAATTGGTCAAATTGGGCATTTGTCTAAAGCACGGTACACACGAACGATTACAGTTGCCCCAATCGCCAACTAACATGGCTGACCGAATCGGATCGTCGACTTGCGTATGTTCACACGTCGATCATAATCGAACGGCAATCGACGGTAACTCGGTTGAACGTCAATTTCGCGCGGTATCGTAAGTAGCCAATCAGGGACGAGTAATCGCGTCATAGTCGCGCCATATTTGACGTCACACGATTTCGTGCACGCTCATTGGTTGTTTACTGACAGTTGGACGTTGGCGTTGCCGTTTTTAGAACCTCTCTCTATCCTCACCTACCCAACTCCAATTAACAAAGATCGAATTGATGGAATGTACACACGAACAATTTCAGGTTAGTTGCCCAAGCCAGTTGGCGATTGGGGCAACTGTAATCGTTCGTGTGGACCGTGCTTAAGGGATTGGCCAATTGGGCTAAGGGGTATTTTGCCCTCAACAGGGGTCAAAAAGGCCCCTAAACGTTCCAGGTTTACGTTATAAGGTGGGCCACGTGAACGGGAAAAATGCCATTTTGTAGGAATGCATATGCCAAGTTTTCGATCAAGTTATCACAGGACTCGAATTGGGGGACAATTGCTCTTTAAGACGCGTTTTACCCAAAATGAGCCACTTTTCACGTGGAGTGATACATGCATGATATTGGTATCAGATGATGCGGAAAAATACCCAGATTACAGAACCATAACTTGAGACACGTTTTTAGGGGTTTTCTCCCCATCAAGACGCGGTCAAAAGGGCCCAGAATCGCCCCAGGGGGGGGGAGAGAGAAGGGGGGGGAGGCATTTTTATACAAGATATAAACCCAGTCTCAACTTGAACCCAAGATTCAAAGTGGCTGTGACCATGTGGTTAGTAAATAATAATACCGCTTTTCTACTGTTTTTTGGGTTTCATCTTATAAATTGTACCTTTAATTAGTCTAGAGTGATAGGCCTAATTATAACATTATAGGCCTATCAATCTTTTTTTTTCTATGTCCATTTTGTATAATGATAAACTTCACATCTGCTGTCAAGGGAAAGAAGTAATCATTGCCCAAGAGACTTGGTTCAAAGTGGAAGATATCAACATTCGTGTGTTTTGTGTCCGGATAGGCCTACATATCACAGAAACAGTCATAACGTGTTCCGGACGTTCGGAAACTGAAATACTTTTATCTAATCAAAATGGGGTGGTAAGATCGCCCTTGTGGTGCCCCGTCCAAACGATCCCATCTTTCATCCTTGGCCTTAATTGGGGAACAATGATTTTGTTTCAAGTTTCTATGGTATTGAAAACAAAACATTAATCAATTGTCATCTTCTTGTGACTAGAATAATCCTCGAGGAGAATGCTGCGAAGGAGCAACAGGCGCGCAACTCTGAGCACGAGGTCCAGCAGCTGCGCCAGGAGATCTGCAACGCGCAACGCCTGCACGAGAACTCCCTGCGCGAGATCAGGCGGCTGTCGGACGACCTTGGGGCGGCGACGCAGGACGTGCGGGCGGCGCGGTGCGAGCTCGAGCAGTCGAGGCGCGAGGTGGAGAACCTCAAGAAGCAGCTGCAGGATTACGTGGCCGAAGTGCGGCGTGTTGAAGAGCTGCTGCAGCAGAAGGTGGGTGTGGCTTGATAGCGTTGTCGGTACTGAGACAATTGGCCGAGTGGTAATACACTGAACCGTCATTCAGGAGACCGGGGTTCGATTCCCGCCATGGTCGACCATCCTGACAGGGGTGCATCGTGGTTTCCCTCTGTCGTTCAGGTTGATACTGGGGTGGTTCCTTAACAACAGGCCACGACCGACTCCTTCCCACTATCCAAAAACACCCAATAAAATAACCTTTCATCTCATCATCTCATGTATCATTCACCGACGCCAATAGATCGTAGCCATCAGTACAGTGCGTCGTTAAACCCAATATAAATAACGTTGTTGGTAGAGGGCTTTCTTGTTACCTTAAGCTAGGTTCCCATGACAGTTTTTTCACGTCCCGTCCGTCAAAATTTCGGCCGACGGCAAATTTCAACCAATCACGCGCAAGAGAATACATCTGAGGGAGGGAACGATTTTTCGCCGTCCAAGTAGAGCCATTTTTAACTTTTGACGGACGGGGCGATTTGCGGATGTCGTGTAGGATTGTATCGTTGAATTTCCGTTTTATTCCGATATTACTGTTATAATCGCGAGCAAAATCACACGCTGTTTTATATTTTGAGGTTATATGAACAATTATTTATTTTTAATGATTAGTTTTGATCCCGAAATGTTCATCGAGGCAATTAGAGAATATACCTGCCTAAGATAGTGTCATGTTGACTCGTTGATTTCGATGGTTGCCTTCGAAAAGTTCTAGTTTTTGCCGATAGAACGTATCACCTTATGTGACGGGAAAAATGTGATATGGGAACGTGGTCTATTTTATACCAACGATGCCGTGCGAAGTTTTGACGGACGTCACGTGAAAAAATGGTCGTGGGAACCTAGCTTTAGGAGCCCGCAACTTGGACAGTTTCATGTTGAGTACAGGGCGCAACATATATCTCAAGAACTACAAACACTACAGACTTGCAGTACACCGCAATAAATGATCAGATACACAATCAGATGTGCTTGAACGAATATTGAAGAATAATTTTACTATGGACCAATAATTGAAACAAAGCGTTCCTAATTTGATGGTTTCCACTGCTTAATTCCCGGTTACCGAATAATAGTAGAGATAAATTACAAACGCACATCCTTAAGTTCGACTTTGCTTATCAATATTTGAAACCCAAATTTGCCTCTGATTTTACAGTCTTCCCATTTTCCTTGGCCAAAATGTGTAATGCAACTAAATATTGTCCAATTAATAATATGGAAAACTCATCCATCCAGCGATGGTTACTGGGAGGAACTTTTTCAATATTATTCCCGTTTTCCACTTTTCAATCCACAATCAAGCTTTTCAATGCACACCAAACTTGGGTCGAGCACTTCGAAGAGAAACATTCTCAGCTAAGATGCGAGCTCTTAAGAGTCCATGAGAGTTGATTTAGCAGAATATCTGTGTTTTGTGATAACTTTTGAACGGTATGAGATACGTATCAAAATTCTAATTCCCGAGAAACACAGATACTTTCAATTACAGTGCGTCGTTAAAACCCAATATAAAAAAAAAAAAATAGATACTTTCAATACCGTCAAAATCTAAAAAAAAAAAACAACATTTCTTAGCTTTATACGCTTCATTGACAGTTATACGACATGAGTTATATAGTTATATTTTATACCATCTTGAAGGTACTGGAATTATTTGTGTTTTCTCTCTAATAGAATTTTGATATCTCATAGGACCTACCATTCAAAAGTCATACTCAAAAAACTGATTTTTTTTATATTTCATTTCCAACTACTTCTTCTAACGAAGTTATGTAAGTACACTTCACAAGGGCACAACAACATGTCGACTTGATTTTGCCATGTTTTTCTCACGTCCTCTTTTTCTCACGTCCTCTTTTTCTCACGTCCTCTTTTTCTCGAGCGTCTTCCTGTTTTTCTCACGTCCTCTTTTTCTCACGTCCTCTTTTTCTCGAGCGTCTTCCTGTTTTTCTCACGTCCTCTTTTTCTCACGTCCTCTTTTTCTCGAGCGTCTTCCTGTTTTTCTCACATCCTATTTTTCTCACGTCCTCTTTTTCTCACGTCTTCCTGTTTTTCTCACGTCTTCCTGTTTTTCTCACGTCTTTCTGTTTTCTCACGTCTTTCTGTTTTCTCACGTCTTCCTGTTTTTCTCACGCCTTCCTGTTTTCTCACAACTTCCTGTTTTTCTCACGTCTTCCTGTTTTCTCACGTCTTCCTGTTTTTCACACATCTCAAAGAAGTGACATTTCACTAAATGTGCTCCCACGGACTGGACGGTGTGATTGTTGTTGTCGCCAGGAGGGGGAACGCAGTGAGCTGTTGGACCACTTTCGCAGCCTCAGTCTGGAGGCGACGGCGCTCGAGTCCAACAACAACAGTCTGGGCCACGAGGCAGAGGAGGCCAAGAACCACCTGCACGTCGCCGAACACAGGGTCACCGACCTTCAGATGAAGCTGGACGCCGCCGAAAACCTCGTGCGCGGCTACGAGAACCAGGTACCTCACATTCCTTGCTGTCAGCAGTAATCCATGTGTCCATTCCGAAGACGAACAATCTTGATGACACACTGTGCAACGATAACTTGCCTCCCCTTCTGCATGACGGGGCCCACTGGTGATAATAATAAATAATAATGATAAGAATAAGAATAATGAATAATTAATATATTAATAATATATTGAATAATTAATGATAAGAATAATATTAATTGTCTCCAATTAAATCCACGTACAATAACTACATGGAACAATTCACATTCTGTGTTATTGCAGGATGTTGAAACATTAGATAGTAAGATGCATCTTGATCAAGATAATTCAGTACATTCAGAACAAGTGACCGATTGACTATTATTAATTATATTTGTTTGAGCAAAATGGAATTTTCCAACCAACAAGGATGATTCGGGACCCCAGCTTTTTGTTTGTTTGTAACGTTTTGTTTGTTTGTTTGTTTGTTCATTTGTCACGGTTGAGTATTATATATGCAATTTCTACTTCCTTGTCAACATGTAGTGACACCAACATACTTCTTCATAATATAACGGAGTACCGACTCCCATTCTAATAACATGGACGGTATTTGTGGGTTCTTGCGGTCAGTTCAGAGCCAAAGGTCCCGATTGCCTGTCGCGATTCAGCGGATTCCCTTGTGAACTACAGATGTAGATAAGAGTGGCTACGGTATCGGTGGCATTGTATAGCGTTGTAGTTTGATATATGAGTGATAGTTGCACTACAGGCAATAGGGACCCTGGACTCAGATTCTGACCCCGGAAATATTTCACTTTGAAGACGTGAGTTGGTACACCTTCTTGATATTATGATAAGGTATGTTGGTACCCCTACATCGTGTCTTAGTTATTGAACATTACCGTACATGTATTGTTGAGGCGTGAACTGGGATTTGATTGTATTGTCAATTATTGTAGCCATTCTATTTGGTAAGATTGTTCTTCATCACATAGGCCTACTTGATGTGACCTGATGTATTGATTGTGTGTGTTTAGATAGCAGACTTGTCAGCGCACGTGGCGTGCCTGGAGTCTCAGATGCGCGATCAGTGCTCGCAGAAAGCTCGCTTGGAGTCCGACTTATCAGCGGTACGCGATCTCTGCGTCAAGCTAGACGGACAGAAGGACGAGCTGATCGAAGCCAGTGCCGAGAGCGACGTCATCAAAATGCATGTACGTACATTCTGTTTGCCATTACACGAGACTCGTACCATTTACTTCTTTTTTTTCTTTTAATAACATCGAAACTTGATACAAAATTATTGTTCCCCAATCAAGGCTGTGGATGAAAGATGGGATCGTTTGGACGGGGCACCACAAGGGCGATCCTACCACCCCATTTTGATCAATACGCCCGAATAATACATCTTCTCGTTGGTCGTCGTCACGGAGACTGATATGGGTGGGTTGACTTGTATTCCAGCTGGACAATGAGTTGTGCCAGTTGCGCGAGGAGCAGGAGAGCCTGCGCGACCTGCTGTCCAAGGATCGCTGCACGATACAGTCGCTGGAGGACGTGCTGGCGGTCAGCCGACAGGAGACCTGCGAGGGAAGGCTGGCCAATCAGGAGCTGCACTCCGAGGTGGTCTCGCTGCACAAGCGGATAGACGACCTGCAAGACAGGCTGTGAGTCGCTCGCTGGCTTCATAATAATAATATTCTTTATTCAAGGAACAATATACATTGTTATAGAATGTGTCACTTATAAATTATGAGATGATGATGAAATTGAAAGAAATGAATTAGGTAAATGATGACAGACATTTGCGATATGATAAATACATTGTCAATTGTTAAAGAGAAAACAGATTATATTAGTTCAGTTTACTTGATTTTTGAAATCATCTTCTAATGTATATGGGCAAGTTTGAATGAGGTATGTTTTGACATTTGATTTGAACTGCTCCTTGTTGATAGGAAGGGTGTTCTTTATTATTGTAGGTAGATTGTTGAAAATCAAACGACTGTAGTAGGCTGGGTTCTTTGTGCATAGTTTCAAGTTGAGATTTGATATATGGAAGTTATTTCTTGTTCTGGTTCTGTGACTGTGGATGATGTTGTTTGTGGGATGGAGATTGTCGTTAGTGGCAGCGTATATTATCAGGTGGTATATGTATAGAGCTGTTACAGTTAGAAGATTTAATGTTCTGAAGATTGGTCTGCATAAAGGGGGCGTAAGGTGCAAATCTTAATTTTCACCATTGGCTCGTCTCATTGCGTTATGACAGAAAATGCCCTTTGAAAATGAATAACCATTCTGAATATTTACAAAAAAAAAATTGAAAAAATAGGTTGTGTGAGAACGTCCAATATTCGCCAAATATGATTTTATTTTGTTCAGTGTTGTACAAACGTCTGTCATTCAAGTTTCTGACAACCATTGTAAATAAACCAATGTCCGCTTCCTCCCTTCGAACACCCGCCCTCACTCTGGCATAGTAGAAATACGTGTTGACAGTTCAAGGTTATTGGTGGCATAACTATTTGCAACATAAAGCCACACGCCATGCGAGTTGATCAATTGAAATCATATGGCGGGAATAAGAAGCTATGTTATACATATCAAAACGAAAGATGACATTCGAGCGCAGATATTTTGTGGGAACACTTTTTCTCTACCTATCTCAGTTCATCTACGTTCCTAGCTCAAAAAAGCGGTACATGTTATTCTCCATAAGAGAGATTTTCGTTAGGCCCGGTCGAAAATGATCAACTTTCTCGTTTTTTTTTCTCCCACGTCAAATGGGGTGATAATGTTTGCAAGGTCGTTTTCTGTCATAACATAATGAGACGGACCAATGGTGAGAATTGATTTTGCATCTTACCCCCCCCCCCCCCTTTAATCTCATTATTAGTGGTCAATTAATTTACCCGTTTAATATAAACCTAGTGAGATTTCAATAGCATAAACCACAATTACTCACTTGGTGTCGTCAAATATCAGAGCCACATTGAATTTTAAGATTCTCTAATGTAAATTTTAATGACACATTATAATCCAGAAGACCGTTTTCAGACATTTCTTGTCGGCATGTGCCTAAAAATATAATTGCGGTTAATGCTATTTAATATTCAAATTGGGCACCGTTCTACATTACAGTGAAACCTCTAGGGGCCTATCCATCGTTTCCAAGGGACCAGGAAAATATGGCATTGATTGTATGGGAGTGGGGAGATGGACAATGGATCCAGGAACGATGCATTGAGGTTTCACTGTACAATAATTTCTTCTGGATGTACAAGTCTAGCCAAGTGTTAGGTTTTGTCTTGGGCACTACTGTGATTACTAAACTGTATTAAATGTCTGTAGGCCTACTTACGTACTGTATATTACCGGTAATTAGCAAAATGATTATAATTGGCCTATACAAACTTCACACCCCTCGGTAGCTCAGTCAGCTAAGGCATCGCTTCGGAAACTTGAGTCACCGTTGGGCGTGGGTTTAAGTCTCGCATAAGGCATGAGTTTTTGTAAACTTCCTTTCACTTATCATCACTTCATCGTTTTCATAATCACCTGCTCATTCGTACCCCCGTATAACCTAGCTGTTGGTGGGGTCGTTAAGCAAGCAATAATCATCATCGGACCTAGTGAGATCTGAATGCAATGTTTAAATTGAGTACCGTACTACAATACAGTGTGTTTATACTGAAAGACTTTTATTTACGGCGAAAAATTATGGTCACAGACAGCGCAGTCCTGGTGTTGAAGATCATTAGTTTTAAATAATCAAAATGGGGTGGTAAGATCGCCCTTGTGGTGCCCCGTCCAAACGATCCTATCCTTCATCCTTAGCCTTAATTGGGGAACAATGATTTTGTATCAAGTTTCGATGTTATTAAAAGAAAACAAATCAATACAGTGAAACCTCTATCCATCACGGATAGACACGGAGTTACAGAGTTGCATTATTAATCGTGTAACATGTTGTTGACAGTGACTGTGAAACGAGCGAGGTACGCAAGTATCAAGTGCAAGCAGCCGAGTACAGTCAACAGGTGAGCGATCTCCGCAGAGAGGTGACCAACGAGAAGTTTGAACGGGCCCGACTGAACGAGGAATGCAGAAGGTATGTCACAGATTTGTACAATGATACTACAGGCCAGCGTAGTGGCAATCAGTCTGAGAGTTTGATGGACGCGTATCTGACGAGCTTGAGGCGACGTAAGGGAAAAAAGTTAACAATTATACATAGTTACAACAATGGCTACATAGCAAATAGGGTTGACGTTTGATATGAAAATTGCAAACGATATTGAAACTTTATATCGAATATCGATCGAAATTTTCAATCGATATTGAATCAAATTTGAGATCAGAAGTCATGATTCTCAGCCTTTTAAGACTGTTTCAGTTTATTTTCTACCCATTTTAAAATAATATTTGAAATCATATTAGGCCTATGTATGCCTACTCACTTCTGGTTGGGTATCCACTTTTTGCTTTTTTTTTTGTCACTTGGTTATTTGATTTATTACTTATTAGTGACTCATTCAAGCTATTTCTGATTATTCAATTTGATTTCAAAATCGAATATTTCAATTCAAAATTGAAAATATCGAAATCAAACGGCAACCCTTTTAACAAACGAGAGCAGTAACATGAAAAAGGCAGGCTGCGTCCATGAGGGGGAGGAGCGTCATCAGTTTGTCAGACAACGACCTAATCCTTCGTTCCTAACCTTATTCCTAATCCCAGGTCCAGTGATCCTCCCGCATGCGTTTGTTGTCGTACAGCTCCTCGCCCCGCCGCCACGGCTCACCCTGAACCCGGACTCTCCGCCTATTCCCGTCCGGGCCAATCGTACGGATGCCACTGTACTTCCGCCAGCGTCCCGACGTCCAGACTCTCCTCGAGGCCGTACAACCCTCCGTCCGGCGCCTACCGCAAGCCCACGGACTACGGCTCGAGACGAGCTGGCAACGCACCGACTCCTCCCGTAGTTCCCAGCAGTTACCAGCAGCTGACAAGCTCCATCCCATCCAGCGGGCACGGCTCATACGCTCAGCCCCAACCCTCGGCCAACTCCTACGTGCTTGGCTCGCGCTTGCAATGCACGTTCACGGCGTCCGGATCTCCCGTGCCCAACGCGACCGCCAAGTACACGTACAGGCGTAGCGACGGAGGGACCGAGACGACCAGTTCGGCTCTCACTGCCGTGCCCGTCGCACAGATAGCTGGGCCCAGTCCGTCGGCTCCACCCTCGATTAGGTGAGCACCAAGTGTTCACGCCAAGTCAGTACCACTCTGAGGGGTATCGTATCTGGTTCATTTTGTTCGCCTATTGTGAAAACCAAAACAAACTATTACTACAGAGTTGAATTTAAATTGATATTGTTTTAACGATGCGCTGTAATGATAGCCGAGATCTATTGGCGTACACGTAAGTTTTCCATTCTAACCTCTTCTCCCCAAGGGGTCGTAGTGAAACCCAATTGTCGTCATTCCACAGAGATCTGAAATATGTTGATTGTGGGTGCGTCAAGAATGATTGCATTGCAAGTCAAGTCTCCGTCACCATGACGACAAGAAGTTCCCCCCGGGGCGAAGATAGCACAGATCTGAATCATCATCGAACTTGAGCCGTGCAAGATACAAGTGTAACAAATACGTTGTCTGATGTACACAACGTTTGTCGAAAATGCTAAGAGTCAAATTTGATAATGAAGGTGGAAAGATCACACATGTAAATATAACAGTCGATATTTTTGCCATCTATTCTCAACCCGCCACGTACCGTTACAAACAAATACCACTTGATACATTTTCAATGTTCATCACAGATCGACAGTATTTCACTAGATACTTCTCTGAATGGTGTGAAATAATTTCACTACAGTACATTTTTTATATTGTTTTTGTTAACGACGCTCTTTACTGATGGCTACGATCTATTGGCGTCGGTGGATGATGAATGAGATGGTGAGATGAAAGGTTATTTTATTAGGTGTTTTGGATGGTGAGGAGTCGGTTGTGGCCTGTTGATAAGGAACCATCCCAGTATCAACCTGAACAACAGAGGGAAACCACGAAAAACCCCTGTCAGGATAGTCGACCATGGCGGGAATCGAACCCTGGTCTCCCGAATGACGGTTCAGTGTATCAAGCACTTGGTTATTACAATACGTTCTGACGGAAAGTCACTGCGATTGTTGATATATTACATTGACAGTGAAAATGTCACGCTGTCGGTGTAGATTCCCCTCAAGTAGGAGTACCATGCTGTAGTGTAGAAATCACTCGTCGTAATTTCATAGTTCTAGCTCGAACGCGACGTTTTAACGCGAGGGCATCCAACGATGATCTCCAGTACGGACGAGGCCTAAAACAGTCGTGTTTTCTCGTACTAGTGGACCAAGCGGAGCAACGAGCCAAGTTTCGGTAACGTTCCGAGCGCTCGAACCGTCTTCGTCGAGTTCCCCGAACGGAATGATAATGTCGCCCAACGGGTTGGTCATGTCGCCAGCATCAACAGTACTAGAACTGCCGTCATCGAAAGACCTCGCTTAGCCGTCGAACCGTTTCAAACACTCACGCAATCTCATGTCGAGGAGTGGTATGAACCGGTATGTCAAGCTTTCAATTCAAATTGTTATTTAAATGAAGAAAAATCAGAAAATGTGAATAAATAAAATGAATGAACTTTACATGCACATGTAGGTGAATTTAGTTTGTATCAGCATATTTATTAATATTTAACAAGTTTCATGTGAATTGGGTGAAAGGGAAAGAAAGAACAGCAGCTTACCGAGATGTATGAGTAGAGAAAGGCCTACTCATGGTGGAGAGCCCGTTGATAGAACACATAGAGATGAAAGTTACATGAGATTCTGACGTGTCAGCTATTATCAAATATTTGACTTTTCAACACTGCATTGCCTTGATTTCATCTGTGCCTGAACCAATCAACACTGGCACTAGAAGATTCAACTCTGTAGGATTGGCATTTCAATGCCTCGTGTAAACTGGCCTTTAGTCTTATTGCTAGTTACATTTTCGAGAAAAAAGGCTTATTGATCCGTCCAGTAAAAATTAAATCCATATTCAATTATGATGTAGTTAGGCCTATATGTATGTACTGTGTACCTTAGTATTAAAAAGTATTGAAATACAAAAATAAATGGTGTATTTTGTTTTCCTCTCCAATATTTTATACTGTACTTATCAACACAATTTACCGGTAGGCCCTATTATCTATCCATCAAGAGAAGAAAAGTTGTATCGTTGGAGTGTCTCATTGAAGACCGATAAACATTCAAGAAATTCAGCAAGCATTTCAAGAGAAAAGATCAAACAGGTGTTCTCTCCCTTAGGCAACTCTTCACAAAATCTCCACTCCTTCATGTCTAAAAAAATATAACAACTTTCAAAAACACAAATCACACACATGAGACAAGAACCATCGCAACTAACCTTTTGTTGCTAGAAAAAAGACGTCTCTTGGACAAAGGCAAATAAACTACTTAGGCCCTAAAGTTTTTAATTCCCTACCTATAGAAATTAAATTCTCGAACACATACTCCAAATTTAAACGCAATTTGATTCTATGGATCACAGACTTACCAATCAATCATTTTGAACTCATCTTCGACAAAAACTCTTCTACCTTCTATTCTAGTAACCTCTCTTGAAACTGAATGAATGAATATTAGAGTTTTAAGGCGCATCGACAGCGAGGTCATTTAGCGCCTGCTCTTAAAACTATTTAATCTGATGAAATATTATATTACTGCTACCCACTCACATGTAAGACACCTAATTCTCTGTAAAAACTCCCATCTTGCTACTCAAATGAACATTGTCTTCTTTGACTCCTCTCCCACACACAAGCTTTGCTTATGTGGGTATTCCTTCACTTTAAAACAAATTTACCCAGATTATACCATTTAATTAAGAACTTAGTATTATATTATAATTATATTTGTAATTTTGTCTCTATTATAATTGTATATGTAATTTTGTCTCTATATGTTATTGTCATTTGAAAGTATTTTTGGAATAAAACTTTTTTGAATTGAATTGAAGATTTGAATCGCAGAAAAATGTATTATTCAAGATGAACACTCATCCTGACGCAGACTACAGTCGTTTGATTTTCAACAATCTACGTACAATAATAAAGAACACCCTTCCTATCAACAAGGAGCAGTTCAAATCAACCTCATTCAAACTTGCCCATATACATTAGAAGAATATTTCAAAAATCAAGTAAACTGAATTAATATAATCTGTAATATAATCTGTTTTCTCTTCAACAATTGACAATGTATTTATCATATCGCAAATGTCTGTCATCATTTACCTAATTCATTTCTTTTAATTTTAATTTTATCATTATCTCATAATTTATAAGTGACATATTCTATAACAATGTATATTGTTCCTTGAATAAAGAATATTATTATTATTATTATTATTATTCTCGTGGTTTCCCACAGTTCTTAAACTTCAAATATATGTTTTAGCTTTTAGTATATAGTTTCCGACAAGATCAGCACAATGTGAATTGTACAAACGTCTGCTAAGTGCTAATAAATACAAATACAAACACAAAATACTTGAATGAACTTCTGATTACTGGTAGGCCTAATTCAGGCCCATCACTAAGTACGTACTTTATAGTATAATGATAAACTTCGTACATCTGCTGTTAATGGGAAGAAGCGATCATTGCCCGAGAGACTTGGTTCAGAGTGGAAGATATCAACATTCGTGTGTTTTGTTTACTCTTGATACCAATGCTGGTAATGTCTGGATAAATCAAATGAATGGTTATAGACCTGCTTGTAATTCGTTCCGGACTTTTAGAAACTGTAAGACTTTAATCTGCGGCGAAAGAATATAATCACAGACAGCACAGTCCTGGTGTCAAAATTCGTTGTTCTTAATTTGAAAATAATCCCAAAATAATATTTATTTGTTGACAAGACTGCCTCGGAAGTCTTAAACCAACCACGAGGTAACGCTTTTAAACGGTCTTACTAATTCATCCAAGTAGCACTAATTGGGCAACAATGATTGTAGCCTACATCAAGATCATGATATTTGAAAAATATATATATATATTATTCACTAGCTTTGAAGATTGCTTAATCATAGATATATATTACCTAACCGAGATACGTTACTCCTGCAGCCGATAGGGACAAAAGCTCGTTACAATCTCGGCGGCAATGTTGGACATTTACAAATAGAATCTGATCAAGGCATTTTATATCATCACTAATATATGTTGAATATATAAATATATATTTTTAATAACATCGAAACTTGATACAAAATCATTGTTCCCCAATTAAGGCTGTGGATGAAAGATAGGATCGTTTGGACGGGGCACCACAAGGGCGATCTTACCACCCCATTTTAAATGTTTATAACCAATTAACTTCAACACCAGGACTGTGCTGTTGGTGACCATGAATTTCCGCCGCAGAATATGTCGAATATGTGGGAAACTTCCCGGTTTGTGAGGAGGTGTTAAGCTACTGCCGAGACACGAATATGTACGCCTTGTTAACGTTGAGTTACATATCTCAGTAATATGATTAAAAGAAGTACCCATGCGTTTTGTGAGCACAAGATGGTGTATCTCGGCTCAACCCTCACTTTGTGGATGATTTGTCCTCGGTTGCGATCCCCTAGAACGTTGAGCCGCTGGGCTTTTCAACGTAATGAAAATACTTTATCAATAATAATTTGTATTATACATTCTTGTTTAATTTAGTGATGAATGTTTAAATAACAAACTTATATATAATACATTGTACACATTGTTAGTGTCCGCTGTCAACTCGAAGCCCAAAAGTCATCGTCACTTACGACTTTCTCATCAGCTGCTGAAATCACATCGCTACTTAGCTCGATACTAGAGAGAGAAATATTCGGTAGTTGCGGCAACGAGGCAGCTACTACAGCTGTGCCCGACTCGGCTTCAATGCTCTTCGAACCATTCACATTCTTCACCGACGTATCGGGCATCCTCAACTCGACCACAGTTTCACCATTTTTCTCACCAGCTTCTTGATCACGATGCGCGCTAGAAGTAGACGAACGTTCCATAGCACTGGTTTCCAGCGTTGCGGAAGGGTGTTTCAACGGTGAATACACATCTCTATCCGATGAAGGGTATTCTCGACTTGATCCTGGCAATGAATAACCATCCGTCACTGCCGGCAATCTTTCTGACGCAGCACCTCGGAGAACTCTTGTTGAAGAGCTCACAACGACAGACTGATTGCTTGTCTCGGAAGCGGACGGAGACACCGGCGTAATGTGCGTCACATTCGAGTACAAGACGACCGGCACTTTATTCACTTTCGACAACGTGTCTTGCCCATTCAGGTTGGCCTTACTTTTGTCTGACACTGTCAAGTTATCTTCAGTAGGTTTCTCAATCTCGATATTCTTCAACTGCTCAAGTAGCGGTTGTTCTTCTCGGTCGACTGCGCCATTAGTTTGGTTAGTGTTCTGTGGGACGGTAGTCTCGACGAAATGAGATACTTGCGGTGTGTCGTATATCGAAGTCATCACCATTCCCGAGGCTACTCCTGTGGTGTGAGGATCGATAAAATGGTTGGCGTCATGAACGCGATCGTGACCAGTGGTTTCCGTGGAAGACTGGATCTGTAATCTCTCGGAGAGACGCGACGTTGTGTTAACGATCGGTGAGAATACTCGTCCGTCTGCTGGCAAGGTCAGTAGCGGCGAGGCTCTGGGCCCGACATGTCTAGCTGGTACTCGTCCGTCTGCTGGCAAGGTCAGTAGCGGCGAGGCTCTCGGCCCGACATGTCCAGCTGGTCTTTGAGACGGTCTCCTAATCGAGGCGTATAAGCTCGGTGTTTGATGACGGAGTGTGTTCTGAGCATCGGAGCCACACAAGTGGGTCATCCTACTTGTTCTCGACTGGGCATTAACATCAGTTACTTGGTGATAAAGAGAAGGCCGACTGTTTAATCTGGTGTAAGAAGGTAACGTACATTCATACTCAGCATGAAAACCGTACGATGAAGTAGGAATGTGATTCGTCTGACTTTTTCTCCCGTGCGAAGTAGTAGCTAACCTGTTCGGGTCTGTCAAATGAGCATCGGACTGTAACTTCAACACCGCAGTAGATTCAAGAAACGCCGTATGTCTTCGTCTGAAGTCTCTGAATCTTCTGTCCACCGCCTCGCTTTCTTCTTCGAGTGTGCGTAGTCGGCTTCTAGCCTCCAGCAACATTTCCTCCGTGGGACTAGAATCGTCCGAGCTGTAAACGACTAAACGCTTTGGAGGCTTCCTCCGAGCGTCCCTCGACTGAGCCGTTCTCGATCGACGCGGTGTGGCGTCCGGCGACGGAACGGGTCGTCCGAGGATTGATTCTTCGCCCGCACCCACCCGACGGGACGTTTCGGGGATAATATGGGCGGGTAACGGCGGAGGAGGAGGCACTTGAATTACAGGTGGTGGAGCGATAGTTGCTGATCTCCCTGGCAAGGTGAAAGAAGACGTGGAAGTTGGTTCATCATTAGGTCCGATGTCACGGCCTGAAAGTAGAGTGACTGCTGTCGAGGCATTTTCCAGCTCGATCACTAGATGAGCTGCTCTCGCCGTCAACTCTTCTATCCGTCGATCCTGCAGCCGGGTCCGAGATCGCAGTTCGGCGTTTTCCTGCTGCAGTTGGCGACACATTTCTTTAGCGGCTAACGTTTGGCTTGAGCACCGCTCGGCTGCGACTTTACTTTCACCTTTTCTCGTGGACTGTTTTTTAACGAGGCTTTCCGAGGATTGTTTGTCTAGTAAATTCCTCGTGGATTCCAATTCTCTACGGAGATAAAGGCACTGGTGGTGAAGGTCGTGCAGGATGGAGACTTCTTGAGAAGAAGACTGATTTGTGGCTTCAATACTTCTTTTCAACTCCACAACTTTATTTTGAAGTGATTCCACCTCTTCCTGCTCTCTTCTCAACCTTGAATAAAAAAATATTTTCAAATGTTAATCTAATTTCTATCAACAAATTCCATACTTCGTAGGCTACTTTGTTTTCCATTGATTCCACTATAGGCCTACTAAAAAGTAAGCAATACATTCTTGCAATTTTAAATCCTGCTAGGATTTCAAGAATTAATTGCCACGTATCTAAACATGGTAATATTGCCATAGCACATCGTAACCAATTTCATTTGCTGTGTTTTTACATTTAAAAAAAATGATGTAGGGCCTATAAGGGCTTTTGGCAAATGGTTTTGGGTGAGGTTCATTTTTTTATAGCAATGCACTGAAAAAGTTTTGATGCACTTTTACCAAAAATGGCCAATCTTCATGCATAGTCCATCATGTTCAAGGGAGTTTTACTACCGGTATTTAATGATGAGAATTGTTAACGTGCAGTGGCTACATGATCCAATCAAGATCCACTAGAGGATACCAGTTACAGGATAAGAAATCAAAATTGATTGCGATGTTCTATTTTTGAATGTCAACTTCCATCTTGGAAAACCGAAAGATTCAACTAGTCTTTGTCACCATTGCACAGCTGTGAAGAGAGTGTGCATCAGAAATAATAAAGGTGATGTCACAGTTCCGTATCCATCGTTACGATCGAGCTCCCAGTAATTTGAGGTACCGGTATATATATATATAAATTAATTTATAGAGCTTGAAGACTATAATGAATTTGGTTTAACTATATAGAATATAAACCAAAATGGCTACCGGTAACCAATTTTAGAATGGTTCTAGTTTAGGATGTTTGTTCAGTTAGAGCACAACAACGTCCGCTTTGGTGACCTTGAACCGATTGTCCGATGAATAGCGACTACCAATAACAAA
The DNA here is from genome assembly GCA_964007535.1 of Brachyptera risi. NCBI lineage: Eukaryota > Metazoa > Arthropoda > Insecta > Plecoptera > Taeniopterygidae > Brachyptera > Brachyptera risi. The sequence goes on along the minus strand of OZ023330.1, from coordinate 1,586,919 downwards.
TCAATGGAAAACAACTGAATCTTTCTTTTGTATTTCATTATTTGATCAAACCTGTTGAACTCTCCGTCTAGCTGCCGTTGTTGAATATCAAGGTGACTCATCTTGTCAGCCATTTGAATAGCATCTCGGTGTTTTGTTTCTTCCATTTCCAATTCTTTACTCTGCAGTGCCTGTCCCCATTCCTGTTACCAAATAGAAAGATATTTTAAAAAATGAATACTAAATTAGAATATACAGGCTTCTAGGCCTATTTTATTTGGAGATCTTCGTATCTTACAATGAATCACACGCCATTGAGTTTGTAGTTATAAGAGAGTACCTCCAATGTTGAAGTTCTATAAGAGCAACCGTTATCGGCCGGCTTGAGCTTCACCCCAAAAGCATGGTGTTTTGTCCAGGTGGTGCTAGTGTCGGCGTTGCTAGTCATCGGCGACACTAGCACCACCTGGACAAAACACCCTGTTTTTTGGGTGAAGCTCGAACTGTCAGAATTATAGAGCCTCCCATAAGAATGTCCAGTCTTTCTAACGTAGTTATTATAAAGTCAATGCACACGCTCATGCAAACTAGTTTATTTTTTTGGAAAGAGTCCACTCATTCTGGATTGTCTTTGTTCGATAAGTCTTTTGTCGATTGTCTTTGTTCGAAACAGGTAGGGTTAGGAGGTGGAAATGGGATGAGAATGAAAGGGGGGAGAGGGTAAGAATGTTGGAGAGTCCAACTGAGATGATGAGAGACCTGGGGTGGCAGAAATTGGAAATACGGAGGAAGGAGGATCGTTTATGTAATTTCTTCAGGGTAATGGAGGGAGAGGGGGGGTGGGGGGAGCTGCATGAGTTGATAAAAAGAAATAAGTCAGGGTATGGAGGTAGGCGGGGTCATGATAGAGCGGTAGTCATAAAGGGGGCTACATTAGATGTCGGTAAATTCTCTTTCTTAAATAGGACAGGTAGGGACTGGAATGGGCTTAGTAGAAATGTTTTTGAAGGGGATGAAATCAGGTTGAAGTTATTCCGTCAGAGGGTTAAGGAGATGGTGGGATAGGGGTACTTAGGGAACTTGCCACCGCGCATTTATGTGCATTTGCAAGAGTTAAATAATAATAATAATAAATAGCCTGGCATAGGCCTACTGGGAACGGTTTGCAAGAAGTCAAGGTCAAATACCATTTTTCCAGATTTGATATCGACTGTTTGAAATATAAAGGACTGGATCTTAATATTGGAAATTGATATAACTTGATGCTCTAGGTTAGGCCTGATGCAATAACCTGATCAAAATAAAATGACGCTTACTTCTAGTTCTGTAAATCTTCTTGCTACTTGCTCATGACTTTCACGCATTTCAATTGCCATATTATTAATCTCTTGTCTCTCGTGAGCTATTCTTCCTTGAGATTCATCAATCAGCTCCCGGAACATGCCTTCCCGCTCAATCAAATTGTCTTGCAGAATTCGTTCTTTTTCCAAAAGTACTTTTTGGTAATTGGATTCTTCGTCTTGTCGCGTTCTTTCAATCTCAAACTCGAAAAGCCTCGTAAATTGATATTGCAATCGTTGAATATCTTCCCCTTTCAGATTAGATTGAACAAGAATATTATGAATATCTACATTGAATACTTCCCTTGTCCGTTCTACGGTCGAACTTGATTTTGAACTTATCACAGTGGGAATCTTTCGGTCAATGTCTGCATTTTTTTCAGGAATGCTAGTTGTGTTTTCACTATTTCCCTGAGGCCTTTGAGTTCTGAGACTATTTTGAGTAATTGATGGAAGCACACGAAAAATACACGTTAGCAGTGCTTCTTCTTTGTTCTCCGTGTAAAAATCTACAGCTTCATTACTTTCACGTGAATTTGGAGGGAACCCAAGAGTTTCTAGCATATCTAGTAAATCAGTGCGTAGAAATCGCGGATGCGACTCTTTGATTGTTTCATCAGCAGGAAATCTACCTCTTGCTATATTACCCACTGATGTAGTAAAGGCATGCAGTGGGACTTCGCTGGAAAACACGGACAGAGTGTAGTGAAGTTTCTGTTGCATTAAAAACTCAGCTATCAATAGATTTATTGTTTGAATCTTGGGCGAAATGGTGTTCAAAGAAGACTTTGGTCCCAGAGATGTTCCCTTGAGTGCAGTTATCATGAGAGCTCGTAAATGTGTTCTGAGTTCACTTATTAAACCTTGATCTTCAAACCTAAAAAAATGACAACAATAATTACTAATGATAAATATCGTAATATGTTTCGGATTCACGCTAGGCCTACATTCAGGCATTATAAAAATGTTTCTAAACATAACCAGAGTATGTAAATACGACATAACCTACCATGAACAGAGCTTCCGACAAAACTGCTCAGCAGATAGCTTGTTGGGAATAGGGTCTTCAATGAAATCCGGATAATTTCGTGACATGATGGAAGTTAGGGAGTTCTGTGATACTACAAATTTAACATCCTCTTCTTTATTTGCGACCTACGCCTACCTACGGAACTTGAAACACATTTTTATGCCGGCCTAACCTAAATTTCCTAAAATTCGTATTTTGTAAACAAACAACTGTCAAGTTTGAACAACTGTTCATATGCAATGCTGCCATCTTGTGGGTAATTGAAACAAAACACACAGCCTTTGAAAATAATAGGATTGTACAGATTCCCATTGTGGTGAAGGACGAAAAAAATACAAGTCATGGAACAATATTATGGTCTCATGATATTGAACTAACTCTCTTTATTGGTTTTTCTAAAATACAACAGAAAGAAATATATATTTATTATTGGTGAATGAGGGAACGATCCTAGTAGAGCCTTTTGGATCTATTTCCCAGATGTCCCTGTGGCGCAGAGGATAGCGCGTTGGACTTCTAATCCAAAGGTCGTGGGTTCGATCCCCACCAGGGATGCATGTTTTTTGATACGGGAATGAGAGCCGAACTTCCAAATTTTGTTCTCTTCTTATTACCTCCTGTAGTGTGATTTTCGATATCACTTTGAATGTTCGAAAATTGCACATTATTCTAATGTAATTATATCCAGTACGGATGAATTTTTGTCACCACTATTGAACCATTGAACCTAGCACTTCTTTTGATTAAATTTTATTTTTAATTGAATTTTTCAGAAAATTTATATTTTTACTTTTTTGCTTAGTTCAACTTAAAATGAATGAGCCAACATGAACCACATGCATACTCAGATTCAGACGAAAATGAATTAAGTTATAGGCTAATTAATCCCTTTGCCAACAAGACGACACTTCCTAGGAACTAGTTAATATAGTAGTTGTGAGTACGTAAGTAAACTAGATCATTTGACGGAGACTTGTGACTCTTTCTTGGACTTACGCCGTTCAAACAGTCGAAAATAGAGTTGGAGCTAGTCCATCAAGATCTACGGAGAAACGAGCGCCGTCTCTGCTCTGGTATCGACCATTTCTACGAAACAGTTCGGAATAAAAAGTTGTTTTGACACAAAGACGCAAGGGTTGTCTGTTGTCTGTTACGAGCCTATTCATCCGATTCCGAGAGGAAAAGTTACTGCCGCTTTGCCAAGACGATTTTACCATTCTATGATTTTACTCATTCAAATGATCATATCACTTTCGCAGTATACTTACAAGATACAAGATACGTAACGTGCTGACAATAGTTGTACACAATTTGACTCATTTGTTTATTCATTTCTTATTAACATTGAAACTTGATACAAAATCGTTGTTCCCCTATTAATGCTATGAATGAAAGATAGGAAATATTCACAATTTTTGTGAGAATATACGTGGAAAGACCACTGTATATTATCTACGATCTATATTATATCGATAGCTATCTAATGGAGACAAAGCCAGATATTTTGTCCAACACTTATCAAGTCGGCCACGAATGGGGATCACATGTAGCCCAAGATGCATTGAGGGTTTCAAATATGTATTTTCTAATGTAAAATCACAATTTGATAATGATAATTTCAGTCTAGCGACCGTTCTTCCACCTAATCAATAGTAATTAAAGAAACCTTACACTTCGTAAGTAGAATGTAACAAATCACTCAAGGTCTTTCTTCTTTTCTTTTTACATCAATTACTTTTATTATTTGAGAAATACGTCCGAATTTGAATTGTACTTATAATTCACCATCTAAACCCACAGTTAAGCCTTTTTTTGAAGGGCTTTGTGGATGTTTTTTTGCTGTAATTGTGTTTTTCTTTCTGTATCAGTGTATGTCACCAATTAAAAAAAAAAACATTTTTTTTTGTGGGGGGGGGGGGGTGTAATGTTCTGTTTATATATTTGTTTCTAAATCTACACAGGTCATAGCTCACAGGGACTATACATGAACGGGAGAAAATTATGAAAAGCGGAAAACGTAGGATATGTATTATTAATATATATCTACATGTAATATATAATGACATAAAATAATAAGCAGCATATTGTTTCGATGCTTGCCCGTTTTTGTCTATGTTTTGAATTTATTTTGAATGTATTTTTGAGAAGAGTGGCCGACTGGCTAGCACACTAAACCCTCATTCGGGAGACTAGGGTTCGATTCCCGCCATGGTCGACTATCCTAACAGGGCTTTTCCTCTGTCGTTCAGGTCAATACTGGGATGGTTCCTCAACAACAGGCCACGACCGACTCCTTCCCACTATCCAAAAACACCTAATAAAATAACATTTCTTCTCAGATATCATTCACGGACGCCAATATATCCTAGTCATCAATGCAGCGCGTATTAGTGAGCACACAAGAAGGTATATGCAGTTGATCTGACATCATTGGACTGTGAGTCACGGATTGATTGAACAGTTTCCATGCAAGACGTTGTGTCCGAGCTGGAATCCAAGTGCATTGGACAGGAAATAAGTGCATTATGCATGCAAATAAACTACAATAGTACACCAAAATGTGTATTCAATCCTTGACCGAGGCTCGAAGGTTTCCCTAATTGCTGCATTGTACCTTCAAGCCTTCAACGCAGTCACAGCTATTACACGTGAATATAGGCCGAGAAGACCGCCTAACTTTCACCTGTGAAAACATACGCCACAGTATCCATTATTTTCACACAAATGTCGTATTTTATTCATTGTTGCGTCGTCACGTGGGCTCGGTATGATTCACACGTGATGTATTTGGAAGAGACGAGTATTCATTGAATGGACGGAGACAAAATACTTGGGATTTTAAATACCAACAAATTTGAACTACCCAGAAACTGTTTTGGGAACATTTGAGTCGGTCAAACTTTATTTTTTCTCATGATCTCACCTGATAAAATCTCATGAGAATAACATTATCAGAGGAAATATAACAAAATATATATATATAATTATATATATATATATATATATATATATATATATATATATATATATATATAGATATATATATATATATATATATATATATATATATATATATATATATATATATATATATATATATATATGTATATATATGAATATATATATATATATATATATAAATATATATATATATATATATATATATATATATATATATATATAAATATATATATATATATATATATATATATATATATATATATATATATATATAATATATATATATATATATATATATATATATATATATTTATTTATATATGTATATATATATATATATATATATATATATATATATATATATATATATATATATATATATATACTACGCTGTCGATGCGCCTTGAAACCCTAATATTCACTCATTCATGAGTGCCAGTTGGAGTCAGTAGTCCCGGTCGTCCCGGTCGTCCCGAAAGTAGCCCGAGATGTGTGAAGACAAAGTAGAGGAGCTGTTGCAGCCGCAATGACGTAAATCGGATCCGAAAATAACAACTGAATGTTCTTGGGAAATTGTGACAGAACGATATCCAAGTTTACTGTCACCTCCATTAATGCATACTTATATATATATATATATATATATATATATATACATATATATATATATATATATATATATATATATATATATATATATATATATATATATATATATATATATATATATATATATATATATATATAGTGTGAGGTTACTCGGAGTTTGAGAGAGAGCGAGAGAGTTGGCACATGTTTATAACCAGGAAGATATATCATCAACCAAGACAGTAGAAGGTGTAAATTAACTCAAATAGAAACACCAAGGGAGTAAATTCTAGTTTTTTTTTCAAAGTTTTCATTATTGGATGAGCGAAGCGAAGACTCAATTTCACAATACCAAAAAAAAAGGGCCTGTTTTTTTTTTTTTTTTTCGTTCGCGCTCTACAGGTCAGACGAAAATTCAAAATCAGTTGAAACTTGGCACACACAAGTATCCTTATCTAATTCGATACTGTATAGTTTTGAGGCGCGATCGGTTGAACCACTTCTGAGAAAACTCATTCCAAAGTTTTCAAAATTCCCATTAGAATAACCCAGAGGAAAACATTCGTGAAAAATATTTCATCTGAGAGAATTCAAATTCTCAGGAAATTTTAATCTGATAATGATACACATTATTCCGAACTTTCACTCAAATTGGATCAGCCGTTTTGATGTGAAAATATATATAATGTAATTTTTATAAATCATTCAAAGCTATTAAGATACCTATTAAATCTAAGCTACAGGTGTCACCACTCAATTGTAAACGGTTAAATCAAAGCCTTCTTTATTATCATATGAATTAATGATGGAAAATAAGATGACAGTGAAGTAATTGTTTGGATCTCAAGGTGTATATATACGTATAACCAATCCAAAGATAAGTCGATATGTTCCAGCTCATCCATCAACGCGGCAACACATAACGCGTTTGCCTGGTGTTATACCACAGCGTGAGATAATTTCTAGATGATTATATAATTTGATTGTATTATCTGTCAGTTTCCGTATAGACAAAACAATGTAAATCTGCTTCCTAACAGTGTAACATATGTCACCATGCGGTATAATGGTACAAGACGACAGTCTACCATTTGGCTTTGACCTGGCACTATTCTCTACACTGTGTAGAACACCGCCACTGGTTGTTGTATATGAACTCAATGTTCATTCTTATTTCATAATGTCCATCTATAATTCATGATTGATCGTTGTTTGCTTAACGACCCCAACAACAGCCAAGTTATACGGGGGTACGAATGAGCGGCTGATAATGAAACAATGGAGTGATGATAGGTGAAATGACGTTATTAAATCTCCATGCCTTATGCGGGACTCGAACCCACGCCCAACGGTGACTTCAGTTTCCAAGGCAGTGCCTCAGCTGACTGAGCTACCGAGGGAGGCTATGTTATAGTTCCTCTCTGAAACTGTTTAGTAAGACTTATTTTGCTTCCATGACTTGTCTAATAACGTTAAACGATCAATTCGGATTAATTAAATATATTCCAATCTATTCTATTCTCTATTCTGAATAAAAGGCCACCAAAATAGATGTTGCTTGTTGCGCAATTTGGAATGGTGTCTCACCATTCTGTAGCAAGTGTTGCTATCTCATCAATCAGCCTTACTGCTGAATAGGTGAACATGTCAGTCATAACTCCAACAGTAACTCTTCTGTCCTGCATTTTGAGGGCAAGTTTGTGACTGGGTATAGGGGTTGTTGTGCGACGTTGCCACATCTTACAACATAATCAACGATCATCCACCATTCAACCCTATAAAGTCTTGTTGTAGATTCAAGTCAACTAGCTTGAGTAGAATATAATCTGAGTGAAATGCAACAGTGTATGAACCCAATGGAGTGTGTAGAGATGATTGACATGTTTATATATATAGCTTCCTTCTCGACAGCCAATAGATAAGCAAACTACAGAGATCCCGACACTTGCCACAGATTGGGGAGACAGGCTATACAGATGGTGTCATGTGACTAGGCCTACAAGAGTGTGGACACTTGCCACAGATTGTTGAGACAGACTATACAGATGGTGTCATGTGAGTAGGCCTACAAGAGTGTGGACACTTGCCACAGATTGTTGAGACAGACTATACAGATGGTGTCATGTGACTAGGCCTACAAGAGTGTGGCTCGTTTCTCAGTGTCGCCTGAAAGCGAGCGACCTTTTAATCCTTATAAACAAGACGCCTGCACAGACTGCTTGGCGTCGCGTGGCCCCCAGATGCTGGCAAGGCGCCGCGACGCCCACAATCTGATCTGGGATGACATCCGTGTGGTGGGTAGAGTAATTGATGTTGCGCGTATTCTCGGAAGTGGGCTGTGTAGGCGTGCGGAGAGACCGCCAACTAATGGATTACATGGAAGGGGAAACTCAATGTTTTATACTAAATTATCCCTATCAATTATCATAAAATGATATTTCTAGCACCACGTGATTCTTCTATGTTTCAACCGAATATATGAAGACGATGTTCTTATGTATATTTACCAATATATTCTCGAGTTGCGATTCCCCGAACTCCGAACTTCATCACACTTCATTTCTACCCACAACTGTTATATTGCAGGGAAATTTCATGAATATATTGACGTTTATATATATATAGATATATATATATATATATATATATATATATATATATATATATATATATATATATATATATTTACATATATATTTACATTTATACACATATATTTATATATATATATATATATATATATATATATATATATATATATATATATATATATCTATCAGCGGCGTGCGGTGATTATTTTGCTGGGTATGCTACTCTTAAGAAGAACGATTAGCACAGACAGGGTAGTATGTGCGAAGCCGGTGACCCGCGGGGGGTTTGGGGGGCAAGGCCCCCCATTTTAGCCCCGCAGAGAATTTTTTTCAAACCATAATTTTTGGTGTATTTTGTTGACCTTTGATGGAACGTATGAATGGATTCAGATGGAAAAACAAAAGGAAAAAAAATTATTTTTCCCATGGTAGACTTTTGCTCAGAGTGTTTTAATTTTTTTAAATGCAATATCACTGACAACAGATCGATTTGCCCTGGAAGTAGGTGAAAAAAAGTACATATTTCTCCACTTTTCCTGAAATAATCGACATTCATTATTGCATGGTTGCTTTGCGCTTTGACATAATGTTAATTTCGCTACGAAACACATCTTTATTTAATTGCCGTCACAACACATTATAAAATTAAGAGTGACCAAGGGACTCACTCACTCACTCACTGTGAATGTGATTTTGTGCTTCTATTTCCAATCTCACCGGTAGCGTATAGTGGTAGGCCTAGCGAGCTAGCCTTTTGCGCGTGTTCGGTCTCGCATGTGTTACTGTTTTTGATACACTGTTTTGTTTTTGATTATTATTTTCATCAATGTAGTAGTGGCTAGCTAGAGATTAGCCACAGTGACTGGGGTCACCTCTATGTGGTCGACGGTTACTTCCATACTAATAGGAGAATTGAAAAACACTGAATTTAATGATGATTAATTTATTACAATCTGTTCTGTGTTCAATATGAACTTAGCTCACTTGTTCATAAATCACCAAACTTCATACGTTTACATTTATGATTACTCTCATTTATAACCTACAAATACAATACCTAAACACTTGCTCAAGTTCACACGTGACTATAGGCCTGGCCTAATACTGCTGTACGTGATGTGTCCTAGAGAAAAATCCACGGCATGCGATCATTTCATCGCATACCAAGCCTACCTTTTCGCGATGTCTCCCCCGCTTGATGAGTCTGGGCTAGAACGGTAAATCTGCGCGTGTAATCCACTCCTTCGCTACCCTGGCGATGCGATGTTTTCACGGCATACCCAACACGAGTTACTCTTATTCTTGCGCTTGCAGTTAGCAAAACTATACTCTTAACCGAAAATATTGACCCGCAATTTCGAAAACAATTCACTAGATAATCTCAGAGAACACAATTCAATTAGATGTGTAATGTGTAATTATGATAGGAGGGGAATTAGGTAGGAGGGAAGACGCTGGAGTTGGTGGAAAACTACAAGTATTTGGGGGTGGTATTTGATAGGCGTCTAGGGTGGGGGAGTCAGATTGAGAGAATAGTAAAAAAGAGTATAAATGCACTAAACTTTGTAATGAGGCAACTTAGGGGGGCAGGTATGGAGATTAAGGAAAAAGCATATTTCTCGTTAGTGCGTCCCATGGTAGAATATGCTAGTTCAGTTTGGGATCCTTATAGATTAGGTGAGATAAGGGATGTGGAAAGGGTTCAAAGGATTGCTGTGAGAAGGGTTACAGGTAGGGTTAGGAGGTGGAAATGGGATGAGAATGAAAGGGGGGAGAGGGTAAGAATGTTGGAGAGTCCAACTGAGATGATGAGAGACCTGGGGTGGCAGAAATTGGAAATACAGAGGAAGGAGGATCGTTTATGTAATTTCTTCAGGGTAATGGAGGGAGAGGGGGGGGTGGGGGGGGGCTGCATGAGTTGATAAAAATAAATAAGTCAGGGTATGGAGGTAGGCGGGTTTCATGATAGAGCGGTAGTCATAAAGGGGGCTACATTAGATGTCGGTAAATTCTCTTTCTTAAATAGAACAGGTAGGGACTGGAATGGGCTTAGTAGAAATGTTTTT
>OZ023330.1:1478864-1573864 GCA_964007535.1 Brachyptera risi | reverse complement strand
ATTTATCGAAAGATCAGATTTTGGTGATAACTTTTGAAAGGTATGAGATATCAAAATTCCAATGCGGTAGAAATACAGTTGTTTTTAACACCTTCAAGAAGTTAAAGTTGTAAACATTATTCAACTTGTGGGAAACCCATCCAGAAAAGTGTATAGTTTCTTTTTTTATTCATCGATGTATCAATGTTTAAATGATATAGTGAAATTTTTAATGGATTAAAAAGTCGATGATTCCTGGATTATTTTGGAAAATACGTTGAACTGTTGGCTATGCATACTCGAAAACCAATAGATAATAAGCATGAAGATGACAGCTGGTATATTGCATGGTCGAGTAAATTCTTCACCATCAGATGAACTAGATTTCATCAGCAAACCTGTAACCGTTTTCATACAAATGAATGATTTTGTCACCTTGATTCACAACAGAAAATGGCGGACTTTTCCTGACCTTGTATGCCAAGCGCATATAGTTGAACTGTTGCATTTTAGTTCAGCCCAAAGGCAGTTGGTTAACAAACACATCGATACAATACACGATAGAATATCTCGAGAAGTAATCAAATCGTGTGTGTAACGCGAGATGCATGTTTTTGGATGAGCGAAGCGAAGATTCTATTTCACCATACCCGAAAAAGAGTACTTTTTTTTTTCGCGCTCCACAGGTCTGACGAAAATTTAAAATTAGTTGTAACTTGGCACACACAAGTATCATTATCTAGTTCGATACTGTATAGTTTTGAGGCGCGATCGGTTGAACCACTTCTGAGAAAACTCATTTCAAAGTTTTCAAAAATTCCATAAGAATAACTCAGAGAAAAAAATTCATGAAAAATATTTCATCCGTGAGAATTCAAATTCTCAGGGAATTTTTGATAATTATACACATTATTGCGATTTTTCACCCAAATCGGATCAGCCGTTTTGATGTAAAAAAATATATAATATAATTTTTTTAAATCACTCAAAGCTATTGAGATACCAATTAAATCCAAGCCACAGGTGACACCACTTAATTGTAAACGATTAAAACAAAGCCTTCTTTATTATCATAGAAATCAATAATGAAAAATAAGATGGCAGTGATGTAATTGTTTGGATCTCAAGGTGTATATATATATATATATAATAACCAATCCAAAGATAAGTTGATATGTTCCAGCTCATCCATTAACGCGGAAACACATAACGCGTTTGCCTAGTTTAGAAAAATCGGTAAAAGATTTTTGCGGAAAAAACAAACGAATATGTTAACCTAGTTATAAAACACCTAATCAAATACCAGGTCTATTAGGCGGGCAGGTTTGACTCACAGACCAGATAACGACATGTGCACGCTATTACCATGCTAGTGTACTCTACACGGTCAAATACCACCCATAAAACTACACAACGGTTCGACACATGCTTGGTATGACGTCATAGCACACGTGACACACCCGCGCTTTCAACGCTCGAGTCACTCTTGACACCTTGTACAGAAGACCTGTAATCACGGCCCGTATGATTCACCGGGCTGCCACGATCCACTGATACCAACATACTTTAGTGTTCCAACTCGCGTCTTCAAAGGGGAATATTTCCGGGGTCAGAATCGGAGTCCGGATTGTCTGTAGCGCAACTATCGCTTTTATATCGAACTATATATAAAACAACAATGCTCAGTAGATTTATTGTTGGCAGTTGCATTTGTTTTGTAAGTTCAACAATGCCACCGGTACCGTAGCCACTCTTATCTACATCTAGTTCACAAGGGGATCCGCTGAATCGTGACAGGCAATCGGGACCTTTAGCTCTGAAGTATATATATATATATATATATATATATATATATATATATATATATATATATATATATATATATATATATATATATATATATATATATATTTATATATATATATATAACATCAAAAACATCAAGAGCAATATATATATATATATATATATATATATATATATATATATATATATATATATATATATATATATATATATATATATATATATATATATATATATATATATATATATATATTTATATATATAACATCAAAAACATCAAGAGCAATATATATATATATATATATATATATATATATATATATATATATATATATATATATATATATATATATATATGTATATATATTGCTCTTCATGTTTTTCATGGCTACACCCCTAACGGAAATGAAGCAAATAACGTAAGACGAGCCGATAATGGCCGGGCAAGACTCCCATTTCGCCCCGCAGGGAAATTCAAATGAATGAATAGTGATTTATAGGTTTGTAAGAATTACGCTGGTGAAAGAAATGTCATTGTTATAGATAATTTAATATAAAATGTTCCTTGCGATGCATCAGGCACGTCCTGGGCCGTCTCTATGGAAACACCTATGATTGATTGATTGACTACGGGTGCGATCGAGTCACACTCACACCCCCCTCCCCCCTCCCACCCCTTGCTCGTGTAGGCGTAACCTCGCTACCAATCGTGGGACATAAGAATGCAAATAAATGAGAATGGAATCGATTGTGAACGTATATAGAAACAAGATTGGTTTTCCCATATTTTTTTCCGTACTTGAACGTAAAAAACTTGCTCTCTGTGTTGGGAATAATTGAGTGATTGCGCAGGAGAGGAAGTGAGGCTGGGATATCCCATGGCTCGGTGATAGCTTCACGCCGCATAACAACATTCACCGTTGTCATGACGACGGTAATACGATCTCTTAGTTTCTGACGTTCAAGATCTTTTCTCAAACTTATTTTCAAATGGAATGTTTTACTTTAAAATTTTAGTGTTAAAATTTTAAAATTTTAGTATTAAAATTTTAATTTTAGTGTTAAAATTTTTAAATTTAACTTTTTAGTGTAAAATTGTAGCACGGAAATGTTCACAAGAAAAGTCGGATATAATAATTATGCTCAGCGAAAACCGGGAAATAACATAAATACTAACCCACCAGAGAATTGTTGAAGTTACATTTTTTTTTTGTAATAACATGGAAACTTGATACAAAATCATTGTTCTCCAATTAAGGCTAAGGATGAAAGATGGGATCATTTGGACGGGGCACCACAAGGGCGATCTTACCACCCCATTTTGATTATTTAAAACCAATGGTCTTAAACACCAGGACTGCACTGTCTATGACCCTAATTTTTCGCCGTAGATAAAAGTCTTTCAGTATAAACACACGAATGTTGATATCTTCCACTTTGAACTAAGTCTCTTGGGAAATTATCACTTCTTTCCATTAACAGCAGATGTAAAGTTTATCATTATACAAAATGGACAAATTAAATTAGTGATAGGCCTATAAAGTTATAATTAGGCCTATCGCTCTACTAATTAATGGTCGTGGCCAAATAGTACTTCATCCAAGCATTTGCTTCGAGGACTGTGGGAAACCACGAAAAACCAAGTCAGGATGGATAAAAAATGAATTCAAAATAACTTCAGTACTATACGATAAACCATAGACCGGCACAGTAGCTGAGTGGTTAGCTCACTTGCTTCGTGTGACCCGGGAGGTGAAGGGACATATCGGACCCGGTTCGATCCCCGCCACCGTCCATCTTTATAGGGGTTTCTCGTGGTTTCCCTCTGTAGTCCAGGCCAATGCCGGGATGGTTCCTACAATATAGGCCACGACCGCTTCCTTCCCACTATCCATGAAAAACCTTCATCTCATCATACCATCATCTCATTAATCATTCATCCGACGCCAATAGATCTTAGTCACCATTACAGTGCGTCGTTAAGAGCCCGCATCTTAGCCGAGCATGTTTCTCTTCGAAATGCTCTACCCAAGTTCGACGTGCGTTTAAAAGTTTCATTGTGGGTTGAAAAGTGAAAAAAGGATAATATTGGAAGAGTTCCAGTAACCACCGCTAGATGGGGGAGTTTTAGATTTCATAATTTGGACAAAATTTGGTTACATTACACATTTTGGCCAAGGAAATTGGAAAAACTGTAGAATATAAGGCAAATCAGAATTTCAAATATTGATAAGCAAAGTTGAACTCAAAAAGGATGTGCGTTTGTAATTTATTTCTACTATTATTCGGTGACCGGGAATTAAGTAATGAAAACCATCAAATTAGGCACATTTTGATTCAATTATTGCTCCATAATGAAATTATTCTCTAATTTTCGATTAGGCATATCTGATTGTGAGGGTATTTTTTATATATTGCATTTTACCGCAAGTCCGTAGTGTTTGTAGTTGTTGAGATATTTGTGGCGGAAGTGCACCCTGTAAATCTGTCCAAGCGGGCTCTTAAAAGCCAATATAAAAAAAAAAAACATGGAAACAAAAAATAATTGATCCTAATTATAATTAATTTTTCGTATTCAACTCCTTGTTTTGTGTGCAATTGTTGAAATAGAAATTAAACAAACAAGCATAGTGAGACTAATGGGTGTACAATGTGGCCCTTGATACGTATGTCGGCTTTCCCTGTCACAATTATACATAATTACAGTGTTGCCGGAAGAATTAGCCGCTGTCAATCAGTCCCCAGTCAGCGACCCCAGGGCCTCCTGTGGCGTGTCAAGTGACAGTCGCAACAGCGAGCTGGCATCTGTTTATATTTGGTTCAAGGATGACAGATCTATTGGCGTCGGTGAATGATAACATGAGATGATGGGATGAAGGGTGATTTTTATATTGGGTTTAACGACGCACTGTAATGATAACTGAGATTTATTGGCGTCGTATGAATGATTAATGAGATGATGGGATGATGAGATGAAGGTTCTATGGGTAGTGGGAAGGATAGTGGGAAGGAAGCGGTCGTGGCCTATATTGTGGGAATCATCCCGGCATTAGCCTAGACTACAGAGGAAAATCACGAAAAAAACATGTAAAGATGGACGGTGGCGGGGATCGTACCGGGTCCGATATGCCCCTCACCTCCCGGGTCACATGAAGGAGTCGGTCGTGGTCTAGTACTAAGGAACCATACAGTATTGACCTGAACGACAGAGGGAAACCACGATGCACCCCTGTCAGGATGGTCGACCATGGCGGGAATCGAGCCCCGGTCTGCTGAACTGAATGACAGTTCAGTGTGCTAGACACTCGACCACTCGTCTCAGTTGGGGTACTGTCAAAGTCTATAGGATTCATAGAAGAATTTGCCCACAGCGTAACATTTTCAGTGTTAACGTAATATATAAACGATCGCAGTGACTTTCCGTCTGAACGTATATTGCAAGGAAACTGCTTCACACCATTCAGAGAAGTATCTTATAAAATGCTGTCGATCCACAATAAACAATCACAACATGTGACGAGTTATTTGCATGTAACGGTACGCTGTCAGGTGGAAATCGATGGCAAATATATCTAGTTTTACAGCTAAATGCAATTGATCTTGCCAGTTTTATTTATTTTTTATTTTATTTAATTTCAATTTTATTCACACACATGTACATACAAATAATAAACGAATGATGAATTCACTATTATCATAATATCATAATAATAATCATGATAATAGATTATTTTGATAATAAAAATAATACATAATTGCTATATATAATACTTCTTAATTTATGTGTGAAGCTCACATAAGGAAACAAATGCTTGTGAGTGAGCCAACTAATGAAATATAAGAAATTATAAGTGTGTAGTCAAACTGCACTACATTTTAGATAATAGATATAAATAGATAATAGATAAAGAAAAAAGTTGCCACCATTGTTGGTGTCAAATTGGAGTCATCTGGGCCCAAATTTACAAAAAGTCATAACTTTGATCCGGCTCAGAGTTACGACAATTTCTAGAGATTTGATCTATTATTTTTTATTTCCTAATCTTAATTTTTGATTAAATCCATTATCATCATCAATCTATTATTTATTAAAATTAAAAAATCAAAAATAATAGATCAAATTATAAATATAATAAAATAAATGGATATAAATATATAAATAATATAAAAATATATTTATAATATAAATATGTATATATATATATATATAAATATAATATTATTTGTAAATTATAAATATGGTATTATCTCTGGAAAATGTCGTAACTTTGAGCCGGACCAAAGTTATGACCTTTTGTGAATTCGGCACCTGCTCTCGAGTGGTTTCAACCGATATTGTCTGCATCTTGTGGTTTATTAGTTAGTTGTGTTTCTTACACGGTTCAGGTTTCATGATTTTTTATACTTGTGAAATCCCCTAGCGGGAACTTGTTGCCCTCATTGAGGCTGGAGTCGCCTTAACCGTATACTATAAGGAATCGAAGAGGCCGCAGGCGCTCGCATTTCACGCCGCAAACTCTGACGGCCGTAATTTTTGAGATATCAATATGATTGTTTTTGCATTCTGTTGATAATTGAAAGAGGGAGGCTATCGTATTTACAGAATTTTGAACAAAAAAATTGTAATTTTTCAAATTCTTCAAATGGAAAATGAAAAAATTTCTAGTTTACGAAAACCTAGATACATAATTTTAAATACCGAAAAAAAATATAGACTGTGAAATATATCAAAAGTGTGAGTAAGGGAATTAACGGCGTTTACGTGAATATGATTTCGGCGGGCTAGTCTATGTGTTGCGCCTAGCACACGATGCATGTTAAACTCGAGTCTGAAGCGAGCGAACAACGAGCCCGTGTAGAGCGCCTGCGGCCTCTTTAATGCAATAAAACTTGTTTTAACAGCAAGAAGTAGGATAACGCTCAACAACTGTTTGCCTTCCAAGCAATGGAGTCGTTTCTCCGAACTGAAAGAAACGATCTACAATTGAGTGAACATCTGCTATTGTTGCACTCCATGTCAAGCCGCCATTGTGAACTTTGTTTGTCTTCTGTTGAACTTTGTACTCGTGAGAGTGAGTTTTGACCGAGTGCCAAACACAGCAATGAGCTAATGGCTCGATCTGGGAGCACGTGACTCGGGACATGTGGGCATGACGTCACACTTGGCACCGGTCTGTCTGGCGGGTCGAGCTCGCCAATCTGTGGCAAGTGTTGCTTATCTCTCGGATCAGTTCAACAGCTAAATAGAGGGATGTTAACGTTGTCATATTTACACATTGAAGTGTTAATCACTTATAGTTTTGAGGCGTAATCGGTATAATGTAATTCGAGATAAAACTTTTCGAAATGTCAAAGACCCTCTTAAAAATAAACCAGAGGAGAGAATTTGGAAAAATATTAAATATTTAATATTTACACAAATATTTATTTCGTTTTTTTAAATTACTTTAATATTTCAATATTTAATGTTTTCACATAATTCGAACATGTTATAAAAATATAATACACATTTTATACACATTGATCCACATTGATCCACATTGATCCACATTGATCCACATTATTCCAAGGCTTCACATGAATCTACCAAGTCGTAATTGTAGAGAATGATTAAAATGTAGTTTTTCTAGGATCAATTAAAAAGCTATTAAGAAGATCAAACGATGGAACCGATTAGGTCAGAACAATTAAAGAATTAAGCGACAAGTGGAACAGCTGGAATGCCGTGATCCAATAGTTTCAAAATATCAAGGTGTATATATATATATATATATATATATATATATATATATATGTGTGTATATATATATATATATATATATATATATATATATATATATATATATATATATATATATATATATATATATATATATATATTTATATATATATATATATATATATATATATATATATATATATATATATATATATAGGCCCATATATATATATATATATATATATATATATATATATATATATATATATATATATATATATATATATATATATATATATGTATATATATATATATATATATATATATATATATATATATATATATATATATATATATATAACCATATTTATATGTATATATATATATATATATATATATATATATATATATATATATATATATATATATATATATATATAACTATATTTATATGTATATATATATATATATATATATATATATATATATATATATATATATATATATATATATATATATATATATACCGGTACTGTGTTATATATACCGCGTTTTCCCAGTTCATAAGACTGAAGAGTATAAACAATTAATATGAAAGTAAATATTAGCTTTATAATTGTTTTCTTGGAAAACGCCAGAAGTGCCAGTTTTGATTAGATTTGTTGAAGCATATATATAAACTAAATCCCGAGAAGCGTCGAGCTGTGACGTCAGTAGGCAGTTGTTATTCGCACGAATAGAATATAAGCTGACGTCACGAGCCAGTTGGGGCAAAAATGGCATATGTCTTATAAAGAATGACTTGAACAAAATATCAGCTTTTTGTTCGAAATTGAAATTTTGATTTTTTTTTTTTCGGTTTTATGAAATAACAGATGACATATTGTGTTGCCACGTATTTTCTTTTCGATTCCGCATCCCGCAAAAAAGCTCAAGACAATATAAAGTCGAGCGAAATATTAGTGTTTTTGTGATCCCTTTCGACATTGTTGTCTCTCTCTTGCAACAATGAGTGACGTCACTTGTCAGAAGCCTATAGTTACCATAGCAACACAGCGAACTGGTGGACTACCAAACATTCTGATTGGTCAATTCCAACTGGTGGACATTGTTGTCTCTCTCTTGCAACAATGAGTGACGTCACTTGTCAGAAGCCTATAGTTACCATAGCAACACAGCGAACTGGTGGACTACCAAACATTCTGATTGGTCAATTCCAACTGGTGGACATTGTTGTCTCTCTCTTGCAACAATGAGTGACGTCACTTGTCAGAAGCCTATAGTTACCATAGCAACACAGCGAACTGGTGGACTACCAAACATTCTGATTGGTCAATTCCAACTGATGGACATTGTTGTCTCTCTCTTGCAACAATGAGTGACGTCACTTGTCAGAAGCCTATAGTTACCATAGCAACACAGCGAACTGGTGGACTACCAAACATTCTGATTGGTCAATTCCAACTGGTGGACATTGTTGTCTGTCTCTTGCAACAATGAGTGACGTCACTTGACAGAAGCCGATAGCTACCATAGCAACACAGCGAACTGGTGGACTACCAAACATTCTGATTGGTCAATTCCAACTGGTGGACATTGTTGTCTGTCTCTTGCAACAATGAGTGACGTCACTTGACAGAAGCCTATAGCTACCATAGCAACACAGCGAACTGGTGGACTACCAAACATTCTGACTGGTCAATTCCAACTGATGGACATTGTTGTCTGTCTCTTGCAACAATGGGTGACGTCACTTGACAGAAGCCTATAGCTACCATAGCAATACAGCGAACTGGTGGACTACCAAACATTCTGATTGGTCAATTCCAACTGGTGGACATTGTTGTCTGTCTCTTGCAACAATGAGTGACGTCACTTGACAGAAGCCTATAGCTACCATAGCAACACAGCGAACTGGTGGACTACCAAACATTCTGATTGATCAATTCCAACTGGTGGACATTGTTGTCTGTCTCTTTCAACAATGAGTGACGTCACTTGGCAGAAGCCTATAGCTACCATAGCAACACAGCGAACTGGTGGACTACCAAACATTCTGATTGGTCAATTCCAACTGGTGCACATTGTTGTCTGTCTCTTGCAACAATGAGTGACGTCACTTGACAGAAGCCTATAGCTACCATAGCAACACAGCGAACTGGTGGTCTACCAAACATTCTGATTGGCCAATTCCAACTGGTGGACATTGTTGTCTGTCTCTTGCAACAATGAGTGACGTCACTTGACAGAATACAATAATCCACAAAGTTCAAGTATATACTAGTCAAACGCGAAATATGCGTTGTAAGATGAGCGAGATATCTCAATAAGGTATAAAAGTCCTTAAAGTAGTTCTACCCTTGCTACTTTATCGACTCTGGTATTCTACACACCTTGATATCTGAATAAGCTATTAAAGTCGTTAAAGTAGTTTTACTCTTGCCACTTCATTGACTCTGGTGTTCTACACACCTTGACGCATATAAAAAATACTTCATTGTTGGTCAACTCTTGAATCTAGAAAGCAGTGAATCTCGACAACTTAATTCTGTCACAATTTTTATGATATATTTTATGAATATTATCAGACATTTTATTTTTTTTCTTCAAAACGACTGATCAGAATTGCTTAAAAGATCGTGATAATGTGTAAAATCCATGTATACACATTTAGAGAAAATTTCATTCCATTTGGAGAGATTTTATTTTTCAACATTTTCTGCCCAGCCAAATCTTATGGGGTTTTTAGAAACTTTGAGATGATGATTCTCAAAATCGGTCCGACCGATTCATCCCAAAAACTATACAGTTCTAAGTTGGATGAGTTTGCGTGTACAAAAAAAGTTTCATGTTGATCAGTCAACCCTTGCGACCTGTGGAGTGCTTACAAACAAAAAAAAAAAAAAAACAAAAAAAAAAACACACAGACAAAGCCCTATAAGAGTGGGATGGAGACTTCGCTACGCTCATCAATAAGCTTGAGACACAAACATTATTTTGTTATTAAATTCATACTTATAAAATATCAGTCTCTCTCAAACCGATACGTTGTTTTCGACCAGCTCATTCATTGACCTCAATAACACTAAATAGAACGGCGTTACGTGTTCTTGTCAAGCGAGAGTCAACAAACGACGCGTGTTTTTCTCCTGACGCGCTAACGTCACGCTTGATTGGCCGTTTGATCGCGGCGTGGACTGTACTACACCGCATGTCACACTCACTTTCACTTGATTTCGACGACACTTGCAGCTATTAACAATCACTGTTATGCTGGGCCTCCATACCTGCGTTATTCGCTAAGCGGTTTCTTAGGCCACCTTGATGATAAGACGACCAATCAGTGACGAAAGTGACGCGATCTCTGATTGTTGAGCTCGCCTCAATTCCACCGCCTTGCGAAACCGAAACGCAAATCGCATTCATGGAAGGCCAGCATTACACTCACAGTTGCGCATAAATGCACGGTGGCAAGTGCCCTATACTTGGTCACGCCTGTTTGACCCTCTCCCTAACCTTCTTACCTTATTTCATCCCCCTCGAATACTCTTCTACTGAGCCATTCCAGTCCCTACCTGTCCTCATCTAATCTAGCACCCTTTACAACTACCTACCCCCATATCCTGACTCATCCTTGCAATCAACTCCCCCCAACCCCCCTCTCCGCCCATTGGATGAGCTTCAACCCTTATTTCATCCCCCTCGAATACTCTCCTAGTGAGCCATTCCAGTCCCTACCTGTCCTCATCTAATCTAGCACCCTTTACAACTACCTACCCCCATATCCTGACTCATCCTTGCAATCAACTCCCCTCAACCCCCTCTCCGCCCATTGGATGAGCTTCAACCCTTATTTCATCCCCCTCGAATACTCTTCTACTGAGCCCATTCCAGTCCCTACCTGTCCTCATCTAATCTAGCATCCTTTACAACTACCTACCCCTATATCCTGACTCATCCTTGCAATCAACTCCCCCCAACCCCCTTCTCCGCCCATTGTATGAACTTCAACCCTTATTTCATCCCCCTCGAATACTCTTCTACTGAGCCCATTCCAGTCCCTACCTGTCCTCATCTAATCTAGCATCCTTTACAACTACCTACCCCTATATCCTGACTCATCCTTGCAATCAACTCCCCCCAACCCCCTTCTCCGCCCATTGTATGAACTTCAACCCTTATTTCATCCCCCTCGAATACTCTTCTACTGAGCCCATTCCAGTCCCTACCTGTCCTCATCTAATCTAGCACCCTTTACAACTACCTACCCCCATATCCTGACTCATCCTTGTAATCAACTCCCCCCAACCCCCCTCTCCGCCCATTGGATGAACTTCAACCCTATTTCATCCCCCTCGAATACTCTTCTACTGAGCCCATTCCAGTCCCTACCTGTCCTCATCTAATCTAGCACCCTTTACAACTACCTACCCCCATATCCTGACTCATCCTTGCAATCAACTCCCCCCAACCCCCCTCTCCGCCCATTGGATGAGCTTCAACCCTATTTCATCCCCCTCGAATACTCTTCTACTGAGCCCATTCCAGTCCCTACCTGTCCTCATCTAATCTAGCACCCTTTACAACTACCTACCCCCATATCCTGACTCATCCTTGTAATCAACTCCCCCCAACCCCCCTCTCCGCCCATTGGATGTACTTCAACCCTATTTTATCAGCCCTATCAGTATATTAGTGTTTCAGCGTAATTGTAGGCCTATATAATTATCTGTTTTTTTTATATTGGGTTTTAACGACGCACTATACTGATGGCTACGATCTATTGGCGTCGGTGGATGATGAATGAGATGAAAGGTCATTTTATTAGGTGTTTTGGATAGTGGGAAGGAGTCGGTTGTGGCCTGTTGTTAAGGAACCATCCCAGTATCAACCTGAATAACAGAGGGAAACCACGATGCACCCCTGTCAGGATGGTCGACCATGGCGGGAATCGAGCCCCGGTCTCCCGAATGACGGTTCAGTGTATTAACCACTTGGCCCCTTGTCTTAGTGATATCTGTTTTCAAGTCACATCACTTTATGTGTTTCCTTTAACAAAATGACCACATTGGGCTGATAATGGAATTACACCTAACCATGTATATGTACAGAGAGAGAGAGAGAGAGAGAGAGAGAGAGAGAGAGAGAGAGAGAGAGAGAGAGAGAGAGAGAGAGAGAGAGAGAGAGAGAGTGTGTACGTACATATTACATATAGACATATGCATTTGCTAGAAAATGTATTTCTATTTTTCCTGATAGGCTGTAGGCCTAGCTATTGACAGGTCTTGCTCACGTCTAGCAGAAAACCAAGGTTTGCGAATAGTCGACATTTGAATGATTCCTTTTTTTTTCTTACATATTGGGTTTTAACGACGCACTGTAATGATTACTAAGATCTATTGGCGTCGGATGAATGATTAATGAGATGATGGGATGATGAGATGAAGGTTTTTTTATGGGTAGTGGGAAGGATAGTGTGAAGGAAGCGGTCGTGGCCTATATTGTGGGAACCATCCCGGCATTAGCCTAGACTACAGAGGGAAACCACAAAAACCCCTGTAAAGATGGACGGTGGCGGGGATCGAACCGGGTCCGATATGTCCCTTCACCTCCCGGGTCACACGAAGCGAGTGAGCCAACCACTCAGCTACATGTGCCGGTAGAATGATTACTAAAGCCATACGTTTAGGGCAGCCATCTAATTACAGTTATCAACAAATTGCCTAAGGCCCGGTATTACCAAGTCCAGTTAGCCTTTATCTGACAGTTCAAACTTGTTATCACCATGGTTACCTATGCTATTTGTTTTCACCAACTCTCAGATAAATACTAACTGGCCGTGGTAATACTGGGATGAATAAATGATAATAATAATAAAATAATAATAAATAATAAATATATAATATATATATAATATATATAACTTATATATATATATATATATATATATATATATATATATATATATATATATATATATATATATATACATGAATATATATATATAATATATATATATATATATATATATATATATATATATATATATATATATACATAAATATATATTAATATATATATATATATATATATATATATATATATATATATATATATATATATATATATATATATATATATACATATATATAAATATATCTTAAACAATGTTTTCACAAAGAATAACTACCTAATAATGCGCTCGTATGAAGAGTGTGTGGTTTCCATTGCCAGATGACCGCAGAGCATAAATCACTTTACGCTGATCAGGCGGGAAACAGAATCAGGTCATTCCATGCGTGCTGACTGCTACAATAAAGGTTGTTATTAAACAATTATAATAATACCGCTTTTATACAGGCCATTATTATCATAGTTTTTATGCATTCGGTTTTTTTTTATGTTAATTAAGCGTATTTGATGTGCCGATAGGAATCGAAATGATCATAATATAGTCCACTTTATTATTTATTATTTATATATATATATATATATATATATATATATATATATATATATATATATATATATATATATATATATATATATAAATAATAAATAATAAAGTGAACTATATTATGATCATTTCGATTCCTATCGGCACATCAAATACGCTTAATTAACATAAAAAAAAACCGAATGCATAAAAACTATGATAATAATGGCCTGTATAAAAGCGGTATTATTATAATTGTTTAATAACAACCTTTATTGTAGCAGTCAGCACGCATGGAATTGACCTGATTCTGTTTCCCGCCTGATCAGCGTAAAGTGATTTATGCTCTGCGGTCATATGGCAAGGGAAACCACACACTCTTCATACGAGCGCATTATTAGGTAGTTATTCTTTGTGAAAACATTGTTTAAGATAGTGTCTTGTTTTTCCTCGATGTGAGCTAGAAAGAAGATCGCAACCGGAATATGTTTTATTGTTTCATGACCTCATTTTACAGAGGCCCAAGTTTGATTGTTTAGAACAGTATCTGTGTGTGTTTGTCGGTGCTCGAGGAACCATTTCGAAGTTCCGAAAGAACCATTTCCGAGCAAGGAGGGTGCCGAGCAAGGAGGGTGCCGAGCAAGGAGGGTGCCGAGCAAGGAGGGTGCCGAGCAAGGAGGGTGCCGAGCAAGGAGGGTGCCGAGCAAGAAGGGTGCCAAGCGATTAGCAATTCATCAATTATAAAATTCGATTATGCCAATACTAGGAAAACGTAGCATATGCCTTGCGTTGTAAAATGAGCGAGATTTTATATGAAATGTAATGGGAACCTATATTGATTGATTGGTTATTGTTATTGTACTACACTGAACCTAAGACCGGGGTTCGATTCCCGCCATGGTCGACCATCCTGACAGGGGTTGTTCGTGGTTTCCCTCTGTCGTTCAGGTCAATACTGGGATGGTTCCTTAGCAACAAGCCACGACCGACTCCTTCCCACTATCCAAAACACCTAATTAAATAACCTTTCATCTCATATATCATTCACCGACGCCAATAGATCGCAGCCATCAGTACAGTGCGTCGTTAAAACCCAACATAAATGAATGAATATAAATAATGGAATGACATGATCATAGCTTTGCAAGTACCGACAAAAACTTACAACTTATGCCTATATTTATTAAAATCACTAAAAACAATAATATCGAATGTGGATGTGGCCGTTTGTAAATACGAAGCCCAAGTTGGCAAATTCCATCGAGTTTCGTGACCTTTGCTCAATAATATATTCTTTTGGCTTTTGGCTGTTGACGTTTATGCAATCCCTTTACCGCCACACGAGACGCGAAATGGCGTTAACGCACTTGCTTAGATAATAGTCGATCTTATGTAATAGTTATCGATTAAATAATAACAAATGATGATGTTTGATGACCTTGGTGTTTGAATGTTTGTGCTAAAAGTCGGCGGAATGAGATATTAAGAGGCTGCAGGCGCTCTACACGGGCTCGTTGTTCGCTCGCTTCAGACTCGAGTTTAACATGCATCGTGTGCTAGGCGCAACACATAGACTAGCCCGCCGAACTCATATTCACGTAAACGCCGTTAATTCCCTTACTGACACTTTTGATATATTTCACAGTCTAAATTTTTTTTCGGTATTTAAAAATATGTAACTAGGTTTCCGTAAACTAGACATTTTTTCATTTTCCATTTGAAGAATTTGAAAAATTACAAGTTTTTTGTTCAAAATTCTGTGAGTGCGATAACCTCCGTCTTTCAATTATCAACAGAATGCAAAAACAATCATATTGATATCTCAAAAATGACGGCCGTGAGAGTTTGCAACGTGAAATGCGAGCGCCTGCGGCCTCTTAAGGTAATTACACGGTCGCGACTCGGTTGTTTTGGCGCAAGGATACATGTGAAGGATTCTGCTGCTTGAACCTTGCTGGAAGGGTTAATCTGTATCTATTAAGATCGCATAATTTGAGGTTATATGCAGTATTCTCATTTTTCACGAATGAAATTGTAATTTTCTGTCTGGACTTTCGTATCACATATCTTTTTGTGATTTAAAATTTCACTGAGTAATATTTTCAAACTAACGAAGAAATGTGCACGAATACTTCTTGAAAAAAAAAAATATATATATATATATATATATATATATATATATATATATATATATATATATATATATATATATATATATATATATATATATATATATATATGGTAAGCTAATTTCTACGGTGAAACCACGTACTTGAAAATTTGCGTCTCGACGTTTCGACGGAATTTCACCCGTCATCCTCAGGAGTGTAGTTCGGTGAAAGCTCAGCCAACTTATTAGTTTACCATCCAATATTGGCCACGAGAATCTACGTGAACACACACACATATATATATATATATATATATATATATATATATATATATATATATATATATATATATATATATATATGTATATTATATCCGTGGAAGAAATATGGGCAGCCACTATACATCGGACCATCGGTCTAGTGCATCACACGCGGACGTTGTTGTTGTTGTTGTTGTTGTTGCGCGCAACCTATACACTAACCCAACTAAACCCAATCTAGCTGACTTTTTGCTAGCCAAACCTACACACTCCTGGGGCCGAATTCACGAAATGTCATAACTTTGATCCGGCTCAAAGTTACGACAATTTCTAGAGATAATACCATATTTTTATCTATTATTTTTAATTTTTCAATTTAATTTTTCATTAAATCTAATGTCATCATCAATCTATTATTATTACCTTTGAGACACAGTATCAAAGTTGATCGGTTATATATTTGTGGCAACTTTGATCGGGATCTGAGTTGATCAAAGTTATGACCTTTAGTGAATTCGGCCCGTGAACACGGGCTCGTTGTTCGCTCGCTTCGGACTCGAGTTTAACATGCATCTTGTGCTAGGCGCCACCCGTAGACTAGCCCGCCGAACTCAGATTCACATAAATGCCGTTAATTCCCTAGCTCACACTTCTGATATATTTCACATTCTATGTTTTTTTTTTTTGTATTAAAAAATATGTATCTAGGTTTTCGTAAACTAGAAATTTTTCCAATTTTTCCATTTGAAGAATTTGAAAAATCACAATTTTTTGTTTCAAAATTCTGTCTTTACGGTAACCTTCGTTTTTCAATTACTAACAGAATGCAAAAACACTCATATTGATACCACACAAAATTACGGCCGTGAGAGTTTGCGGCTTGAAATACGAGCGCCTGCGCGTGGCCTCTTAATTCAAACTAAAACCAAACTAACCCCTTCTTTCGGTCTGACGAATAAGCCACTTCGAAGAGAATATGAAGATTTCGAAGCTGACAAAATATTTCATTCTGGATTTTTGTACTTCATAGCCTGCGTTTCCCTCGAGGTTATAATAATTATACTCGCAATTATTTATGGAAAACTTCTTTGCACTTATCATCACTTCATCGTTTAACTATCACCCGCTCATTCGTACCCCCGTATGACCCAGCTATTGGTGGGGTCGTTAGGAAGCAATAAAACAAAACTCGTACGGTTTCGTAAATTTAAACTATCTTTTCACACCAGGACCCCTATTCCTGAGATAAATGAGATGTGAGAAAAATAAAAGTGAGTGATAAAACGATTATCTCACCTAAAATGGCCGATTGGTAATGGTAAATCGGCCATTCTAAGTGAGATAATCGTTTTCTCACTCACTTTTATTCTTCTCACATCTCATTCATCTCAGGAATAGGGGTCCTGTGTGTACGACTATTTTACTGTAAATTTTATCAGCTGCTAAACATGATCAAACAATCATATTTACACATTTAATATAAGTGCATTGAACAGAGCAACTGCGTACATATCCAGTAATAACTGGTTTGAAAATACTTGATTCGCAAATAATTACTCTAACGTTTTGATGTATCTAATGAAAGTATACAGTATACAAACATGCTAGTCCAATCAATGAGGAAGATGTTTGTGTGACTTGGACCCACGTCTTCTACACTACACCCTGTTGCTATGTGTGATTGCATGGGTTGTCGTCATAGCCTAGTTGTAATATAACTAGGCAGACGCGAGATATGCGTTGTAAGATGAGCGAGATATCTGAATAAGGTATAATAACAGTCCTGCATTTGCTACTTTATCGACTCTGGTATTCTACACACTTTGTCCTTCATTTAACTGCTACTTTATCTTCTCTGGTATTCTACACACCTTGACGAATATGAAGAATATTTAATGCTTGGGCAAATATCGAATCTAGGAAGCAGTGAATCTTGGCTCATTTCCATATATTTGATGTATAAAAACAGTTATTTGAATTTTTTTCTTCGAAACGACTGGTTCGAATTGCTTACAAAATGGTGGTTATGTGTATCATTTATGTTTGAACACTCAGAGGAAATTTTATTTCTTTCGGAGAGTTTCATTTTTCATTCATTTTTTCATTTTTCATTCATTTTTTCAAATTTTCTCACCCAGCCTAATCTTATGGGGTTTTTAAAAACTTTGACATGATATTTCTCAAAATCTGATCGACCGATTCATTCCAAAAACTATACAGTTCTAAGTTGTAAAAGTTGGCCCGCACAAAAAAGTTTCATGTTGATCAATCAAACCTTGCGACCTGTGCAGTGCCCACAAAAAAAAAAAAAAAAAAAACACAGACTATAAGCCCTATAAGAGTGGGATGGAGACTTCGCTACGCTCATCTAATAATATTATAATATTTTAATATTTTAACAAGTATTGAAGTTGAATTTCTCTGTTTTTCAAGCACCGAGCATGACAACAATACTTACATAGATCATCAGATGAGCGTAGCAAAGATTTCCATGCCGAGAAAAGAGAATCAGTCTGCGTTTTTATTTTCGTCGAATCTATCGAATACTAGAGAGCCGCGAATCTCGGAAAAATGGTCTGGAAAACTTTGAGATGGTATTTCTCAAAAACAGTTGAACCGATTTTACCTAAAAACTATATATATATATCCACTTCTGAGTTGGATGTCTACGTGTACAGAGAAAGTGTCATGGCGATCAGTCAAACCGTGCGACCTGCGCAGTGCTTACAAACAGACAATTAGCCCCATAAGAGTGGGATGGAGGTCCTCGCTATCGCTCATCGAATTGTGAGTCGGAAAGAAAAAAAATATTTTTCCCCAAGAAAGAAACCTTTTCAAATTAAAACGATGACTCGATACCCACTTTGGTTTGGCTGTATTTTTATTATTTTTGTATGCTCATGTTTGCTCAACGACCCCATCAACAGCTAGGTTATACGGGGGTACGAATAAGCAGGTGATAATGAATCTATGACGTAATTATAAGTGAAAGGACGGTCACAAAAATCCATGCCTTATGCGGGATTCGAACCCCCGCCCAATTGTGACTTCAGTTTCTCAGGCGGTGCCTCAGCTGACTGAGCTACCTTGAGCCTCTTTTTCTGAATTGATCAAGTAAATACACAGATTGTAGTTATGGATCTGTTACGTCATATCCTCGTTGTAGGCCTACATGGTCTCGGGTAACATCTCATGTTTGTTACTGTTACGTCATATCCTCGTTGTAGGCCTACATGGTCTCGGGTAACATCTCATGTTTGTTACTGTTACGTCATATCCTCGTTGTAGGCCTACATGGTCTCGGGTAACATCTCATGTTTGTTACTGTTACGTCATATCCTCGTTGTAGGCCTACATGGTCTCGGGTAACATCTCATGTTTGTTACTGTTACGTCATATCCTCGTTGTAGGCCTACATGGTCTCGGGTAACATCTCATGTTTGTTACTGTTACGTCATATCCTCGCTGTAGGCCTACATGGTCTCGGGTAACATCTCATGTTTGTTACTGTTACGTCATATCCTCGTTGTAGGCCTACATGGTCTCGGGTAACATCTCATGTTTGTTACTGTTACGTCATATCCTCGTTGTAGGCCTACATGGTCTCGGGTAACATCTCATGTTTGTTACTGTTACGTCATATCCTCGTTGTAGGCCTACATGGTCTCGGGTAACATCTCATGTTTGTTACTGTTACGTCATATCCTCGTTGTAGGCCTACATGGTCTCGGGTAACATCTCATGTTTGTTACTGTTACGTCATATCCTCGTTGTAGGCCTACATGGTCTCGGGTAACATCTCATGTTTGTTACTGTTACGTCATATCCTCGTTGTAGGCCTACATGGTCTCGGGTAACATCTCATGTTTGTTACTGTTACGTCATATCCTCGTTGTAGGCCTACATGGTCTCGGGTAACATCTCATGTTTGTTATTCACATAGTTGATTTGTGTTCTTGTTATCACTTCATACAGCTTATTAACTGAATTGTTATTTGTCAAATATGACACATGTGTGTTTACTGACGAGGATGTCTGCACATGCAGGCTCTGCGTGCAATAGAACATACAACTCTATTAACTCTCACATAATCACTTAATAGTCTATTCAACATAACTAACTAATACTAGCTGAATTCGCAACATATGCGTTGTAAGATGAGCGAGATATCTGAATAAGGTAATAGTCGTTAAAGTAGTTCTACCCTTGCTACTTTATCGACTCTGGTGTTCTACACACCTTGATATCTGAATAAGCTATAAAAGTCGTTGAAGTAGTTTTACCCTTGCTATATTATCGAATCTGGTATTCTACACACCTTGATACATATAAATAAGACTTCATTGTTGGGCAAATATCGAATCTAGAAAGCAGTGAATCTCGGCAACCTGAATCTGCCTTTATTTCCATAGTATATTATATCTTTGACTTTAAATTTTCTAAAAATTCTAAAAAATTAAACATTAAAAATTTGAAAAATTTAAAAATTCTATTGACTTTTAAATTTGTAAAGTCAATTATTATTAACAATGTCACGTATCGTCAAATAAAATCAGTTTATAAATTCACATTTAATTAACCTAGCATCAATTACAAGTCTGTAATTTGTATTGCTGTCTAGAGATGACTGTTGAAATGCTCCTATTATGACACATGGCCGTTGCTAGGTAACCCGAATCAGAATATCATGTTGCTCGCTTTTCATGACACACCTTCACGTCATCATTAGGTGAGCGTAGCGAACATTCACATTTCATTCGTTGAAACAAAATGGGCTTCTTTTTTATGTTTTTTTTTTCTTTGTGCGCGGCATACAGGTCAGGAAAAACTCAATCAAGTCGAAACTGTCTATGCATGTTAGTGTCATGCCAGAATAGGTTGCCATTTTTGTCTATCGAGAGGTTTTTGCGAAAAAAATAGAAAAGTTTGAAAAATCCCCATACGAATAAACCGCAGGAAAAATACTTGAAAACAAAAAATACTCCAAAAGGTCTCAAATTTTCACCGAATATGAACAGTACTATACACATTCTCAGTGAGTTTTGCAACAATCGGATGAGAAATAACGAAAAAAACGCATTTTAACACCAATCAAACATCAATCAAAGCTATAAAGGAAACCATTAGTAACAGGTGTCACCAATTAATTTACAACCATCTAGCACTTTCCTTTTTTATAATGTTTATATACGTATTAACTAGGAACTATTAAAATGATGAATGAAATTGGAAGGCCGTGACATAATTGATTCCGGTGGTGTTTTTAAACGCTTGAAGTAATCCAAGGTCCGTGGATGTAGATTGAGCTGACCAAATATTCGACATTCTAGATTTCCATACTTCTAAGCTCATCTCACACAACGCATAATACTGCGTTTCCTAGTTCGTTCGAACGACATGCCAAGTGCCTTGCACAAGTGAACTGTGTCATTGAGATGGTTTCGGTGGGTCAAATTCTAATTCTATAGAAATGTAAAAGAAAGTATGTCTACAATCAAATTAACTGCCATGATTTGGACAAATTAGTCTCTTGAAAATGTTTGTCTCACAGATTTAAGAGGCCTCTTGACATGTTGCCTACTTGATGCGCATGCGCTTGTCGGCTTGTCTACTGATGACACGTCCAGTTCACCTCAGTTCCTCCCTTCGACACGAGGAACAGCCACAGCGCTTCTAGAGGCAACATGGCCGACCATGGTTCCAACAAACATGTCAACAATGTGAGGTTTAAATCAATAGGTCTTTGTTGAAGAAAATATGCGCGCTCTTATTAGACGAGCTTTAGCGAGGATTCAATTTGACATACTGAAAAAAATTGGTGTTCGTTTTTAGGTTTTTTTTTCCATGTTTTTTTGTCGGTTCTCCACAGGTCAAACGGCTACAGCTATCAACTTCAAACTTTTTTTCATGATGCTTCCTCATCTAGCTTAGATCTGTATAGTTTTTGTGGTATTATCGGGTGGTAACTTTTATTTTTATGAATTTTAGAAATTTCAAAAATACCCGTTAGAATAACACGGCGAAAAAAAAAATTGGAAAATTTTTATTTTCAAAAAAATTGAAATTTTGTGTGGAGTTGATTTACATATTGATACACATTTCTGGAGATTCTCAGCTTGATCGGGTCAGCCATTTTGAAGAAAAAACATGAAATGTGCCAAATTGTTACCACTCGAAGCCGTTTTTACCCATTTATAATTAAAATATTACCCAATTGGCGAATTTAGGCAAAAGTTTGGCAAAAACGTCGACACACTATTACTTTACGCTCGTCCAACAACGCGTATATAGCGTTTTCCTAGTTAATCACAATTCTATTTTTAGACACATTCGAACAAGAAGTGTCCGAAAACGGTCTTCTTGAAGCATTAACCACAATTACCCACTTGGTGTCGTCAAATATCAGAGCCACATCGAATTTTAAGATCCTTCAATGTACATTTTAATGACATATTATAATCAAGAAGACCGTTTTCAGACATTTCTTGTCCGAATGTGTCTACAAATAGTATTGTGGTTAATGCTATTCAGTAACTTTTCACCAGGTTCCACTTCTCAACACTAAGAGCGTGCCTGCAGTAATATCTGGTGGACAGGTAATACCATCACGTTGAGAATAATTACCGATGCTAATTATTGCATCAACAGAGCCGTGATGCTTTTCTCTCTCAAGTAGGCTGAGACAGTAATTAGGCACAGCAGGACGGAAACAGAACATGGAAACAATTCATTTCATGTAGAAAACTAGGAAACACAGCATAATTATACGTTGTATAAGATGAGTGTGATATTAATACGAAGTACGATTGAAATTTGAAAACTCTACACACCTTGACTTATATGAAATATACTTCATTCGGTAACTATCGAATCTAGGAAGCCGTGAATCTAGGCAACATGGTATCATTGCCACCTATAGGCTTCTGTCAAGTGACGTCACTCATTGTTGCAAGAGACAGACAACAATGTCCATCAGCTGGAATTGGCCAATCAGAATGTTTGTTAATCCACCAGTACGCTGTGTTGCTATGGTAGCTATAGGCTTCTGTCAAGTGACGTCACTCATTGTTGCAAGAGACAGACAACAATGTCCACCAGTTGGAATTGACCAATCAGAATGTTTGTTAATCCACCAGTACGCTGTGTTGCTATGGTAACGATTGTTTGTCATCTGTCACGTGACAGAAGCCTATTTGCTGAATAAAAAACACATCATTATACATTATTTTCTTCAAAACGGTTGGTTCGAATTGCACACAGATTTGTGATGTTGTGTAACGTAATTGAAAGTCATGGGTACCAATCGTGTGCTCATATTCAGTGAACATTTGGGAAAGATTCTATTTTTCATATTTTCAAGCCCACCCTGAATCTCATGAGGTTTTTACTAGAACTTTGAGATGGTGTTGGGCCTACTCAAAAATGATATGACCCAAAAACTAAACAGTTTCAAGTTGTCTAGTCTACGGTTACAGAACAAACTTCTGTCGATCAGTCAAACCGTGCGACCTGTGCAGTGCTTACCTACAAACAAACAAACAAACCAAATAGAAAACAAATGCAGACAAAGCTCCATAAGAGTATAATGGAGGTCTTCGCTATTGCTTATCAGATTATTCTGTAATACTTGATGGTAATTCTAAACAATGTGTAATATCCTACTCGAATTATTCACCATTAAACTTGAATTATTTGTTTGTTTGTTTATTCAGGAAATTATATCATTAAATGAATCACCAAACCGTATACTGGAGTCTGGTGCGGTCGCTCTTTAGCTATCTACTTTCACTTGAGAAAATTAGATAATAATAACAATATTGAACTAAATATTATGTAGATCTTTTCAGTTATAAAATGGAGTTCGTGCTATTTTTTTCAAATGAATACAAAATCGTTGAAGCGAACCCCGTTTCACACAATGGTTCTAATGTTAGCGCAGGTAACAAGTACACATGTTGTTATCTGCGTGTATTCAATCACTAGATATAGGCAAACGCAGCGCATGCGTTGTTAGATGAACAATACTATATGAATGAACAATACTATATGAATGAACAATACTATATGAATGAACAATACTATATGAATGAACAATACTATATGAATGAACAATACATCTGTCTGAATGAACAATACATCTGTATGAATGAACAATACATCTGTATGAATGAACAATACATCTGTATGAATGAACAATACTATATGAATGAACAATACTATATGAATGAACAATACATCTGTATGAATGAACAATACAACTATATGAATGAACAATACATCTGTCTGAATGAACAATACATCTATATGAATGAACAATACATCTATATGAATGAACAATACATCTGTATGAATGAACAATACATCTATATGAATGAACAATACATCTATATGAATGAACAATACATCTATATGAATGAACAATACATCTATATGAATGAACAATACATCTATATGAATGAACAATACATCTGTATGAATGAACAATACTATATGAATGAACAATACATCTATATGAATGAACAATACATCTGTATGAAGTATAATTGAAAACTCTACATACCTTGACTCAAATAGAATATACGTCTACTCCATCCGTCGACTGTTGAATCTAGAAAGCTGTGAATCTCATTTAGGCTTCTGTCGCGTGACAGATGACAAACAATCGTTACCATAGCAACACAGCGAACTGGTGGACTGCCAAACATTCTGATTGGCCAATTCCAACTGATGGACATTGTTGTCTGTCCCTTGCAACAATGAGTGACGTCACTTGACAGAAGCCTAAAGATTTCCATTTCGTAGACCGAAACAAAATTGGGCTTCGTTTTTATTTAATTTAATTTTTTGTTCGCGCAATACAGACCAGGATGAAAAAATCGATTCGCAATTTTTTCTACATATTGATTTCAAACCAGAATAGGTTGGGATTGTTCTTCAGAAAAATCGGTTCAACGGTTTCACCGAAAAAAGAAATCGGAATGTTTGAAAAATTCATACTATATGTATACACTAAAATATGTACTGTACATATTATATTTGAGTTTAATCAATCAATCATAATTATTATTATCATTATTATTATAAATTATGTATTCCTTCAACCTGGATCATATTACATATGATAGTGGAAAAGTCGTACAAATTGAATATAAGAATATAAATATGGATAAAATATAATATGGTAAAACCGAATTGAAAACAAAATTAAAAAAAAAATCACACAAGCAATTCATTAAAAAAATCATCGACACATATATAATATTATTGCCATATAATGCCAATATATTTCAATTTATTCATATTATTCAAATAATGATCATGATATTCTATTCCACTATACACTTTTCACTGAATTTAAAGAGGTCATAAATTAATTCATTGAAATATCAGTCAAGGAAAGTATATAAAATATAGTATTGCTATTATAGGCGTATGTTATTCGTCACTAAATGTTCACTTTCGTATAGATAAAATACATGAAAACGTTCCACATTATCTTGTAGCCTAGCTGTATAAACCTTGTTATGCATATGTAACAACAATCATAGATTACGTATAAGTTCTCAATATAATGATCACTTATAACCAAAGCTCTATTACTTGTACACCTGATGTGGGGCGGCCTAGAGCAGTCTAGGGTCTAGGGTCTAGGGGCGGTCTAGAGCAACAGACCCTGGATGTGTGCTGGCTTTAATTGACAGCCGTCATGACTCAACATCATAATTAGCCAATTGCTGAATTATAATTGATGTTGCCTCTATTATCATACATCAGTGTATGTTGAAAACCTCGTATATGTGTATCTAGCTTCATAGAGCCTGACCTACTGTGCCTAATATAGCGACAGATGACTCGAATGTGTAGATTACTGGTCATTTGTTATGTAAATAACACATAACAATACCTATATATGAGACATGCGAGAGATAATATGGGAGGTTAAATAATATTTCTGCTCATAAAAATTAATAGATTTTTCTTCAAACAGGATTATACCGTTTTAAATTATTTCGTACGTATTTTCTAATCTTTATTCTCACTAAAAAAAACACTTCTGCTTTCTATGAATAGTTAGAAGAGCTTTAGCGAGGATTCAATTTGACATACTGAAAAAAATTGGTGTTCGTTTTTATGTTTTTTTTTCTTGTTTTTTTTTCGGTTCTCCACAAGTCAAACGGCTACAGCTATCAACTTCAAACTTTTTTCAATTATTAGAGGTTTCATTATTTCAAATTTTCTCACCCAGCCTAATCTTATGGGGTTTTTAAAAACTTTGACATGATATTTCTCGAAATCTAATCGACCGATTCATTCCAAAAACTATAGGCCTACAGATCTAAGTTGTAAAAGTTGGCCCGTACAAAAAAAGTTTCATGTTGATCAGTCAAACCCTGCGACCTGTGCAGTGCTTACAAAAAAACAAAAAAACAAAAAAACACACAGACAAAGCCCTATAAGAGTGAGATGGAGACTTCGCTACGCTCATCTAATAATTTTCTCGCCCTGACTGTTCGAACTTCGAACAGACTCGCTGTAATCTCACCATGCACGGCCTCCTTTATACGCATCAACGCCGGCCGGCTTGCACTGAAGACTGCTCGAGTGACGTCACAGATACATGTTGTGTTACGCACTCGGAGTAAACAGATCGCACGGACATCACAGATTTGAAAATAGAACATCAAATTGTGCAATTCTATCCACGAAAGAAGCTGATCTTGTACCAACAATACAAACACAAATATTACAATTAGATTTTTATTTATATTGTGTTCAACGACGCACTGTACTGATGTTCAAGATATATTGGCGTCGGTGAATGATCCACGAAAGAAGCAAGTCGTCTACACAAACATAACATAACATAAACAACAAACATAGGCAAACATAAATATCAGAGTTATAGATTTTGATTTTAGCTTGAGACAAACCAACGCAACCCTCAATGCATCTTGTGGCAAACCAACGCAACCCTCAATGCATCTTGGCGGCAAACCAACGCAACACTCAATGCATCTTGGCGGCAAACCAACGCAACCCTCAATGCATCTTGGCAAGTTGGCGGTAAACCAACGCAACCCTCAATGCATCTTGGCGGTAAACCAACGCAACCCTCAATGCATCTTGTCGGCAAACCAACGCAACGCTCAATGCATCTTGGCGGTAAACCAACGCAACGCTCAATGCATCTTGGCGGTAAACCAACTCAACCCTCAATGCATGTTGGCGGCAAACCAACTCAACCCTCAATGCATGTTGGCGGCAAACCAACTCAACCCTCAATGCATCTTGGCGGCAAACCAACGCAACCCTCAATGCATCTTGGCGGTAAACCAACGCAACCCTCAATGCATCTTGGTGACAAACCAACGCAACCCTCAATGCATGTTGGCGGCAAACCAACGCAACCCTCGATGCATCTTGTGGCAAACCAACGCAACCCTCGATGCATGTTGGTCCGAAGAAGATGCTCGGCTGCAGTGTCTAGTACGACGGCATTCTTGTCTTCCCACGCGCTGCGCGCGCATCCAGGAGACCGGTGTTCCCCGGCCTCGAACTGACGTCTGTCCAGCTCATGACTCACCAATGCCATCTCACGACATGCACAGTCATTGCGCGATGTGGGGACACCACCATACTTCATCATACACAGAAAGTGTACCGACTCACGTCTTCAAAGTGAAATATTTCTGGGGTCAGAATCCGAGTCCAGAGTCCCGATTGACTGTGGCGCAATTATTACCTTTATATCGAACTATAGGCGATCAACAATGCTATACACGGCCCAGTAGAATTATTATGTTAGCAGTTGCGTTTGAATTGAACTTGAATAATAGATTTTGTAACCATATAAAACTATAACTATATATATATATATATATATATATATATATATATATATATATATATATATGTATATATATATATATATATATATATATATATATATATATATATATATATATATATATATATATTTATATATATGTTCATATATATATATATATATATATATATATATATATATATATATATATATATATATATATATATATATATATATGTATGTATGTATATATGAATAAGTTGCAATCATTTTATTGTTTCTCAATAATAACAAATGATACGTTCTAAAACGTCCACAAAACCTGCTACAGGCTTGTCTGTGGTTTTACACGTGTGAATAAATTACAATGTGTTGGATACAAATGAAGAATTGTGAGAAGTTAACAGTTTATTTGGTAATATGAAGTGCAAGATATTGTACGATGCATCACAAGATATATGAGTTGAAGAGAATAAAAGTTTAATAAAAGATATTTGTCTGGAGGCAACAAATTAAAAGTAATATGTGGAATGAATGTGAAATAAAATTTGATTTCCTCAAAGAAAATATTATAATAATAATATTATTAATATTAATATATTCTTGCTATCTTCTAGATTCGCATTCGCAATCCTTCGTCCGTTACGACTGTACAATCGTAAGTGTGCCTCAGCCTCAGTTATAATCTACAATCGAGACTCCATGCGAACAGTGTTATAGCACGGTGGAGACGGTCGGTCGGAACCGGCACGTCGTGGTACAGTGCTTGACTGGTAACTTTCACCGTATAAGGGAGTAACCCACTTTACTGTACCTTCTCAACATGCGACAAGTCGGACTTGTGTAGAGGCCAATCCGTGTGCTGATATTACATCAAAGACTCAACTATTTGTCCTTCACATTTTAAAATCTACCGAGTTGGCAAAATTCATGACTATACTATTCAAATTATATATATATATATATATATATATATATATATATATATATATATATATATATATATATATATATATATATTATTTATATATATATATATTTATATATATATATATATATATATATATACATATACACACACATATATATATATATATATATATATATATATATATATATATATATATATATATATATATATATATATATATATATATTTATATAAATATATATATGAATATACATATATGTATATATATATATATATATATATATATATATATATATATATATATATATATATATATATACATATATATATTTATATAAATATATATATGAATATATATATATATATATATATATATATATATATATATATACATATATGTATATATATATATATATATATATATATATGTATATATATATATATATATATATATATATATATAAATATATATATATATATATTATATGTATATTCATATATATATATATATATATATATATATATATATATATATATATATATATATATATATATATATATATATGATAGATTCTACTATAAGATTTACGCTCATCTGTGCATCTGTGATGGGAAACGCTGTTTCTCGAACGTGATTGGTCGAATGAGTTGTGGGCTTAGCGGGGAGTGGAAGGTGGAGAGGAACGACGGAAGAATCACGTGGCGAGACGAGTACTTATATATTATATATATATATATATATATATATATATATATATATATATATATATATATATATATATATATATATATATATATATATATACGTATATATGTACATATTTGTCTGTATGTATATTCAATTTATCAATTACTAGTTTGCTTGATAAAGATGTGGTAAAACATGCGTAATGATTCGTACAGAGAATGCAGCTATGAGCGAATGTGTTGGGTCCAGTAGTGAATACGAGTCGAGATGGCCGCCGCGTCTCTAGGCCAAGGGAACGCCATGTAAGGTGTGAGGCAATGTGCTATCACTGAACACTTGTATGCAGCTTGTACCAGTCGTGTCTAGTATGGCACTACTATAGTCTTATAGGCACTAACCAGTGTACTGTTCCAATTACATGAAAGTCCCAGTTAATGTGCCATTATACTATCTATCAGTAGGCCTGATATATTATGTTCCTGATAGATAGCGAGCCTAGATACTGTATCACATTCTACGTACTGACATAACGGCACATTTACTGGGACTTTACTGTTGTAGAAAAAATCTTGATTACTCATATATATATATATATATATATATATATATATATATATATATATATATATATATATATATATATATATATATATATATATATATATATATATATATAAGTGATAAGCCGCCCTCCGTAGCGTGGTCAGCTGAGGTACCGCTTTAGAAACTGAAGTCACCGTTGGGCGTGGGCTCGAGTCCCACATAAGGGATGAGTTTTTGTAAACGTCATTTTACCTATCATCACATCATGGTTTCATAATCAATCACCTGCTCATTCGTACCCCCGTACTTAATTATCATATACCGTCACATGTTATAACATCCGGACGTTGTTGTTGTTGTTGTTGATCACAGCTTAAACCAACCTGAATAACCTAATAACTTGACCCAATAACCTAATCAACCT
Source organism: Brachyptera risi (assembly GCA_964007535.1). NCBI lineage: Eukaryota > Metazoa > Arthropoda > Insecta > Plecoptera > Taeniopterygidae > Brachyptera > Brachyptera risi. The sequence goes on along the minus strand of OZ023330.1, from coordinate 1,543,139 downwards.
AATCTATCCACATCAACTTGAACCAACTTACCTAAAAACTCTCAAACTAATTGTGTGTATAAGCCCAAGGGGCTAACAACTCCTGAAATCTGGTGTGCACTTGTCTTGAAATCTTCCTGAAATTCCTTTGAAATGTTCTTGAAATCTCTCGAAATCTGAAATCAGGTGTACACCAAATCTACTAGTTGTCTACCTCTCGTATAGGCCTATATACAATAATATATATATATTTTTTTCAATAACATCGAAACTTGATACAAAATCATTGTCCCCCTATTAAGGCTATGGATGAAAGATAGGATCGTTTGGACGGGGCACCACAAGGGCGATCTTACCACCCCATTTTGATTATTTGAAACTAATGATCTTCAACACCAGGACTGCGCTGTCTGTGACGATAATTTTTCGCCGTGGATAAAAGTCTTTTAGTATAAACACACGAATGTTGATATCTTCCACTTTGAACCAAGTCTCTTGGGCAATGATCACTTCTTTCCATTAACAGCAGATGTAAAGTTTATCATTAAACAAAATGGACAAATTAAATTAGTGATAGGTCTATAAAGTTATAATTAGGCCTATCGCTCTACTAATTAATGGTCGTGGCCAATTAGTACTTCATCCAAGCATTTGCTTCGAGGACTGTGGGAAACCACGAAAAACCAAGTCAGGATGGATATATGACCAAGTCAATAATAATGACGAATCTAATGATAACACGTGTTATATATAGCTTGGTTTTGAATGAGATGTAATCCCCTGAATGTGTTATCTCCTTCTAAAGCCATGCAGTATCTAGTTCTAGCCCGTGCTGCTGTCTGCTGTCTGCTGATGATTGGTGTGTTGTTTGTTGCCTGTGAAGTAGAGGTCCGCATAATTCCATGGCCACCGATCAACCTCACACGCGTACACACCTAGCTGCATATCAATAAACAAGACGTATGTCACGTGACCTTATAGTGGACAAGACTTATCGCAGCCCACGTGGTGTACAAGTCCTCACCTTCTTGTCACGTGGTCGAGTGGTCATTCGGGAGACCGGGGTTCGATTCCCGCCATGGTGCATCGTGGTTTCCCTCTGTCGTTCAGGTCGATACTGGGATGGTTCCTTTACAACAGGCCACGACCGACTCCTTCCCACCATCCAAAACACCCAATAAAATAACCTTTCATCTCATCATCCCGTCATCTCATTCATCATCCACCGACGCCAATAGATCATAGTCATCAATAGAGTGCGTCGTCAAAACCCAATATAAATAAAAAAAATGAAAAATTCATAATGTTATGAAAAAATTGAAAATAGTTTGAAATAAAATATAATTTCGGATCATTTTTATTCCATCAGCATCGAAACTTGAACCGTTGTTTCTGAATTGAAGTTATACCTGCAAGATGGTATAAAACTATAACTATTCAACTCCTTGCATAACTGTCGAGCGTATAGAGCTGGGAAAGAAACATTCTTCAGCTGTGTATACGCTTCACAGTTATGCGACACGACTTATATAACTAGGAAAACGCGGGATGCGCGTTGTGAGATGAGCTCAGAAGTATGGCAATCTAGAATGAAAAATAACTTGTCAGCTCAATTTACATCTACAAACCTTGACTTACTTCAAACGTTCAAAAACCTCACCTGCAACTTGTTGATATTTATAGTAACCTGCAACCTGTCGCATAAACACTTTGCAGAACCAATTGATCCAAATATTCAATAAAATGTACACGTTTATTGCGTTTTCTTCATTATTTCTCATTCGATTGTTTTAAAAATCTCTGAAAAGGTGTATAATAGTATTTTTCATATTCTGTGACGATTTGAGAGCTTTTGAAAAATTCTTGTTTTTCAAGTATTTTTCCTCTGGGTTATTCCAATAAGAATTTTCCAAACTTTCCGATTATTTTCCGGAAAAACCTTCCGACCGATTCCTCTGAATAACAATCCCAACCTATTCTGGTATAACACCAACGTTCATAAAAAGTTTCAAGTTGATTGATTCATTTCTCTGACCTGTATGCCGCTTACATAATTACAAAAAAAAAAAAAAACATAAAAAAGAAGCCCATTTTTTTCAGGTTGTGAAATGGAAAGCTTCGCTACGCTCATCTAATTATAACTCATGTTTTATACCATCTTGGAGATATCAAAAGTGTCTGTGTTTCCACTGATATTTCTGATCTTATATTTCACTTATAAATCGACTCCCATGGACTCTTGTATCAATCAAATCGATATAACTTGATCACTATTTCATGTCACCGCGCCAACCTGATAATTAGTGGATTAAACATCCATTTTATCATCTCCTTTGTCTTTTTATCTATTCGCTTATACATTTTGTCTTGTTTGTGAAGATCTAGCTGGTCCTGCCATTAGCGGAGATTGTGAGGGACAAATACGGCTGTTGTCTGATCGTATCTCAGCCAGGTCGTTAGTGAGAGGCCAAGGACCGTTGAAGATTACACACATGTGTATACTAGGAAAACGCTATATACGCGTTGTTAGACGAGCGGAAAGTAATAGTATGTCGACTTCATTGCCAAACTTTTGCCTAAATTCGCCAATTGGGTAACATTTTAGTTATGAATGGGTAAAAACTGCTTCGAGTGGTACCAATTTAGCACATTTTATGGTTTATCTTCAAAATGGCTGACCCGATCAAGCTGAGAATTTCAAGAAATGTGTATCAAGATGTTAGTCAACTTCACACAAAATTTCAATTCAGTTGAGAATAAAAAAATTCCAATTTTTTTTTCCGCCGTGTTATTCTAATGAGTATTTTTGAAATTTCTAAAATTCATAAAAAAAAAGTTGATATCCGATAATGCCACAAACCTTTACAGATCTAAGCTAGATGAGGAACCATGATGAAAAAAAGTGTGGAATTGATAGCTGTAGCCGTTTGACCTGTGGAGAACCGACAAAAAAACATGGAAAAAAATTGTTCATGCTTCAGTTGACACTGAAAATGGTAACAAAACATGCATCTCGCGTTAAAAACACGATTTGATTACTTCATGAGATATTCTATCGTGTATGGTATCGATGTGTTTGTAAACCAACTGCCTTTGGGCTGAACTAAAATTCAACAGGTCAACTATATGCGCTTGGCATACAAGGCCGGGGAAAGTCAGGCTATTTTTTGTTGTTAATCAAGAAAACAAACTACTTATTCATCTCGAAACGGTTTTAGGTGTGCTGATGAAATCTGAATTATCTGAAAGAGGAAGGTTTAATCAACTGATACATCGAATGTCAACTGTCTACTGGTCTTGCTGTATGCAACAGTTTAACGTATTCGTCAACTAGTTTTTCCAACATTTTCTCGGAATTTTAAACTTTTTGAAAACTTTTCAATTTTCAACATACTATTTCAAAATTGATACATCAATAAATATCAGTAAATTTGATACTATTTTTTGATGTATCCACTAAAGAAGAAAGTCTTCCAGTAAAATGGGATACACGTAATCCCACAGTTTCATATAGCTGACAATTCAGTATTGTTAGGACACTTTTAACATTTCTATAACAAGGTTTACGGTTAGAAAAGCTGATGAGGAATGGTCAGGAACATCAATAATTTGACAGCTTTGGTTATGACTGCCATTTCACCAATACTTTGTCCCGTTAAATCAATGTGTTGATCAATAGCTCGCCTGGTATTATATCTATATTATATCATATATATATATATATACATATATATATATATATATATATATATATATATATATATATATATATATATATATATATATATATATATATATACATATATATATGTATATATATATATATATATATATATATATATATATACATATATATGTATATATATATATATATATATATATATATATATATATATATATATGTATATATATATATATATATATATATATATATATATATATATATATATGTATATATATGTATATATATATATGTATATATGTATATATAAATATGTATATATATATGTATATATATATATATATTATATATATATATATATATATATATATATATATATATATATATATATATATATATATATATATATTATATCTTATATTAAATTATCTGTATTATATCTGAGTTGAATGATATCAGAAAATCATGCCTTATCAAATTATGAGTGCCATTTGTACATTAATGTATACATGCAATTGCACTCGGTACTACATTTAAGTCATTCACATTTCTAACTTGAATGTTTCTTTACAAACTTTCTGAGTATGCTTTCAATACAGGAACTATAAAACAATTCAATTCAATTCAATTCAATTTCAATTTGAATATCATTTTATTCTTGTTCATACAACACATATTCTTGTACAATCATATTGTATTCTTGTACAAACATACATTTAAACATATAGTTTTATAACAATATCATGATACTAAATTAACAATACAAGGAACCAATATCTCGACTCTATAAATATATACATCAATTTTGAACATTTTAAGGTAAAATGGAATTGATCGCAAGAATTTAATTTTAATTTTGAGAAAGAGATTTCAATTGTGATGTTTAATCTTAATTTAGAACAAGAAGCCCGCGTAAAAGAAAAACTCTTGTGTGCGGGCTGTCTGAAATAATATATGTCGAAATGGTAATTTGCGTTTTTAGTCTTGACTTATTATTATTATTAATTAATTTATTTTTATTCATTTTTTTAATGATTTATAGAATGAATATATACGAAACACCTTCATAATTACATGTCACGACTCGGTTATTAAAGACGCGTGATATAAGGTGGTAAAGATATGTTTGCACAAGCTCTCTGATTATAATCTCGGCTCCATAGATCATTATCAATTCAAGAGTATCCATTGTTCCACGCGTATAAGTGGTGAATTATCTTCAAGTAGTACGAAATTTAAAAATAGAACTCGGTCTGGATTTTGTCGTTGATTCTGATATCAATTAATTAAGCGCACTTTATCAAGTGGTTTCCAAGTCTAAGTGCTTTGACAAGTTTTGTAGACGTTGTTGACAACAAGTATATAGAAGACAAGTGTTTCTTATTCGAACGGAAAGTTTTTTCGCAAATTACTGAGGGATGAATTGGCAAAACACTGAGACGATTGGTCGAGTGGCTAGCATACTGAACCGTCATTTGGGAGACAGGGGTTCGATTCCCGCCATGGTCGATCATCCTGACAGGGGTTTTCGTGGTTTCCATTTGTCGTTCAGGTCAATACAGGGATGGTCCAGAAACATCTGATAAAATTACGCCCTACATCTCATCATCTCATCATCTCATAAATCATTTACCAACGCTAGTAGATCGTAGTCATCAGTACAGTACGTCATTAAATCCTATATAAACTAGGAAAACGCGGGATGCGCGTTGTGAGATGAGCTTAGAAGTATGGCAATCTAGAATGAAAAATAACTTGTCAGCTCAATTTACATCTACAAACCTTGACTTACTTCAAACGTTCAAAAACCTCACCTGCAACTTGTTGATATTTACTTTTTGTTTATATAACCTGCAACCTGTCGCATAAACACTTTGCAAATCCAATTGATCCAAATATTCAATAAAATGTACACGTTTATTGCGTTTTCTTCATTATTTCTGATTCGATTGTTGTAAAAATCTCTGAAATGGTGTATAATAGTATTTTTCATATTCGGTGAGAATTTGAGAGCTTTTGAAAAATTCTTGTTTTTCAAGTATTTTTCCTCCGGGTTATTCTTATGAGGATTTTCCAAACTTTCCGATTATTTTCCGAAAAAATCTTCTGACCGATTCCTCTGAATAACAATCCCAACCTATTCTGGTATGACACCAACCTTCAGAAAAAGTTTCAAGTTGATTGATTCATTTCTCTGACCTGTATGCCGCGTACATAATTACAAAAAAAAAAAAAAAAAAAAAAAAAAACGAAGCCCGTTTTTTTTTCAGGGTGTGAAATAGAAAGCCTCGCTACGCTCATCTGATTATGAAAAGTCAGCAAAACATTAGGTTTAGTTGGCTCAACTATTATAGAGTCAAATTATATCTCTAGTTTTACTACACTATTACATTTTACCTATTCTATTTTCATGCTCAGTTGTTATCAACTTTTTTATCTTTCTAATCTGTACCCGGTACTGCTTGAGTTTATATAAATACATGCTATATTATCACAAATAAGAACTTTACCACATGTGAGTATAAGATATACAGACTGTGTACTGAACTTTGTATCTTCAATCTCCCTGTATATCTGCTATTCTTCTTCAAGTCTTCTTCGTCTCTTTTTCCCTCCAAATCTTTTCTTCTTCGTTTTGTGTTTTGGAGAAAAGTAATTTCTTAATTCCTATTGCTATTGATCTTCACTTGTTTTCTGCTATTTATCTGTTCATTGTCGTCTTTCCTTCACAATCTTCTTTTATTCTATTTCCATTGTTGCAAAGAACTGAGATAAAAAGTTTTGCTGGTTTTATTAACGGCATCAACAGTTGACTGTAGTTTCCCAGAAGAGGTGGACGGGAGAATGTCACAGAGGAAGTGAAGATTCGAACAGCTGTTTACGTCACAAACCGGTAACAAAATGAATGATTGATTATTAGTTTATAAATACACCTAAGACAAGTGACACTCGATTGTACCTGCCCGGTTAGCTCTCACACAGGTGTGTCCGCATCTAGACCTTCGGGTATTCAGCTCACTTGCTGACGCGCTCGCTTCATGTGATCCGGGAGGTGAGAGGCATATCGGGCCCGGTTAGCTCTCACACAGGTGTGTCCGCATCTAGACCTTCGGGTATTCAGCTCACTTGCTGACGCGCTCGCTTCATGTGATCCGGGAGGTGAGAGGCATTCACCCCCGATTCGATACCCACCACCGTCCATTTTTACATGGGTTTTTCCACAAACCATTTTTTTGTCCTCTGTAGGCTAATGCCGGGATGGTTCCCATACAATATAGGCCACGACCGCTTCCTTCCCACTGTCTTTCTCCCCGTCCTTTCCATCACCTCTAAAATTAGAATATGATTATGATGATTATTACCCAGACAAAGTTGCATGTAGCCCACGCTGTTAGTGTTGAAAAGTGGAACTAGAGAAAAGTTGGAAAACAAAGCGCGCGCATATTTCCAACAATGACTATGATCGGAATATTGCATTGTTGACTTAACTTTTGTTACCATTCGTTGGTCATATTGAGATTTAGAAGCGCATTCTATTGTTACTTCTCGTGTCGAATTGTTTGCTTAACGACCCCACCAACAGCCAGGCTATGCGGGGGTACGAATGAGCAGGTGATTATGAAACTACGAAGTGAAGATAAGTGAAAAGGCGTTCACAAAAAACCCATGCCTTAAGCGGGACTCGAACCTTCCACCTTTGTTATTATACAAATGGAAAGTGTCTCAAGACACAATTGTGTGTAACAGTAGGCCTAACACTCGATATTTGTCTCACCGCGTATACGTAACCTAATGTGAAGGTTTACTATGGATCGACAGTATTTTATCAAATACTTCTCTGAATGGTGTGTGAAACATTTCCTTCACAATATACTCAGACGTAAAGTCACTACGATCGTTTATATATGTCTGGTTGACGCTGAAAGTTGCATGCATTTCTGTGATTCTCACATTTTATTTCGCAATTAATTATTATTATTCCTTATTTGAATATATCTCAGTAGGCCTACCTAGTGCAGATGAGTAAATATTTGCATTCTTCTTCACTACAAACTTAGTGATGATTTAACCACTTATTTACCTATATAATCATGATTCAAGACAAAGAAGTATTAAATAAAATGTATTTGTTTAAAACGTGATGACAAATAGTGATAATTTTTTTCAAATAAATTGTACAAACATTTATAAACTAAATATTTACATACGACGCCTCTCTTATGACGTAGACATATTCGTCTTTTACGTCATCACAAACGAGTTATGTTACGTATAACTAGCCAAACGCGAAATATGCGTTGTAAGATGAGCGAGATATCTGAATAAGGTAATTTTACCCTTGCTATATTATCGAATCTGGTGTTCTACCCACCTTGATGCATATGAAGAAGACTTCATTGTTGGGCAAATATCGAATCTAGAAGGCAGTGAATCTCAGCAACCTGAATCTGCTTTAATTTCTATAATAATATTTGATGAATAAAAATAGATAATTTAATTATTTTCTTCAAAACGACTTGTTCGAATTGGATACAAAATCGTGATTATGTGTATCATTTATGTGTACAACACATTCACAGAAAATTTCATTCCATTTGAAGAGATTTTATTTTTCAAATTTTCTTGCCCAGCCTAATCTTATGTAGTTTTTAGAAACTTTGAGATGATATTCCTCAAAATTGGTTTGACCGATTCATTCCAAAAAGTATACAGTTCTAAGTTGGATAAGTTTGCGTGTAAATAAAAAGTTTCATGTCGATCAGTCAACCCCTGCGACCTGTGCAGTGCCCACGAAAAAAAAACACAGACAAAGCCCTATAAGAGTGGGATGGAATCTTCGCTTACGCTCATCCAATAATCATGATTCAAGACAAAGAAGCATTAAATAAAATGTATTTGTTCAGAACGTGACAAATAATGGTAATTTTTCTATCGAATAAATTGTACAAACATTTATAAACTAAATATTTACATACGACGCCTCTCTTATGACGTAGACATATTCGTGTTTTACGTCATCACAGACAAGTTATGTTACGTATAATGATACAAGTTTCAGTTTGCTGCGTCACTGTGTAGCATTTGATGACGTAGCCCACCGCCTTCCTTGCTCGCTAGCCTTTTGTCCAGCAACACTATTCACCAAGCTGTGGGCCTTGAATAGCTCTTTTCACTGATCATATCTATGATTTATCCACCTTAGTATGTGCTAACTTTGACCCTGCCATTTATTTCATGGGTGTTGTACTATTAATAGGTTTCCACAGACTTGAAATGACAGATCAGGATCCTATTATGCAGGAACACATATTTTTAATAGTCTACCAGAAAAATTGAAAAACTCCACCTGGCCAAGACATGTTTTCAAACTCAGAATGGAGGAAATTTTAATTTCACATGCATTCTATAATATAACAGATTTTGAAAGAGCAAGAAACTGCAAATGTACATTCTGTTCTAACACACTATACTAGCTATTATTAAATACATATTCATTATTTCACTTTATTGTACTGACAAATTCCAATACTTAATTCAAACCAACAAACCAACGCAACCCTCAATGCATCTTGTGGCAAACCAACGCAACCCTCAATGCATCTTGTGGCAGACCAACGCAACCCTCAATGCATCTTGTGGCAAACCAACGCAACCCTCAGTGCATCTTGTGGCAGACCAACGCAACCCTCAATGCATCTTGTGACAAATCAACGCAACCCTCAATGCATCTTGTGGCAAACCAACGCAACCCTCAATGCATCTTGGGCTGAATTACTGAATATACTCTACCGAATGCCCTCGAGACAATGATTTCAATCGATTGGATGGTCCACTGAGCATGGAGGGCATCCTGTACTCTATATTCAATGTCCTCGGTAGAATGACGGTGTGGTCGACCGACGACGTTACTGCTCTCCCAATCTTCTCACTTGTCAATATCGTAACGTCGTTAAACGTTATATCGATTATACAATCGCTTCGTTCAAAAGTGATTCTTTTAATTTTTTTTTTTTTCAATAACATCGAAACTTGATACAAAATCATTGTTCCCCAATTAAGGCTAAGGATGAAAGGTAGGATCGTTTGGACGGGGCACCACAAGGGCGATCTTACCACCCCATTTTAATTATTCAAAACCAATGAACTTCAACACCAGGACTGCGCTGTTGGTGACCATAACTTTCCGCCGCAGATAAAAGTCTTTCAGTTTTATATCATATATCATCAATGTAACATATAGTTCTGTACGTTTAGTTTACGTCTTACGTTTGAATTTCCAATACGAAAAGAGCCTTCATATAATGTATGATTGCCGTGAGAAGGAAGCTAGCAACGGTGAAGTTATTCAACCAAGAATTAATAATTACGTCCTAAATATAAAAACCGATCAAACAATCCCAGCGAGGAGAATATAAGCCATTAGTAGTAAAAGGTTTCCACTTGGTGGGTTTACAGGGAAGTTTCCATTCTGGCGGAAACCGACGCGGCGGTGTGACGTCATGTCGGAGGACTGGGAAGTACCATTCGCAAGCAAACTGATACAACACGTGCACTTCTTGGCGTCACGTTCTAGTTCCAACAAACAGAAACACTTTTAACAGCTTCTCAAGAGACTGATGGCATGAACAAAAAGCTGTGTAATGATGCTTTTTACTAACATCGACTTCTGAATGTGCAAGTATTATTTCCCAGAGGCTCTTCTGTCAAGTGACGTCACTCATTGTTGAAAGAGACAGACAACAATGTCCACCAGTTGGAATTGACCAATCAGAATGTTTGGTAGTCCACCAGTTCGCTGTGTTGCTATGGTAACGATTGTCTGTCATTTGTTACGTGACAGAAGCTTATAGTAAGATGTTTGGAAGATGTTTGGAAGATGTTTGGTATCACAGTTGGAGGAAGCTATGCCTTCATCTGTGGTCGTATGAAGAGTAATAAATACATGAATAACTGAATCAAGTAGATGATTATTCTTTATTATTCTTTTAATTATATTGATTATTATTTGAACCGAGGAGAAAGATGGGAGGAAGTGGTAGACGAGAGATGGTGGCAGGACAGAGAACGGTGGAGGGAACTCGTAGGAAGAGAAGAAGCCGAAGAAACGTCGGCAAAGAAGACAAGATCCCAAATGGGACCACATTTCCATCCCAATTAGCAAAAGCGGTCATATACATATATATATATATTTTTTTTTTTTTTTTTTTATTATTCTCATGATATTAAAATATATATATATATATATATATATATATTTATATATATATATATATATATATATATATATATATATATATATATATATATATATATTTATATATATATATATATGTAAATATAAAGGTTTGTTACAAAATATGTTTTCCAATGTTTGTTATGGGTTATGTTATTGAAACGTCCTGCGAGATTCGCATCTAGTTGTCACGTGATCGAATATCGAGGCAGACCTAGGATCTAGGATCTAGGACCTAGGATCTAGGACAGCATGGTGACAGAGCAAGTGGAGAGCTGGTTGTAGCTCGCTCATGTCAGTGTATTGTGTGTGTGTGTGTGTGACCTCGTTTTCTCTCGCTTGAATGAAACGTGACGTAGATGTAACAAAGAGATGAAACGATTCTAATTCAAACTGACGGTCTTGAATACTGTTTTTAAAACTTGGAAAACGCTATATATGCGTTGTTAGACGAGCAGATAGTAATATTAGGTTTACTTTTTTCCAAAATTTTGCCTGGATTCGCCAATTGAGTGACATTCGAGTTATAAATGGGTAAAAACTGCTTTGAGTGGTGCCAATTTATCACATTTTATATTTCTTCTTCAAAATGGCTGACCCGATCATGCTGAGAAATTCCTAAAATGTGTATCAAGATGTAGTTCAACTTCACACAAAATTTCTTTTTTTTTTTAAATAAATTTTTTTTTTTTTCCGTCGTGTTATTCTAATGAGTATTTTTGAAATTTCTAAAATTCATAAATATGAAAGTTATCACCCGATAATGCCACAAAACTATACAGATCCAAGTTGGATGAGGAACCATGATGAAAAAATGTTTGGAGTTGATAGCTGTAGCCGTTTGACCTGTGGAGAACCGACAAAAAACATAAAAAAACAACATAAAAATGAACACCAATTTATTTTCAGTATGTCAAATTGAATCCTCGCTGAAGCTCGTCTAATGATGTCTATTCTATTGAAGCGAAAATGTGATTCGGCTATCCGGGGCTGATAGTCTGGACTAGTTTCAATGAGAAATATACGTTTTTGGAAATAATAAAGGATATACATTTCAAAATATGGAATCACAGATTGACATTAGAAAAATTATATTGTGTAATTGATCACACTTCTGAAAAAAAATTATTTTTCATTTTCAATTTTTCAATTTCCTTATATTTCCTTATTCATCAAATTTAACCAATAAGGCCCGGTATTACCAAGTCTAGTTAGCCTTTATCTGATAGTTCAAACTTGTTATCACCATGGTTTCATGTGGTATTTGTTTTCACCAACTCTCAGATAAATACTAACTGGACTTGGTAATACTGGGCCTAAGTATCATAAATGATATTCGAAACCAATGAACAAATTTATGGATTTTTTGAGTCAGTATAGTGTATAATTATTCTCTCATAATTTGAGGCACAGTCTACACTGCACTATACTGACGCCAAGTTTTTTTTCATTAGTGCATTATAAGTAGTCTACATAGAACGCAGTACAGAAACATTATGAGCTACATTGATTTATTGATTCAAATTTTTTTTCTCAAAGTTTTCATTATTATAATTTCATTTCGATCACCTCCATTCTTGGATTTAATCAACTCATATTTTGTTTATCCCAATATAATCATTTTGTTATTCTCTCTAGAATGTTATTATCGATAATTTATTTATATTTTAATTAATTGACTTTTATTCTGTGTGTTTTTGCAATATTACAATATTATAATGCAAGACAGAGTCTTGAATGAAGATATATATATATATATATATATATATATATATCTATATATATCTATATATATATATATATATATATATATATATACATATATATATATATATATATATATTATATATATATTATATATATATATATATATACATATATATATTTATATATATATATATATATATATATATTTATGTATATATATATATATATTTAATGATTTTTAAAACTGTTTAAAAATTGCGACCTCCCCCGGGACTTGAACCTGGATCTCCAGATTGCCGGTCTGACGCGCTACCCATTACGCCAGAGAGGAAGATCTTCTTGAACAGTTTTATTTGTTGATATCTTTCGTACAGTCACACATTTCAAGACTTGTGGATCGCACCCCAAATTGACAGGAAATTGTACTGCCTGATCGACATCTCCCAGCTATCCCAGCTGTTGGGTCATGTGATTTCAATAGCTTCCTGGTTGACCACCAGTAGGTTATTATAATTAATGATTTTTAAAACTGTTTAAAAATTGCGACCTCCCCCGGGACTTGAACCCGGATCTCCAGATTGCCGGTCTGACGCGCTACCCATTACGCCAGAGAGGAAGATCTTCTTGAACAGTTTTATTTGTTGATATCTTTCGTACAGTCACACATTTCAAGACTTGTGGATCGCACCCCAAATTGACAGGAAATTGTACTGCCTGATCGACATCTCCCAGCTATCCCAGCTGTTGGGTCATGTGATTTCAATTGAAATCATATATATATATATATATATATATATATACATATATATATATATATATATATATATATATATATATATATATATATATATATATATATATTTTATATATTTATGTATATATATATATATATATATATATATATATATATATATATATATATATATATATATATATATATATATATATATATATATATATATATATATACATATATATATTTATATATATATATATATATTTATGTATATATATATATATATATATATATGTATATATATATATATATATATATATATATATATATATACATATATATATATATACATGTATATATATATATATATATATATACATATATATATATATATATATATATATATATATATATATATATATATATATATATATATATATATATATATATATATATATGCTTATTTTGTAGTCTGTCACAGGAGAGTGTAGGTATAATCACACAAACCACGTGATATTCGAGTGACTCATCTTCAATGACAATGCCTTGGAAGTTTGAACTGGATCGTATTCAGTCTGTGCCATGCATGCATAACATCGCATTGTATAACCTGCTTCCTATTCGCCTAAAATACACGCGAATCTGAATGTTTTAAACATGACTAACAGAGTGAGTCACAGCCATCAGCCGGTGAACGGTATTCATGGAGTCGGCGATAGCGACATGGATTATTATGCTAGGTGTCAAAGTGTTCATGTCGCGATGGAGCATATCTTTTGTTATTTCCTTATAAGAGTCCATTCTCACATTTATATGTTCGCGAGAATTTGAGAAATAATGTATATATACATATATATATATATATATATATATATATATATATATATATATATATATATATATATATATATATATATATATATATAATATATATATATATATATATATGTTTATATACATATATATATATATATATATATATATATATATATATACATATATATATATATATATATATATATATATATATATATAAATATATATATATATATATATATATATATACATATATATATATATATATATATATATATATATATATATGTATATATATATATATATATATATATATATATATATATATATATATATATATATATATATATATATGTATATATATATACATATATATATATATATATATATATATATATATATATATATATATTCATATACATATATACATATATATATATATATATATATATATATATATATATATATATATATATATATATATATATATATATACATATATATATATATATATATATATATATGTATATATTTTTTTTTTTAAATTTTTTTTGCATAATTGTTAATTCCGCATATTGTTTTGTGTCCGGATACATAATCATCACAGAAACAGCCATATTGTGTTCCGGACGTTTTGAAACTGAAAGACTTTTATCTAATCAAAATGGGGTGGTAAGATCACCCTTGCGGTGCCCCGTCCAAACGATCCTACCTTTCATCCATAGCCTTACTTGGGGAACAATGATTTTGTATCAAGTTTCGATGTTATTGAAAATGGAAAAAAAATATACAGCTGAAAAAAAACACATTTTTCAGCCTTTACTTGACAGTTATGCGACATGAGTGATATGATTATGTTTTATACCACCGTAAAGGTATTGAAAATGTCAAATGTCTGTGTTCTCTTGTATTCCGATATCTCATACCGTTCGAAAGTTGACATAAAAAAACAATATTTTGCTATTTATCGACTCCCGTGGACTCTTAACTGCCTAACTTTTTCAATTGAAAGTTGCTTCTACTCACGATCCATATTTGGTATTGAGAGGATTTAAGGAAAACCATTTGACCCCCTTTAAAATGATTAGTCACACTAAATAATCTCATCAATTGTCCAACCTGAACTAACTGCCTCGGTGGATTCATATTTTAATATTATTGTCGAGTGATTTTCATTATTATTGACTCGAATGGATGCTTTTAATATTCATACAAAATAATATCCACCATATCTCTATAGACATATGAATATTATTTAAAAATTATTTTTCATCATGATTATGTACACAATAAAGCTGACTGTCCATATTTGATTTCCATTATCATCTTGTAAATCCATAAGAATTGTATCCCATACAGAAATACAGTGATACATTTTATTCATGTCATTTACTACTAATACTGCTAACTAGGCAAACGCGTTGTTTTGCCGCGTTGATGGATGAGCTGGAACATATCAACTTATCTTTGGATTGGTTATTATATATATATACACCTTGAGATCCAAACCATTACATCACTGCCATCTTATTTTACATTAATAATTTATTGGATGAGCGAAGCGAAGACTCAATTTCACTATACCGAAAAAAAAGTGTTTTTTTTTTTTTTTTTTTTTTTTGTTTTTTTGTTCGCGCTCCACGGGTCAGACGAAAATTCAAAATCAGTTGAAACTTGGCACACACATGAACCCCTATCTGACTTGATGCTGTATAGTTTTGAGGCGTGATCGGTTGAACCACTTCTGAGAAAACTCATTCCAAAGTTTTCAAAAATCCCATTAGAATAACCCAGAGGAAAACATTCGTGAAAAATATTTCATCTGAGAGGATTCAAATTCTCAGGGAATTTGAATCTGATAATGATACACATTATTCCAAAGTCTCACTTGAATCGGATCAGCCGTTTCGATGTAAAAAAATATATAATGTTATTTGTGTTAATTATTCAAAGCTATTAAGATACCTATTAAATCAAAGCAACAAGTGTCACCACTTGATCGTAAACGATTAAAACAAAGCCTTCTTTATTATCATACTAGGCAAACGCGTTATGTGTTTCCGCGTTGATGGATGAGCTGGAACATATCAACTTATCTTTGGATTGGTTATTATATATATATACACCTTGAGATCCAAACCATTACATCACTGCCATCTTATTTCACATTAATAATTTATATATAAAATAAAGAAGGCTTTGTTTTAATCGTTTACAATCAAGTGGTGACACTTGTTGCTTTGATTTAATAGGTATCTTAATAGCTTTGAATAATTGACACAAATAACATTATATATTTTTTTACATCGAAACGGCTGATCCGATTTGAGTAAAAGTTCGGAATAATGTGCATCATTATCGGATTGAAATTCTCTGAAAATTTGAATCCTCTCAGATGAAATATTTTTCACGAATGTTTTCCTCTGGCTTATTCTAATGGGATTTTTGAAAACTTTGGAATGAGTTTTCTCAGAAGTTGTTAAACCGATCACGCCTCAAAACTATACAGCATCAAATCAGATAGGGGTTCATGTGTGTGCCAAGTTTCAACTGATTTTGAATTTTTGTCTGACCTGTGGAGCGCGAACAAAAAAAAAAAAAAAAAAAAAAAAAAAAAAAAAAAAAAAAAAAAAAAAACAGGCACTTTTTTTTCGGTATAGTGTAATTGAGTCTTCGCTTCGCTCATCCAATAAATTATTAATGAAAAATAAGATGGCAGTGATGTAATGGTTTGGATCTCAAGGTGTATATATATATATATAATAACCAATCCAAAGATAAGTTGATATGTTCCAGCTCATCCATCAACGCGGAAACACATAACGCGTTTGCCTAGTATGATAATAAAGAAGGCTTTGTTTTAATCGTTTACAATCAAGTGGTGACACTTGTTGCTTTGATTTAATAGGTATCTTAATAGCTTTGAATAATTGAAACAAATACATTATATATTTTTTTACATCAAAACGGCTGATCCGATTTGAGTAAAAGTTCGGAATAATGTGTATTATTATGTTATTCGAGTTCTGTGAAAATTTGAAAAATTTCGGAGAACATTCACTTTGTCATTTTTTCCGCCTGGCTTATTCATATGGGTTTTTTGAAAACTTCAAAATGATTTATCTCAAGAATTGTTGAACCGATTTTGCCTCAAAACTTTACAGCATCAATTCAGATAGGGGTTCATGTGTGTGCCAAGTTTCATCATGATCTGAATTTCTGTTTGACCTGTAGAGCGCGAACAAAAAAAAAAAAAAAAAAAAAAAAAAAAACACCTTCGATTTTTAGAGTACAGTGTAATTGAGTCTTCGCTACGCTCATCCAATTAGTGATGAATTGATTGATGCGCGAAGCGAAGACTCAATTTCACTATACCCGAAAAAAAAGTTTTTTTTTTTTTTTTTTGTTCGCGCTCCACAGGTCAGACGAAAATTCAAAATCAGTTGAAACTTGGCACACACGAGTATCATTATCTGATTCGACACTGTATAGTTTTGAGGCGCGATCGGTTGAACCACTTCTGAGAAAACTCATTCCAAAGTTTTCAAAAATCCCACTAGAATAACCCAGAGTAAAAAATTCAGGAAAAATATTTCATCTGAGAGGATTCAAATTCTCAGGGAATTTCAATCTGATAATGATACACATTATTCCGAACTTTCACTCAAATCGGATCAGCCGTTTTGATGTAAAAAAATATATAATGTGTTTTTTATAAATCATCCAAACCTATTAAGATACCTATTAAATCCAAGCTATAGGTGACACCACTTAATTGTAAACGAGCCTTCTTTATTATCATAGAAATTATTAATGGAAAATAAGATGGCAGTGACGTAATGGTTTGGATCTCAAGGTGTATATATATATATAATAACCAATCCAAAGATAAGTTGATATGTTCCAGCTCATCCATCAACGCGGAAACACATAACGCGTTTGCCTGGTTACAGGAATCTTACAAGACACAAAACAAGCGTTTATGTTCAATCCATCTCATCCGTAATTCAGGTCAACTGATTGAAATGAGATTGGGTGATTCTGGTGCGATTCCCGTTCTTCAATCCATAACCCTAACCACAGCTCCTCTGGGCCCAGATTCACAAAGAGTTCTTTCTTTAGGACGTCTAAAGTTAGGACCAATATTGGTCTCAAGTTGGGACCATTTTACTGAGTTGGGACCAATATTGGTCTCAAGTTGGGACTATTTCACTGAGTTAAGACCAATATTAGTCTCAAGTTGGGACTATTTCACTGAGTTAGGACCAATATTGGTATTAACTTGGTAAAATGGTCCCAACCTGGGACGTCCTGAAGATAGGACTATTCGTGAATATGTGCTCCAACCAATTCCCCGAAATAGTAGCTCTTACAGCTTTGTTACACGCCAAGCCCACCTTCACTCTTGTTAGTATCTCTATCCCGTTACAGGCCTGCGCTCTTCAGCGCCCCGCACAAAGCACGAGTGAGTAAACGTACCTTTAAGAGCCCGCATCTTGGACAGATTTACAGGCTGCACTTCCACCACAAATATCTCAAGAACCACAAACATTACGGACTTGTTGTAAAATGCAATGAATTAACAATACCCTCACAATTAGATATGCCTAATCGAAAATTGAAGAATAATTATATTATAGAGCAATAATTGGATCAAAATGTGCCTAATTTGATGGTTTTCGTTGCTTTATTACCGGCTACCAAATAATAGTGGAAATAAATCACAAACACACATCCTTAAGTTCAACTTTGCTTATCAATATTTGGAATTCTGATTCACCTTTTATCCCACAGTTTTCTCAATTTCCTTGGCCAAAATGTGTAATGTAACTAGATTTTGTCCAAATTATGAAATGAAAAACTCCCCCATCTAGCGGTGGTTACTGGAACTCTTCTAATATTATCCTTTTCTCACTTTTCAACCCACAACCAAACTTCCAAACGCAAATCGAACCAGGGTCGAGCATTTCGAAGAGAAACATGCTCAGCTAAGATGCGGGCTCTTAAGAGCCTCTATGACCTCTCTATTTCAACAATCGCCACGATGATGACCTCTCCTCGCGTGTAGAAGACAATAACAATGCCCAGACTTTGACCTGTCGTCGATTGTTTGCTTGATTTGAGTCTAGGCGGGGATAATGCTGTTGATTTCAACTTTGGTACTCAATAATGAAATGATGTTTCGATCTCTCCCAACTGCGCACTATCGACAATTATTTACCTACTAGGAAAACGCTATATACGCGTTGTTAGACGAGTGGAAAGTAATAGTGTGTCGACTTCTTTGCCAAACTTTTGCCTACATTCGCCAATTGGGTGACATTTTAGTTATAAATGGGCAGAAACTGCTTCGAGTGGTACCAATTTAGCACATTTCATGTTTTTTCTTCAAAATGGCTGACCCGATCAAGCTGAGAATTTCCAGAAATGTGTATCAAAATGTTATTCAACTTCACACAAAATTTTAATTTTTTCGAAAATAAAAGTTTTTCATTTTTTTTCCGCCGTGTTATTCTAATGGAAATTTTTGAATTTCTAAAATTCATAAAAATAAAAGTTACCACCCGATAATGCCACAAAACTATACAGATCTAAGCTAGATGAGGAACCATAATGAAAAAAAGTTTAGAGTTGATAGCTGTAGCCGTTTGGCCTGTGGAGAACCGACAAAAAACATGAAAAAAACAAACATAAAAACGAACACCAATTTTTTTCTGTATGTCAAATTGAATCCTCGCTAAAGCTCGTCTAACAATAAAAATAATTTTTGTTGTACTAGGTCAAACAATTTCTTTCGTCAGCATTGTGATGTTGGGAAAACGATGTAGGCCTACGTACGTTTGTTTTTCAATGATAAAATATTATATTGCAATATTTAATTAATGAAATAAATTCTTATATCTTCAAGCAATCAATTTCAGTTTTTTTTTTCAAGTTAATCAGCCAACGTCAGACTAGCACTCGATTATTGAGCTATAGGCTATATATATATATATATATATATATATATATATATATATATATATATATATATATATATATATATATATATATATATATATATATATATATGTATATGTATATATATATATATATATATATATATATATATATATATATATATATATATATGTATAAATATATATATATATATATATATATATATATATATATATATATATATATATATATATATATATGTATATATATATATAGGTTTAACAATACTCAACCTGAACTAACAATGGGAGGAGCTATAGTCGACAACAATCAGCAATAGTTTCTAATACATCGCTGATCTAATCTCTAACCTCGTCTGTAAGATCAAGTGGTCATGTGACATAATCTATACAATAATAGCTTTCTAGACAGACAGAGGAAAGTTTTGATAAACAGATGAGAAAAATGATCCTATTATTCATTTGAAGAGATTATATTCATTATCAGTATACTTATCATTAACATTGTATAAATAAATGTTTGCTCATCTTTTCTACTATTAGTATATGCTATAATAATTATCAAGTAAATCAGTTCAACAAATTCTGTTATACTAGGCAAACGCGTTATGTTTCCGCGTTGATGGATGAGCTGGAACATATCGACTTATATCTTTGGATTGATTATTATATATATATATATACATCTTGAGATCCAAACCATTACATCACTGCATGCCATCCTATCTCCTAATCAATTTATATTTTAATGAGGAAGGCTTTGGTTTAATCGTTTCCGATAATTGGTGATACCTGTTGCTTGGATTTAATTGATTTCCTAATAGCTTTGAGTGATTTAAAAAAAAATTGAATTATATATTTTTTTAAATCAAAGCGGCTGATCTGATTTGACTGAAAGTTCGGAATAAGGTGTATAATTATTATATTGAAATTCCCCGAGTATTTGAATTCTCTCGGAGGAAATATTTTTGACGAATTTTTTCCTCTGGGTTATTCTTATGGGATTTTTGAAAACTTTGAAATGAGTTTTCTCAGAAGTGGTTCAACCGATTGCACCTAAAAAGTATACAGTATCGAATTGGATAAGAACACTTGTGTATGCCAAGTTTCGACTGATTTTAAATTCTCGTTTGACCTGTGGAGCGCGAACAAAAAATAAAATTAAAATAAAGCACCTTTTTTCGGGTATGGTGAAATTGAGTCTTCGCTTCGCTCATCCAATAACAATCATTATACTGTATAATTATTGTCATGAAACCCTTGTAACAATAGTACAGTTTGAATTATACAAACACTTGTTAGGATGTACAGACAATTAACTATAGATCAATGAATGAAATATGTCACGTGGGTGGATCCTAAAGCCGAGCAGTGATAGTCGAGCGATCGGTTGACGGGTTTGGGGAAGTAAGCTCTAGCTCAACGATATGGTGTCTCTAATCGAGCATACAGCTGAAAATGTGCGAATGTATTCGCAAATTGTTTTATTTGTAAGAAATTATTATTAATTAATCGATTAGTCAATTTTATTAATCTATTCTAGATCAAGTCTGAAAACTTCTATAGATTCAAGTGATTGATTGATCGTCTCTTCAATTATTGATTAAAACACATTTTGAAAAGGTTTATGAAAAATATGAAAATATCCGAAATTGAAACAAAACTATATTTGATTTGATTTACAGGAACATTCTAAAACAGGCCAATTTAAAGAATCATTTTATTCTATTATTTTATTTTAAAATTATTTTATTTTGTAGAATTTACAGAATTCAGAAAAATATTATGGTACCTCAATTATGCGTATTGCCTGTATATATATATATATATATATATATATATATATATATATATATATATATATATATATATATATATATATATATATGTATATATAATATATTGAAATATAAATATATATATATATATATATATATATATATATATATATATATATATATGTATATATATATGTATATATATATATATATATATATATATATATATATATATATATATATATATATGTATATATATATATATATATATATATATATATATATATATATATATATATATATTTCATATATGAATAAAAATAAATAAAAATTTAGTGACAAATCAATAAAAACATACGTCTATTGATAATTAGAAAATATTCCATGAATTTAAACATATGTCCTATGTCCAAAGAAAATATCGGTTGATTATTCATGAATAATTGAACAATTTCATCTGAAATTTATTTTTTCAGTCAACACATAGCATATTCTGTATGAGGGGCATATCGCTGTATAACCAACTACCACCATGCAGTACAAATGAGAAGAAAAAAAAATGCATTGTTTTTATCAATTTTGTTATACTGTGTCCGTGTGGTACCCATTTTGGCGGCAATATTTTAATAAACTTCTCTCTCTCTCTCTCTCTCTCTCTCTCTCTCTCTCTCTCTCTCTCTCTCTCTCTCTCTCTCTCTCTCTCTCTCTCAAGTACTTTAAAGATTTTCATTACCAATAATGATGACGTATAGACTAGTATTGAACAGTTTTATGCATGCTGCAAACATATACTATAGACAACGTCATATTGAACTAATCATGACCTTCAATTCAAATTTCCAACTTCAAACTATATCCATTGACCAATTGACTTTTACTTTCAATATTGATTCGATTTCAATATTTGACTTGGTAGAATGATAGGTATTTATCAAAAACAGCGTCTTTCTTTCATATAGGCTCACGTAGGCCCGTATATTTTTGTTTGTATTCTCAATATTGTGTGAATTTCATTCAGTTTTCAACTTTATCCCTCATCGTCCAGGACTAGGAGTCACTTTTCAATGTCCTATTTTATTATTATTCATCCACATTTACACAAATAAATATAATATTCTTACGTTTTCTCGTGAACTGAATTAGCACAGATTGTAATCAAACCTACATTTAACCACCGACCACATATATTTCCCCTCTAGTTCTTCATCCGTCCTTATTTCTGTTGACAAGGATACGGGTTTTCCGTGCCAGGATACCGCGTGGTTCCGGTCGCCCGTCTCCCCTATCCCACACCACTAGCGCACGGGCGGTTCGAGCCCTCGGACACGACACCTTGTTGTAACGGCGTCCTCTCCGGTGCATTGACTTACTTGGTCGACTTTTCTACAGCTTTTTGCACCAAGCTTATACACCTCAGAAGTTGATCTGTAAATGTTCTGCGAGGTCGCTATTTGTCGGACAGGAAGCAGGCTTTTAATTGGTTCGAACTCGGAAAATAGTTTGTTTTTATATTGGGTTTTAACGAAACGACGCACTGTACTGATGAGTACGATCTATTGGCGTCGGTGGATGATGAGTGAGATGATGGGATGATAGGTTATTTTATTAGGTGTTTTTGGATGGTGGGAGGGAGTTGGCCGTGGCCTGTTGTTAAGGAACTATCCCAATATCAACCTGAGCGACAGAGGGAAAGCACGATGCACCCCTGTCAGGATGGTCGACCATGGCGGGAATCGAACCCCGGTCTCGCGAATGACGGTTCAGTGTGTTACTACTCGGCCACACGTCTCAGTGCAGGTTGAATTAGTTTAGATCAGTTTGGATTGGTTAGGATGTTTAATTTAGTCACATTGGCTTCTTCAGGCCAGTTTAAGCTGCTCGCAACAACAACAACAACAACAACAACAACAACAACAACAACAACAACAGCGTGTGGTGATGTACACCGACGGTCCGATGTGAAGCGGCTGCCAAGTTCTTGACGGGAAATACGTACTTTGTGTAGGCCTATATAGTCATGATGTAGTCTAAATCTATACTCTTTTAATTGTCGAATTAGCTGTATGTGCGAATCACTCGAGCAATAGACACCTATAATGATTATCACAGTGTAAATTTCATCATTTTTATGTAATGTGTTGTATGTAGTGTGGTTAGGTGGAAGAGCGGTCTCAACAAATCCCGCCACTTTATTATTTCTCACATTGTAACACATACAAAGACTGTTTTATGTATATATATATATATATATATATATATATATATATATATATATATATATATATATATATATATATATATATATATATATATATATATATATATATATATATATATAATGATGATAATAATAATGAAATAATCGATTACAATTTTTGTCATATTATTCAGTTCAATAATTCTCTTGAAAAAGACCATAACATAATGGTTGAAACGTAGAGATATTAAAAAGATTTCACAATTTCATACACAACTTTAATCTTCCTGTCAAATATATATCATTATTATAAAATGAGTCGTGAAAGTTTAAAAGTTTTAATATATATATATATATATATATATATATATATATATATATATATATATATATATATATATATATATATATATATATATATATATATAAAATGGTGCTTTTTTTATGAATGTATGATTAGACATACATTGAGTATGTCTAATTATACATTTATTAAAAGCACCATTATATATATAGAGACTGTGGTGAATCTATCTTGGGTGGATGGAATTGTGGTCAAGATTAAGGACATTTGACGAGGAAAGTAAAAGCTAGTAACACTTGCGTAAGTTTTGTAAAATAGAATTTCCATGTTTTATTCATTGATACGATTTTCAACATGCAGCCTTCACATTGTGAATATGTTATACATTTGTTTTGATTGTTGCATTGTATTTTGCATTGTTATCAAATAACACACAACACATTAATTCTGGTCTCATTTGAAACAATCGTTCCATTAGATTTACATTTGTTTTGATCAATTCAATTGAAAATGATCTCGTAACCAGCTGCTTCTGTTGAGCACAGTTTGAGTGATGCTCCCGACTTTTCATGTAGCAATACAAATATAGATACAAGAATAGAAATTAGATCATTGAAATCAGTTTCTGATGATGGTAGTTGAACAATGTAACAGTAAAAAAATATCATACATGCCCAAAAATACTTATGTGATCTTTTTATACTATGGTAAAATTGTCATATATAATTTCGCGACAATTTTTTTTTTTTTTTTAAATCCTGAAATTGGCGTTTTATATTAGATCTTGAGAGTATTAGATCTTAATTCTATTGAGTGAAGCGACCGCACGTAAAGAATTGTAATTATTCAATAGTTTAAAACATCTTTGAACAATATGGATTATGCATGAGGGTACTATACCCATAAATATCTGCAATTTTTTTTTTGTAAAAGTGCATCGCAACATTTTCAATGGGTCGTTATAGAAACTCACTCATAAACCTTGGCCAAAAGCCTAGATATTTAATTTGAAAAAATGAAAAAATACAAGAAATCAAATCAGTCGATATGCAATATATGACAATTTAACCAATATTATAATTCATAAATAAAATTGTAAAAGAGCTTGAGAATATAATTTGTCAAAACTGCCAAACGGGTTTGGGGAGACACTAGACGGATGTTGCAAGTCCAAGCACGTGGCTAGACGTGTGTTCAATACCCAAAACCAACTTCCAAATACTAGTTATCACAGATTCACTCTCGTTAAAGTGATTGTTTGTTCGATTGAATATAAAACATTGCACACGTATTTATATTATAAAAGTTGCACGTCTCATTTCACGAAACTAAAACCTCGAACAAGGACACCGGCACAAAGGTCTGGTAATTACGCTACTAGTAGGTTAAAGTAATTACTAACACTCTACTATATGAAAGTAAGTTTAACTTCATAATAAAGAATGGAGTGTACTTTGGTCAATTAGCTATATATAAATAACAACTCATACTATCCGCTTGTATCAATTAACAATTGTAGGAAAATAAATGATACTTAATGATCATTACACATTACACGAACATTTTCAATTGTTTATAGTTCCAACTCGGATAACACGAATGTTGATCGTTCGTTTGTAATTTCTCTTCGCTCAAATCAAAACTGTCTACCGTGACAATTTCCATTAAAATACTGCTTGGTATGCATTGTCTGTGTTACACTGATCAACTGCTACGCTTCCTCGTCTTCCTCAACAATGGGCAGCGAAGAATGATGGAAGCTAGAACTTTTACACGTGAAGGCACACACCCACAAGTCGAGATCCTTGGGCGTTTCACTGATGAACGTCAAGCACATGGGAGTATCGAATCCACGCTGTCGCACCACGAAACCGTCCTTTTGATCGCCCTGTAAACGTTCGATCTGCGTATTCCTGAGGTTTAGCACGCCTAGGGGACGACATACCTTCTTCTGAGGGTACAACACGGCGAAATGTTCGAATGATGTGCGATAGACTTTGATGTTGACGGATTGACAGTGTTTTCCGGGGCCCATGAGGGTCATGGAGCCACTCATTTCCTCGGGGTTCCAGTAGGTAGTCGGCTCAGTTTGTTGGAGGTAACTGCTGCAACCTGCCATGACTACGTCGACAGGCATGGTGAAGATTAATTATTTAAAATTTATAATAGAATTACTGTATGATTTCTTCTCCGCGATAAAATCTGATGTAGAAATGGGAACACTGGATAGCAGATGACACACTGAAGAACTAATTCTTGCGATAACTTTCTCCTGTGATGTCTAAAAGCTGACTGTCGTACTCCGACACCGCCCCTTCCTTTTATATTGGATTGAAATTCGCGCGATAGAAGTGCTAACCGGATTTGATACGAACTACTGTGAAATAAATTGTTCACAACTCCACGCAAGAGGCGCAACTGTACGGATGTAAAAATGGTTTGAAATTTCCCGCAATGACGTCATACTTTATCGTCGACAAGTAGCGATACCAAGTAGTGATTCAACGAACTAACGGAGATCACCAATGGCTGCTGTCATGTTTACGTCGTCGAAGTATCGTAAGAATTTTTATTTTCTCCTGTCATTACAATTTAATATCTTGTAGCGATAAATATTTTTATTCAATGAACTTTGAGTTGATACATTATTGCACTCGAGGTATGCTTCACGATGCTTGACATTTTGACATTATTGTAAAATTGGGCCTTCTTTCAGTTCTTTGAGTATGTCTAGGCCTACTTGTTGACCCTTGCCCTCATATTATGCCTAGGCCTTTGCCATGTAAATATTGGATTAATAACTGTTATGTAATTTACAAACATATTAAAGATAGCCGTTCAAAAGAGCAGCTCCCTTTTAGTGATTTATAATTATATTATACATAATTTTATGTTGTCCTACAAATTCTTGCAGCCATAGGATGGATGGTGTCTAATCAATTTTAGGCTATTCTATAAGCAGGCCTATCATAACCTAACGGAATAAAAAGTGTCTATAGGGGCGTCGGCCTATTTAAAGCCTGAAGGCTTGGCCAAATGTAGGCATGATTTGGTCCCATGTCCTGTAATTTGAAAATAAATCTACCAATGGCGATATGGTAACAGTTGATATGTCAAAAATAGGCCCAAGTGGACATTGATTATGGGGAGAAAATCCTCGGAGATATCTGTAAGCCTTGAAGGAAGTTGTAGGTCTATATGCAGGCATGTCCCGAGGCATTTTGTTCGAGTTTCTGTACATTTGTCTCATCCTGTCTAGATGTGACGGTAATATTGTCATGTAGTGCATAGCGGATGATAGCGGCCCATAACATTTGTTGCGTTTTTCCATTTTTGTATAACTATATATTATGTCTCCCAGGCCTAAAAGCTTTTGATCAAAGATTATCAGTGATTTTCTCTTTAGCGACTTATTGAAGGTGTTTCGATGCACTTTTACCAAAAATGTCATATTTTTGTGAGTAGCCTACCTTCGAAAATAATCCATCATATCATAAACTACCAGTATTAAATAACGACAATTCTTAAAGTGCGGTGGCTTCAAACACCAATTTTGGGATGAAAAAATGAAAATTGGTCGTAATGCGCCTAATGACAATTTTATCGATGTCACTCGATAATGAATCTCAAAAACGGTAACGGTTTCTACTTATAATGTGTTCCGGGCTTCCGGAAACTGAAAGATTTTTATCTGCGGCGGAAAGTTATGGTTATCAACAACGCAGTCCTGGTGTTGAAGTTCATTGGTTTCAAATGATTAAAGTGGGTGGTAATATCGCCCTTGTGGTGCCCCGTCCAAACGATCCTACATTTCATCCATAGCCTCAATTGGGGAATAATGATTTTGTATCAAGTTTTGATGTTATGAAAAAAAAAATGATGAGAAAATGTAGCTTGAAAAGGTACAAATATTTTGTACAAATTAACTTGAGGTGAAGTCAACCTGCAATTTTATTTATTAAAGGCTACCGGTACCTAAGAGATTATAAACTTGCGTCACATATATGCTTGGTAGCTAGGTATGTTAGCTTATAATTATAATATTTTTGTACATATAATTTTAGGAAGTGATTATTACCACGTTATGTGCACACGATACATGGCATAAAAACGAAAAGTTATAACTTTCTGTTTTTTACACCTGAAAGTACTTGGTTGCCATTTGCGAAATAACTACCACGATATTTTTTTCTGTCTAAACTAGTGCTTGTCGTAATTTGTTCTGTTTAGCAATTGCTATTGATTTTTCACGGTGATAAGGAATTATAATTAAGTACCGGTATTAATTATTGTAGGCAAACCTGTGTGAACCTTGAATAATAGTTCATCAATATCATAAAACTCCTCGTCCAACAGATAACGCTTTACATTAATTTTAAAAGGATTAAAAGATTCTATACATGATAATTCTGTAGGAAGAGCATTAAAAATGTTCACAGCATTATGGTCAAGTCCCGACTCATAAAGGGCAGTGTGACGACTCTTAGTTACAAGATTGTTTTTATCGCAGGTGCTGTATGCATGGGTAGTTTTACTTTCAAATATGCTAAAATTCATTTCATCATTTTTCTTTATTGCTTCTCACACACGGAGATTTGACTGAACTGTTAATTTGATTGTCTCTTTGTTTCAGTTCAACAGATAGCATGTATCTCGAACCGTTGCTACTCGGCCACCGCGGTCCCAAAGCTGACAACACATTACACAATCGTGCCGCGTGAAACAGACCCGAGATGGAAGGACGTGAAGATGGAACGGTTCGTAGACGCGGCAGATGTTTTAATCGTCGGGGGCGGTCCCGCGGGCATGTCGGCAGCGATCAAACTAAAACAATTAGCCACACAGAATCAGAAAGAACTACGAGTGTGTCTCGTAGAAAAGTCTGCCGAAGTGGGCGGTCACATTCTATCGGGAGCGTGCGTAGACCCAGTCGCTTTGAACGAACTAATTCCCGATTGGAAAGAAAAAGGTGCGCCGTTCAAAACTCCTGTAACCGAAGATAAATTCGGTTATCTAACGGCTACTTCGAGAATACCTATCCCAATTTTACCCGGCATGCCTTTAAATAATCACGGTAATTACGTCGTCAGACTAGGCCACGTTGTGAAATGGCTGGGCGAACAAGCCGAGGCAGCCGGCGTGGAAATATATCCTGGTTATGCCGCGTCTGAGATCTTATATCACGAGGACGGCAGTGTGAAAGGTATCGCCACAAACGACGTAGGAATTGCCAAAGATGGTTCGCCTAAAGCCAACTTCGAGAGGGGCATGGAACTGCATGCAAAATGTACTATATTTGCAGAAGGCTGTCACGGGCATTTAGCTAAACAACTCTTCGACAAATATAAACTCCGCGACAAGTGCGAGCCGCAAACTTACGGGATAGGATTGAAAGAGATCTGGGAGATCGACCCTGCCAAACACAGGCCCGGACTTGTCGAACATACGATAGGCTGGCCGTTGAATAAAAATACTTACGGTGGCTCGTTCCTATATCATTTAAACGAAACAACGCCGACTGTAGCGGTTGGTTTCGTCGTCGGATTGGACTACACAAATCCATATCTCAGTCCGTTCAGAGAGTTCCAGAAGTTCAAGCACCATCCGGCCGTGAGACCGACGTTCGAAGGCGGTAAGCGTATAGCGTACGGCGCTCGCGCTCTGTCGGAAGGCGGCTTCCAGTCGATACCGAAGCTGACGTTCCCCGGAGGATGTCTGGTCGGCTGCAGCGCCGGCTTTCTTAACGTTCCTAAAATCAAAGGCACACACAACGCGATGAAGAGTGGAATGCTCGCTGCCGAGAGCTCGTTCGAAGTGGTGTTTGATGAGAAAACAAAGTCTGAAACAAAAGGTCTGGAACCGAAGTCGTACGAAGATAAAATCAAGAATAGTTGGATTTGGTCCGAATTGAAGGCGGTGAGAAATTGTCGGCCGTCGTTCCACTCGGCGCTCGGCCTCTACGGAGGAGTCATGTACTCGGGCATGAGTATGATAATCGGAGGCAAGGAACCGTGGACTCTTAGTCATGGAGGTAATATACATCAGCTGTAATTGCTGTGATACGTAGAGCTGTAGGAATAAAGCAAGATGCGTCGAGGGTTGCGTTTGTTTGCGGCCAGGAGATGGTGCATTGAGGGTTGC
Source organism: Brachyptera risi (assembly GCA_964007535.1). NCBI lineage: Eukaryota > Metazoa > Arthropoda > Insecta > Plecoptera > Taeniopterygidae > Brachyptera > Brachyptera risi. Next base: position 1,512,605 of record OZ023330.1, on the reverse strand, counting down.
GTTTGCCCCTCACTTCCTATTCCTCCCATGTTGGAAATATGTTCCAATTCACGGTCCACATTTAAAGAATTATTGACCGTGCGTAGATAAGTGGTGATAAAATGAACCAACGTTACGTTCAAGGCCGGCTCGCTGTCATAAAGTTTGCCAGCCAATCAGCCGTTTCTATAAAACGCCACCAGATAGAGCAGCGATCCATTCTACACCGAAATGTCCTCAGGGTATGGTACGTGTTTTCAAGATAAGTGAAGGCACCATCTACCGGCCGCAAACAAACGCAAGTTATTTTTATTTTGTTCCCTCAATGCATCTTGGGTCGGGAAATGGTGCCTTCACTCATCTTGAAAACACGTACCATACAGTGAGGACTTTTCTGTGTAATATAGATCGCTGCTCTATCTGGTGTGTTTTTGTAGAAACGGCTGATAGGCTGGCAAACTTGATGACAGCGAGCCGGCCTTGAACATATCGTTAGTTCCTTCTATCACCACTTATCTACGCACGGTCAATAGTACTTTAAACGTGGACCATGAATCGGAACATATTGTTTACATGGGAGGGATGGGAAGTGAAGACACCATCTCCAACGGGTAAATGCAACCCTCAATGCATCTTGAAATACAGCTTTCACATTCAGTTTTGGTAGTTTATTTTCATGTGAAACGTAGCATTTTGTAGCAAACTACTAAAAACAGGAGCTGCAGACTCTAGATCAACAACTCTGTGAGATTATTACACATTCTTTCAGACTTTTCAGTCCGAGGCAGGAAGCTGACCGAATAAATCTCAGAATCTCAGAAATGTACACGAAAGCGCTGGTGAAAACGGCCTAATGTTGAAAGGATAGGACTTACGCCGTGTTGCCTATCCCGTTACGTTATTGATAGTCATAGGTAATAGGTTGGCTATTTTGAGAAGGATCTGCACAGTTTGAAGTTTGTCTAAGGAAGTCTGTTGAGTAATGTAGGCCCCTTTCATTTCTGTCCTCAAATTCCGTAAAAATTTAAAATTATTCGGAGAAAATATATTTCCGTATCCCCCCGGCAAGTTATTACTCTTATGTAGGCCTAGATTTTCAAAATTTCAAAATTATTTTTCTCGAAAGTGGTTCACCAATTGTGCCTCAAAACTATACAGAATCACGTTTACCGTTAATTACAGTATAATATGTGCATACCAGTTTCATTGAAAACACTTCCTCCGTTTGACCTGTGGAGCGCAAACAAAACAAAACAGAAAATTGAAATAAAATGAAATCTCTCAGTTTTTCAATTGGGCCCCTAGCCTACGTGAAACAAAATCTTTGCTTTCCCAATGAGTCACAAAATTCCAAAAATTGAAATTCAATTCAAACCGCAATGAACTGTGAAATATTATAAAATCTTTCCCATCTGAGAGCGCATACCGGTATGCTGCGTTTTCCTAGCTTGGATAAACCGGTAGTTGAATTTTGAATTGATCAACAAAAGTGACCGATATCGATATATTGTTGATTTCAGGTGCGGATCACACGCGATTGAAACCAGCGGCACAGAGCAAGCCAATCGATTACCCCAAGCCTGACGGACAGATCAGCTTCGACCTCTTGACCTCCGTGTCGCTGACTGGAACCAATCACGAGGGGGATCAGCCGGCTCATCTCACGCTCAAGGACGACTCGGTGCCGGTCAAAACCAACCTCGCTGTCTACGACGGTCCAGAAGGCAGATTCTGTCCCGCTGGTGAGTTCGTTAATTCCATTCTCGTACGGCCACGTTATCACTGGCGTAAATATCGGCGGCGCAAGCGGTGCGGTGGCGCACTCTGGGGGGCCCACTGAGACTAGCATCGTTTGCTGAGATGATGATTTATAATTTATTGTTTTCAATTCATATATTTATATGTTGTTTTGTTTTATAAACGAGACTCAGTGCAGGTTCATTGAACCTGAGAGAACGAGATGGATTCGTTTTGGTGATGTTGTAGACATTTTTGCAAAGCAGAAAGTAAGGCGAAGGAATTTTAATAGCAATCAATAGAGACATGTAAATATAGCTTCTTTTTTTTCTCTTCATAGCATTTGGAATTTGAAAAGTAGCACTTTGGTGCATCTATTATTTTGGAACATTTTTTTTGTAGCACAACAGAATTCTGTAGCATTAAAACAGGATGGTACTGGTGAAATCATTATATAACGTACAATAGGCATACAAGTGGAACATTCAAATTGACAGTTTTAGTAAAATGGTGTCCATCCCCAGGTTAAACCTGCGCCTCATCTGCCGCCTGCATTTGCAGATGGGGTTTGGTTTTCAAAATTCCTCAACTGACTATCTGTTCATTATCCAATTGATATATTGTGCAGAAAATAGCGTCTATATAATGCTTTTATTTCGAATATAGCGTCTGTATCGTCAATACGCTGAAACATAGCAGATTCAGATGTTTGTAGCGCTTTGTCGCCTTTTCATAAACATGATCAAACAAATGTGTAGAAACATGAAGAAATGTGAGAAAAATATGCTTCGAAGCACTTTTAGATTTTGTCGCTTTTATGGCAATTGCTATTTTTACATGTCTCTAGCAATCAATAAGTGAGTGAAATAATTTATGTACAATAAATGGGAAAAATTTGAATCACATTTATAATAAAATAGAGTGGAAGCACACGAATATTTTTCGGGACTTTGCCAAATATGGAAAGAAAAGTGGAGGGCCCATTTAAACATTTTGCACTCCTGTCTCGTTGTGTCTTGTTACGCCACTGCATGTTATGTTTTCTATTATCTCGTGATGTAATTAGGAATTCATCACTCAGTCGTCGAGCATCTAACACATTTGAAAATACCTTGGAATATATCAAACGAAACACAATTGGTGTAACACATTCATTATTCAAAGAACGTTTTATTTCATTAGTAGTTGAAAAATACATAAATTTACAATTGTGACGAAGTGGCTGTGATTATGATTATATCGATAGAGTAATGCTGTCTCCACCTGCTATATTGACAGGAAAAATATAATAACTTATAGGATTTAATGTGTGCGGTCAAGTTTCGAAAGGTGTTGGGCTGGCATTAAGGCCACTATACCTTAATTGATAACAATATATGATTTAGGAAGAACTAAGGGGAGAAACGTGAGATGTGAGATATTAAAATAATAACATAAATATTGACTTACCAACAGTTGACAGAAGTTTTACTGTAGGTTACGATTTGAAAGATACTGAGTTCTTCGATTTCTATCTAGGCCTAGTTCTCAAGATGTATATAGTACTATTTATACTGAAATATTGTTATTAGATGAGCGTAGCGAAGTCTCCATCCCACTCTTATGGGGCTTTGTGTGTTTTTTTTTTTTTTTTTTTTTTTTTTTTTTGTGGGCACAGGCTGTAAGGTTTGACTGATCAACATGAAACTTTTTTTTTAGTCGCAAACTTATCCAACTTAGAACTGTATAGTTTTTGGTATGAATCGGTTTGACAGATTTTGAAGAAATATCTTCTCAAAGTTTCTAAAACCCCATAAGATAAGGCTTGGTAAAAAAAATTGAAATATAAAATCTCTTCAAATGAGATGAAATTGTCTGTAAATGTGTAAACATGATTGATACACATTATCACAATTTTGTATGCAATTCGGATCAGCCGTTTTGAAGAAAAGAATTAAATTATCTGTTTTTATTCATCAAATATTATTATAGAAATTAAAGCAGACTCAGGTTGCCGAGATTCACTGCTTTCTAGATTCGATATTTGCCCAACAATGAAGTCTTCTTTATATGCATCAAGGTGTGTAGAATACCAGATTCGATAATATAGCAAGGGTAAAACTACTTTAACGACCTATGTACCCTACCTTATTCAGATATCTCGCTCATCTTACAACGCATATTTCGCGTTTGCTTAGTTTCTTAATTCATCACTAAAGGACCCAATTTTCACAGTGCGTTGAATGAGCTATATATCCAACTATTTCTTTGGGGTAGTCAATTCTTTCAATTAAATTTTAAATCATTTTATTCTAGCTTCTTCATATGTTACATACACATAGAGAGCAACACTAATAAAATATAAACAAAATAATGATGATGGTTTATAGGAAGAATCATTAGTATTAGGCCTAGTAGCAACTACAGCGGAACCTCTTTAGTACGTTTTTCAGGGGACCAGACAAAAAAAACTTACCAAACTTACTAAAGAGACTATGTTATATCTAGGGGCATATGGATGGGATTGGAAAATGAAACTCACCAAGGTGAAAAATGTACTAACGAAAAACTATTTAAGATGTTCTACTGTATTATCAAATCGCCCTTCAGATCGCCCTTGTGGCGCCTCGTTGATATAAACGTTCATCTTTTGCCATCATAGGGAAACAATTACTTTGTGTCAAGTTTTAGATGTTAAAAAAAAAAACAATACCAAACAATGTATGTTCATCTGGAAAGTCACTACGATTGTTTATATGCGATGTTCACACTGAAAATGTTACCGCGTGCATATAGGTTCCCTTTAAGCCGACCTTTTGTTTCACTTTAAAGGTTCATAACTCTACGCAATGAACACTTCAGCGTCATTTCCCTCGGGGGAATAGCCAACGTTGTAATCTGTTGTTTCCACCTGTAATCGGATAAGCCCCCTACTTTCGTTCTCCCCATCTAAAGTGCCATCAGCATTTTCAGTCGGCTGGTCATGATGTTTATCTGTCATAACTGACAATTAAATGTTTAATCTACTGTTTGGAATTAGTTAGCCACAGATACATGTTTGCACGATGTACATACATGAAACTGGAATTAATACAGTGTAATTAATTGGAACTGTCATTTTTGAAACGCCTCCCTTAAAACATGTCGTCATATGAGTGTAAATAAATGCCAGGGCAACTTTTTTCATGTATTTGTTTTTATCCACATCCAATCAAGGATATGAAATTAAGGAAATTCAAGAAATTAAGGAAATTTAGGAAATTAAGGCTATTGATGAGAGGTAGGAATGTTTGGACCAGGCACCACAAGGGCGATCTTACCACCCCAAAGGATAGTTAATAATTAGATGAGCGTAGCAAAGTCTCCATCCCACTCTTATAGGGCTTTGTCTGTGTGTTTTTTTGTTTTTGTTTGTTTGTGGGCACTGCACAGGTCGCAGGGTTTGACTGATCAACATGAAACTTCTTTTGTACGGGCCAACTTCATTCATTCAATCTCATTCATCGTCCACCGACGCCAATAGATCGTAGCCATCGGTATAGTGCGTCGGTAAAACCCAATATATATTTAAAAAATAACTGAGTTGAAAACGCAGCACTGAGCTTGTTTTCCGTGTAGGCCTAACCCACTACAATCAACCTTATAATTTCACATTGATAAACCTTGTGAAAGAAGTTCAAAGCTCTAGCCCTGACGTTGGTCTCATATAGGCCGTAGAACTTTTCTCGTTTTCCAACGAGATTCAATTAAAACTATTCAAATACTTTTACATAGTTCTCTTTTTCCATTCACAGTCGGAAAGTTTTTAATTAAAAATCTAGCTTTTGATAGAAATGCTCCCTGGTGGCTCGTAGCAGGTTATAACGTGAATGGAAATCGTAACGAGTCGTATGAACGACTAAAAACATGAACGAACTAAATCACGCCATTGTGTAGTTTGCGTTGTAAAATGCTCCCCTGATCTGCTTTATTCATGATCTTTGCCATTCAAGTGAGACATTTATTTACGTTTAAAGAAAGTAGATTATTTTTTTCTTCAATATATTTGATCGAATTAATTTCATGTAATCATAAAAGTTTTGAGATGAACCCAGAAAAGATTGCAGAATAGCTTAAAAAATGCTAACGATGACAACAATCCATTAAATTAAATTGTAACTTTTCCACAAAGCCTGGGAATTGGCTTATCTGTGGGTTAAAAACAACTGAATAGATGTTATATGTAAAGTTCAGTATGACGTAAGAAAGGAATACGTTTAGTGCCAAAAAGTAAGGAGTTTAGAATTTTAGTTTATTAATAATAATGATTACAGAATACATGAAGTATAGGCTATAAACTGAAACGAGTGGTCAAGTGGTAAAACACACTGAACTGTCATTCAGGAGACCGGGGTTCGATACCCGCTCGATTCACAGTTATTCGTGGTTTCCCTCTGTCGTTCAGGTTGATAATGGGATAGTTCCTTAGCAACAGGCCACGACCGTCTCCTTCCCACCATCCGAAACACCTAATGAAATAACCTTTCATCTCATCATCTCATCATATCATATACATCATCCACCGACGCCAATAGATCGTAGTCATCAGGACAGTGCGTCGTTAAACCTAATATAAATAATAAAATGAAATATTGTGAATCCTACGTGCGTCAAGCATGCAGTGTTGACCTTGATGCGTTCACACGTGGTATTTCATTGTTCAGCAACATAGGATTGGCACTACAGTCTCAAATCCTAAAAGATTCAGGCATGCAGTGCTGACCTTGACGCGTTATTATTATTTTATTTTCTTCCAAAGGACATATACGGTACATTTGATGATTCATAAATGAAACATCAATCGGTAAATGAAGAAACAGTCATACAGATGAAAACAAAAACAACCCTCCAATTTCACGTAGACAATCATTCATTGTGTTTCATGTAACTCATGTTATCACATGGTCAGTGTATTATGAGCAAGTATAACAGACGGCATAATACAAATATAGATGGTTGAATTAAAAGTGATGATATTAATTGACGTGATGTATTGCCACGCGGTGTATGAAGCTCGCTGCTAGGAACAGGCCGGGCATTAGCATGCTGGAAGAGGGGAGAGGCAGCCTGTGGGATCACGGCCCACGCTTGACGCTGCAGCCCCCCCCCCCTGAGTCAAGCGCCGTCTCACTAGACGGTCCATCCCGATATTGAACATCTACACTCAATTCAGAGTCCACGGGAGGCGATGTAACGAGATATCAGGTGTCTGGTGATCACTCTTGAACAGTATGAGATATCGCAATACCTATATAGATGAAACACAGATGTTTTCAATACCTTCAAGACGGTATGAATTATGGTCGAGGGGTTAACAACTCATGTAATCTGGTGTACACTTGCCATGAAATTTTCCTGAAATCCTTTGAAATCTCCTTGAAATCCCTTGAAATATTTTTAAAATCCCTTGAAATCTCCTGAAATCCCTTGAAATCTTCTTGAAATCCCTTGAAATCTTCTTGAAATCCCTTGAAATCTCCCTGAAATCCCATGAAATCTTCTTGAAATCCCTTGAAATCTCCCTGAAATCCCTTGAAATCTTCCTGAAATCCTTTGAAATCTCCTTGAAATCCCATGAAATATTTTTAAAATCCCTTGAAATCTCCCTGAAATCCCTTGAAATCTTCTTGAAATCCCTTGAAATCCATTGAAATCTCCCTGAAATTCCTTAAAATCTTCCTGAAATCCTTTGAAATCTCCTTGAAATCCCTTGAAATATTTTTAAAATCCCTTGAAATCTCCTGAAATCCCTTGAAATCTTCTTGAAATCCCTTGAAATCTTCTTGAAATCCCTTGAAATCTCCCTGAAATCCCATGAAATCTTCTTGAAATCCCTTGAAATCTCCCTGAAATCCCTTGAAATCTTCCTGAAATCCTTTGAAATCTCCTTGAAATCCCATGAAATATTTTTAAAATCCCTTGAAATCTCCCTGAAATCCCTTGAAATCTTCTTGAAATCCCTTGAAATCCATTGAAATCTCCCTGAAATTCCTTAAAATCTTCCTGAAATCCTTTGAAATCTCCTTGAAATCCCTTGAAATATTTTTAAAATCCCTTGAAATCTTCTTGAAATCCCTTGAAATCCCTTGAAATCTCCCTGAAATCCCTTGAAATCTTCTTGAAATCCCTTGAAATCTCCCTGAAATCCCTTGAAATCTTCCTGAAATCCTTTGAAATCTCCTTGAAATCCCTTGAAATATTTTTAAAATCCCTTTAATCCCTTGAAATCTTCTTGAAATTCCTTGAAATCTCCCTGAAAACCCTTGAAATCTTCCTGAAATCCTTTGAAATCCCTTGAAATATTTTTAAAATCCCTTGAAATCTTCTCGAAATCTCCCTGAAAACCCTTGAAATCTCCCTGAAATCCATTGAAATCTTCTAGAAATCCCTTGAAATCTCCCTGAAATCCCTTGAAATCTTCCTGAAATCCTTTTAAATCTCCTTGAAATCCCATGAAATATTTTTAAAATCCCTTGAAATCCCTTGAAATCTTCTTGAAATCCCTTGAAATCCCTTGAAATCTCCCTGAAGTAGTTATAGTCCCTGAAGTTATAGCAACTACCTGCCTAGCATCAAAAACCCCTTACCGTCCATGACCCAACTGTCGTCAGTGTAAGAAACCCAGCCTATCTTTCAGGCGCGTCACGACCATCACAAGGAGATGAGGCTCCCCAACTGTCGTGACGTCACGTGGTTTCTTTGTCCGCCTCCCCCTTGTATGATGTATTCACCCATCCAGTTATCGTCCGTTGAAAAAGTTGTGGTCGGTGTTTCGAAAACTCTTCACTTCTACGCATGTTGAAACGATTGTAGGGTTAAGGGGGCCTCAGTCGCCTTAGGGCAAAAAGATCCCGCCACGGGATTTCATAGATGTTTAAGGGGACCCACACCGGACATTTAATTTTTTTAATTATAATTTTTTTTCAATTATCATTTTCATTTGGAGTGTGATGAATACTGTAATATGATTTGTTTGTACATGCTGTTGATACTTCAGGTACAGGGATTATTATCAGTTACGTCCGCGCTGTTTTTTCTGTAGAAAATGCTTCTTTTGTGGTTTAGTCGAGTTGAAATTTGCATGAGAATAAAAAAATTCATAACTTTTTCAATATTCCAAATTTTGTGGTTTTATAAAAAGAAAGTTACACTTCTTGAATCGGTGCAACTGGAGAAAAATTTTGATTGAGATTTTAGAAATGTCAAAGCCTGTCAGTTCAGAAGTGTTCGAATATTCTTGTAAATTTTCTGCTCAATAATTGATACAGAATTCAAAGTCTAGGCAAATAGCATCTCTTTTTTGAATCGCATTTATTTCAGAATGTTGTTTTCAACCATGAAATTATCTCTTGTCAAGGATTGGTCCCATGAAAAAAAAAAATGCACAGCATGTTTATATATATATTTCCCTATACACGAGGGAATTTTGATAAAAAAATTTATTGAATTTTTTAAAATTATTTTCAAGTTACAAAATGTAGTAAATCCTAAAAATATGTCGGAAATATTTCAAAAAATCATAATATCAAAACAAAATTGAATTTTTAAAAATTCTCGTGCGGAAGTCTGGTGATGAGTGCAATTGACAAGCTGAAAATAACCCAGCAGATCTGAATATACCATAGCTGAGAAAAGATACCTGAAGCTGAGTGAATTAACATTGTCAAGCATACAAGGTCTGGCTCCCCTTAATGATCATGAATGAATGTTGGGATTTCAAGTTGCGTCCACAGCGAGGTCATATTGCTCCAATATGTTCATTCGTTCATTTATGTTATTTATTGTTAATATATATTGTTAATATGTTCATTTAACGTTTGTGGATGTTTTGAGCATATCGAGGGAGTGAGTAAGAGAGAGAAAAGTATAAGATGATGAAAAAAATGAAACAAAATTACACGATAGTTGAGGAGAAAAGTAACAAGAGTATTTAATAAAATGAAATAAAAACGCAACTCTCATTACTCCCTCCATATGAGACGGTCCGAACTTGGTCATGGAGACCTTATCGCCATGGGTGTCTCTGCTGGGAGCTAATAAATAGCTCCCGACGACAGTTCTGGAGATCACGTGGCCACGCGAGCCGGATCCTTGGGGGGGGGGGTAATGATCATGTGACCTATACAGTGCGAGATACAATAGGCGACCGGCACAGTAGCTGAGTGGTTAGCTCACTCGCTTCATGTGACCCGGGAGGTGAAGGGACATATCGGACCCGGTTCGATCCCCGCCACCGTCCATCTTTACAGGGGTTTTTCGTGGTTTCCCTCTGTAGTCTAGGCTAATGCCGGGATGGTTCCCACAATATAGGCCACGACCGCTTCCTTCCCACTATCCTTCCCACTACCCATAAAACCTTCATCTCATCATCCCATCATCTCATTAATCATTCATCCGACGCCAATAGATCTTAGTCATCATTACAGTGAGTCGTTAAAAACCCAATATAAAAAAGATACAATGGGCCTACGTCATAAGATGCAGACAGTATTTGTAGGAAATATAAGTTGTCGAAATGCCGATACGTGAAATGGAAGTCTTGGCTATACGCTCATCCAGCCAGGTTTGTGTGTCTTGTAAGCACATCCGGTGAAGCATTAAGACTTCTATGTTGGTTTAGGAGTCGTACAAAGTCGGAAAACAAATATCTAGTTTGATCCATTCTATACTAGGAAGAGCACGCTTCACTGCTCACGGCATTTCTCGACCTTCGAGATCAGCCGTATATATATATATATATATATATATATATATATATATATATATATATATATATATATATATATATATATATATTTATATATATATATATATATATATATATATTTATATATTTATATTTTATTATATTTATATATATATTTATATATATATTTATATTCATATATATATATATTTTTTTTTTTCTTGGTTAATATATATATATCAGTGTTATCAGATATTATTAGTATCTAGTTGAACTGATGCAAGTTATTGCAAAAGGTTTTGAAGAGATTGCTCTTGTGAACTTTCTAGTCAGTCACATTTCATATATAGACAGATCTACCTTGACGAAGTGGTTTTATTCCCATCGAGAGTGTTGCCTTTGCTATGGCTGAGCGAGTCGAGCGTCTTGTGCTTCACTTCATCTCGCCCAGAGTGATTTCGCCATCTCTCGTGTAATATCGTATCCCCCCCTCCCCCCGCTGATCACGCCTCTTTCAGCACCTTATCGAGTATTCTGTTTCCCTGCCTTGACAGGGCAACGCCAACATTATAGTCTAACAGCCGTTTGGCCAGCAGTCAAAAAGTAATTTTGAAATTAATTCCACATTGGGGAAATTTGAGTAAAGCTTTATTGAACATGTGTATTCTTGAATTGAAATTACATCAAAAACACTGTCATATTTTTTGGCCGAAGTTACAGCACTTGAATGTAATACCAAGTTGCTGTTTTGACTTCTTTTTGGTGAAAAATCAACTATTTTTCCTCTTAAAGTGAGTGTGATTCATAAATGAGAGCAAGTAGCTATATTTATTTTTGCATAACTCTATTCATAATATCTTCATCTACAATAAAACAAGTTTTTTGATTGAACGTCATTATTTTTAGTATATTTAAATGATCTGTTGAAAAATAAAAACGCATGAAATTTGAAGGTTGCGTGTTAAATTGTGGGAAAATATCCAGTATTTGAATTGATATATATATATATATCTCAAAATTTATCTCGGTTAGCCACAATCATCTGTTTTTATATTATTATCGAGCACATCTAAACGAATCGACTGACAAAAACTCATGATTTTTTCATGACCTTGAGGAAATGGAGGTTGGAAGTGTTTGTCTTTGGTCCATTCACAGCCACCTCTAACCATAACGCCAAGATGAACGTGAACGAGAAAGCTTGCAAACTCCGACTTTCATGTGTTGACGTTAGGCCTACTGTGAAACCTGAGAAGAGATGATTATTGGTTGCTTAACGACCCCACCAACAGCTAGGTTATAAGGGGGTACGAATGAGCAGGTGATCATGAAACTATGCAGTGATGATAAGTGAAAGGACATTTACAAAAACTCATGCCTTGTGCGAGACTCGAACCCACGCCCAACCGTGACTTGAGCTTCTAAAGCGGTGCCTCAGCTGACCGAGCTACCGAGGGGATAAGATTCAGCCAATAGAAACATTCAGTTATTTAATCAGCACCTAAGCAAGTTTACTGTGCATAAATATATTATTAGACGAGCTTTAGCGAGGATTCAATTTGACATACTGAAAAAAATTGGTGTTCGTTTTTATGTTTTTTTTTTAAATTTTGTTTCATGTTTTTTTGTCGGTTCTCTACAGGTCAAACGGCTACAGCTATCAACTTCAAACTTTTTTTCATCATGGTTCCTCATCTAGCTTAGATCTGTATAGTTTTGTGGCATTATCGGATGGTAACTTCTATTTTTATGAATTTTAGAAATTTCAAAAATACTCATTAGAATAACACGGCGGAAAAAAATGAAAAAATTTTATTTTCAAAAATATTTAAATTTTGTGTGAAGTTAAATGACATCTTGATACACATTTCTGGACATTCTCAGCTTGATCGGGTCAGCCATTTTGAAGAAAAAACATGAAATGTGCTAAATTGGTACCACTCGAAGCAGTTTTTACCCATTTATAACTCAAATGTTACCCAATTAGCGAATTTAGGCAAAAGTTTGGCAATGAAGTCGACATACTATTACTTTCCGCTCGTCTAACAACGCGTATATAGCGTTTTCCTAGTATATGTACATTTGCTAGAAAATGGATTTTCAATTTTTAGTGATTTGCCGTACTTATTGAGATGTCCTGTCCACGCCTCAGATGCTGAGTCTTTTTGTCATGTTTTTGTTCTATTTGTTGTATTAAAGCATGTCGAACACGTTTTACTACCAGCAAATGGAATATTGCGTTTTGTCATCAAACACGGCCCTTCCACCAAAATCTCAATATATCATGCTCTTGGTGCTAATTGATAATTCTCAATTGATTGTTGCTTCAATATTGAAGTTTTTATTTCGGGAACCGGTTTCAACCCTTGGGTTGGGGCGGGAAGTGGCGAGAAACTAATTTGTAACCACCCATTTTGGTTATCTATATACATCGTTTCATGCACAAAACTATTTTCCTCTCTTCTTGTGAAATTCAAAAGCTTGGTCGGGATTCAATATGATATCATGACTTCACTTGATTTATTATATAATATTATGTATATATATATATATATATATATATTTATATATATATATATATATATATATATATATATATATATATTTATATATATATATATATATATATATATATATATATATATATATATATATATATGATTTCAATAGCTTCCTGGTTGACCACCAGTAGGTTATTATAATTAATGATTTTTTAAAACTGTTTAAAAATTGCGACCTCCCCCGGGACTTGAACCCGGATCTCCAGATTGCCGGTCTGACGCGCTACCCATTACGCCAGAGAGGAAGATCTTCTTGAACAGTTTTATTTGTTGATATCTCGTACAGTCACACATTTCTAGACTTGTGGATCACACCCCAAATTGACAGGAAATTGTACTGCCTGATCGACATCTCTCAGCTATCCCAGCTGTTGGGTCATGTGATTTCAATAGCTTCCTGGTTGACCACCAGTAGGTTATTATAATTAATGATTTTTTAAAACTGTTTAAAAATTGCGACCTCCCCCGGGACTTGAACCCGGATCTCCAGATTGCCGGTCTGACGCGCTACCCATTACGCCAGAGAGGAAGATCTTCTTGAACAGTTTTATTTGTTGATATCTCGTACAGTCACACATTTCTAGACTTGTGGATCACACCCCAAATTGACAGGAAATTGTACTGCCTGATCGACATCTCCCAGCTATCCCAGCTGTTGGGTCATGTGATTTCAATAGCTTCCTGGTTGACCACCAGTAGGTTATTATAATTAATGATTTTTAAAACTGTTTAAAAATTGCGACCTCCCCCGGGACTTGAACCCGGATCTCCAGATTGCCGGTCTGACGCGCTACCCATTACTCCAGAGAGGAAGATCTTCTTGAACAGTTTTATTTGTTGATATCTCGTACAGTCACACATTTCTAGACTTGTGGATCACACCCCAAATTGACAGGAAATTGTACTGCCTGATCGACATCTCCCAGCTATCCCAGCTGTTGGGTCATGTGATTTCAATAGCTTCCTGGTTGACCACCAGTAGGTTATTATAATTAATGATTTTTTAAAACTGTTTAAAAATTGCGACCTCCCCCGGGACTTGAACCCGGATCTCCAGATTGCCGGTCTGACGCGCTACCCATTACGCCAGAGAGGAAGATCTTCTTGAACAGTTTTATTTGTTGATATCTTTCGTACAGTCACACATTTCTAGACTTGTGGATCACACCCCAAATTGACAGGAAATTGTACTGCCTGATCGACATCTCCCAGCTATCCCAGCTGTTGGGTCATGTGATTTCAATAGCTTCCTGGTTGACCACCAGTAGGTTATTATAATTAATGATTTTTTAAAACTGTTTAAAAATTGCGACCTCCCCCGGGACTTGAACCCGGATCTCCAGATTGCCGGTCTGACGCGCTACCCATTACGCCAGAGAGGAAGATCTTCTTGAACAGTTTTATTTGTTGATATCTCGTACAGTCACACATTTCTAGACTTGTGGATCACACCCCAAATTGACAGGAAATTGTACTGCCTGATCGACATCTCCCAGCTATCCCAGCTGTTGGGTCATGTGATTTCAATAGCTTCCTGGTTGACCACCAGTAGGTTATTATAATTAATGATTTTTTAAAACTGTTTAAAAATTGCGACCTCCCCCGGGACTTGAACCCGGATCTCCAGATTGCCGGTCTGACGCGCTACCCATTACTCCAGAGAGGAAGATCTTCTTGAACAGTTTTATTTGTTGATATCTCGTACAGTCACACATTTCTAGACTTGTGGATCACACCCCAAATTGACAGGAAATTGTACTGCCTGATCGACATCTCCCAGCTATCCCAGCTGTTGGGTCATGTGATTTCAATAGCTTCCTGGTTGACCACCAGTAGGTTATTATAATTAATGATTTTTTTTTTTTAAACTGTTTAAAAATTGCGACCTCCCCCGGGACTTGAACCCGGATCTCCAGATTGCCGGTCTGACGCGCTACCCATTACGCCAGAGAGGAAGATCTTCTTGAACAGTTTTATTTGTTGATATCTTTCGTACAGTCACACATTTCTAGACTTGTGGATCACACCCCAAATTGACAGGAAATTGTACTGCCTGATCGACATCTCCCAGCTATCCCAGCTGTTGGGTCATGTGATTTCAATAGCTTCCTGGTTGACCACCAGTAGGTTATTATAATTAATGATTTTTTTTTTAAAACAGAATTTTTAAACAGTTTTAAAAAATCATTAATTATAATAACCTACTGGTGGTCAACCAGGAAGCTATTGAAATCACATGACCCAACAGCTGGGATAGCTGGGAGATGTCGATCAGGCAGTACAATTTCCTGTCAATTTGGGGTGTGATCCACAAGTCTAGAAATGTGTGACTGTACGAAAGATATCAACAAATAAAACTGTTCAAGAAGATCTTCCTCTCTGGCGTAATGGGTAGCGCGTCAGACCGGCAATCTGGAGATCCGGGTTCAAGTCCCGGGGGAGGTCGCAATTTTTAAACAGTTTTAAAAAATCATATATATATATATATATATATATATATATATATATTCATGAGGATGTACCCCTATATATATGGATGAAACCCTTCCGAAAATGTGTAATCATTAGCAAACCTCTCGTGGCCGTGTTCATGTAGGCTGCAGACTTTGATATGTAAATGTACCTCGAGTGGTGATAACCCCCCCCCCCCCCCCCCCCCCCGCCAAGCACACACGGTTCGTCACTATTTGTACAGTCCATGCATCAGTCCATCTCGGCGCAGTTTCAACGCCTGCATCGGGTACACGGTTTATTTATTCAGCCACAATGTGTGTACAGTGTTCAACACTAGCGCGTTTCCGTTCTGACGAGGCACTGGAGTGCCAAGCCTACGTTGTTGAACGCTGCAAGGTCAACACTGCATGCCTGGATCACCCAAGATTGCGATAGACATGGGTTTCATGAAGACCTTTTCAATTGGTTAGTTAGTTAGTAATGGGGTTTGATGAGGTCCGTGAAGTTGGCACCCCCCACGAGGGCACTAATTCTGAAAATTTCGGAATATTTGGTGCGCAATTAGTGCCCTCGATTGCCACCAGTCCCAGAATTGGCACTCCCATACTTTCCGAGATATTGATAAAATAGAGCGGGAGGTGCCAACTTCACGCAGCACCCCCCACGAGAGCACTAATTGTGAAAATTCCCGTTTTTTGCCTATATCTTCCAGATTTCGGGTCGGGATATTTGGGGAAACCATTCCTAGTTGAAACATAGTCCATAAAATCCGAATTTGGACACGGTATTACACTAAAAAATTGTCGTTCGACCGCTACGTCGCCGGGAAGGTGTCGGTGGTGTTGCCGGAAGGCTTTTTTCACGGCGCCGTATAGCGGTCGAACGGAATTTTTTAGCGTGATGCCGTGTCCATATTCGTGTTTATTGGACTGTGACTCATCTTTAAATGATTCCCTCAATAATCCCGATCAGAAGTCTGGAAGATATGGCTGAAAAACGGGACCCATGTGTTGGTCCCATAAGACCAATGTTAAATGACGGAAGAATTTCCCACATACGCCGTGATCTGGAACAGATTTTTTCCGAATGTAAAATGCTCGTCATTTCCACACCAACCACCCGATTGGGCCAGTTTTTCACCACGTGCATTCGGATGCTCCTATGTACGAATGTCAAAAAAAAAAATCCCGGTAAAAAATTAATTGACGATTTTTTTTCTTGTGCCGGTGTAACGGATCCCTTTTACTCTCGGCACAAGTTTACCTAGGTAATAATATAACTTACGCCGGCATATTTGTATTAGAGAGTAATATTGTGCTGGCATCGTTTTACTCTAGAGTAAACTTGTGCGGGCATTGTATTACTCTCTAATACAAATATGCCGAGTACGAATATGCCGTGACACCGGCCGTGGTTACAACGATAAAATGCGGTGGCGAGCAAACGATTGAGCGGAATCGATCGCAGTAAACACCACCGGTTAGAGATCTACGTTGACTCGGATTTTTTTCGGAAAACTTCTTTTCCGAGCAAAGGTGTCGGCCGTGGCAGCCGAAGAGTGCTCGAATTGCACGAGCCGGCCGCCACTGGTCGACTGCCTGTGTCTTGACTCGCATCATTCGCCTCGATTGCAGATCGCGTCGGCGTCGGCGTCGGCGTCGGTTGACAATCTAGAGCAGTCAGTTATTATTAATGCTGTTATGTTTCACCGTCGCTGGTGCTTAGCTGGCAGATTAGACACGGAACATTCACTTTGGATGATGGGATGAGTGACAGATTCCATCTCTCTCTTATGGAGCGTTGTCTCTGTTTACTTGTTTGTTGTTTGTAAGCACTGCGCAGGTCGCACGGGCTGACTGATCGACAGGAAACTTGTTCTGTATACACAGTAATATGCATATCATACAATATCTTGCACTTCATATTGTCTAATAAACGGTTCATTATTCACCATTCTTCGTTTATATCCTACATTGTATTCTCTTCACGTGTGTAAAATCACAGATATTAAGCCTGAATCAGACTCTGTGGACGTTTTGTGAGCTGTCACTGTCAGGTATTCATGTTGGGAAACAATGAAAGAAGTTTCAAAACCAAAATGAAAATAATAATAATACATATATATATATATATATATATATATATATATATATATATATATATATATATATATATATATATATATATATATATATATATGTATATATATATATATATATATATATATATATATATATATATATATATATATACATATATATATATATATATATATATATATATATATATATATATATATATATATATGTATATATATATATATATATATATATATATATATATATATATATATATATATATATATATATATATATATATCAAACCCAGATAACCAATTGAATTGGGTCAGGGGGTGTTTCCACCAGTTTTTCTAGGGCAGACTTCTCATATCAATCGGTTCCTGCCAGTTCCGACTTCTTCCTCCTCTTCTTCACTACTGCTTGGCCTATCCCCTGTTTCTTCTTCTCTTCCTACCAATTCCCTCCATCGTTCTCTATTCTCCCACCATCCCTCGTCTTCCACTCATAATAATAATAATTTCTTTACTGATTCAAATAAAAGCGTTATTGGATGAGCGAAGCGAAGACTCAATTACACTATATATATGTATTATGTATTATTACCTGAGAACGAAGCTAGTGCGACGGGGTGAAATTCATTCAAGACTTACCAGAAATAACAATCACCTCAGTATTACTAAGCACAAAACAACCAAATTTAAGAGTTCCTTTAAATACAATGCCACTATGCTATACAACGCAGTTCCTGAACAGTTCAAGACGTTAAGCCAAAATGCATTCAAAGCTGCAGTGAAGAGACTACACAAAGATCGGATGTGTATGGCAGATAAATAGCAAAGTGAAGAAAGACTAACAGTACAGCTGTATGTATCAGTCAGTTCTAGTACACCGTATTTCATACTGTTTTATTATTATATTCATTCATACCATATTGTTTGTATCCCATCATATCATTTTTCATTCATAGCTCATAAGTTAAAATAGGACTGGTTATATGGAAGAGCAGAATATTTTAGCCATACTAAAATCTGAATATCGCCATTTTTTGTATCAATAAGCAACAAAAATAAAGACAATTGAAATTGAACTATACCGAAAAAAAAGTGCCTGTTTTTTTTTGTTTTTTGTTTTTTTGTTCGCGCTCCACAGGTCGGACAAAAATTCAAAATCAGTTGAAACTTGGCACACACATGAACCCCTATCTGACTTGATGCTGTATAGTTTTGAGGCGCGATCGGTTTAACAACTTCTGAGAAAACTCATTCCAAAGTTTTCAAAAATCCCATTAGAATAAGCCAGAGGAAAACATTCGTGAAAAATATTTCATCTGAGAGGATTCAAATTCTCAGAGAACTTCAATCTGATAATGATACACATTATTCCGAACTTTCACTCAAATCGGATCAGCCGTTTCGATGTAAAAAAATATATAATGTTATTTGTGTCAATTATTCAAAGCTATTAAGATACCTATTAAATCAAAGCAACAAGTGTCACCACTTGATTGTAAACGATTAAAACAAAGCCTTCTTTATTATTATATAAATTATTAATGTAAAATAAGATGGCAGTGATGTAATGGTTTGGATCTCAAGGTGTATATATATATAATAACCAATCCAAAGATAAGTTGATATGTTCCAGCTCATCCATCAACGCGGAAACACATAACGCGTTTGCCTAGTAACAATAAACGGTACTCTTAATTGTGAGGTTCCACGAAACCCTCATGGGGTTTATCTGTGGAGATATATAATAACAATTCACTTGAATATAATATAATACAAAAATAAAATACCTTCCTGATAATAAAATGTTATAACAATACAGTGAAGCACATTGACGAGAACGTGTAAGAATGAACAAAATAGGATGAACCAACAAAATTATATCCGAATTGCAGTTGTAGTGAGTATAAAGAAAAATGCAAATAGGAAGAGAGAACTCGAGGAAGTGAATAAAATACCCAATTATAGTAGAAATAAACAATTCATTGATAATAATAATAATAATTGGATGAGCGAAGCGAAGACTCAATTACACTATACCGAAAAAAAAGTGCCTGTTTTTTGTTTTTTTGTTTTTTTGTTCGCGCTCCACAGGTCAGACAAAAATTCAAAATCAGTTGAAACTTGGCACACACATGAATCCCTATCTGACTTGATGCTGTATAGTTTTAAGGCACGATCGGTTGAACAACTTTTGAGAAAACTCATTCCAAAGTTTTCAAAAATCCCATTAGAATAAGCCAGAGGAAAACATTCGTGAAAAATATTTCATCTGAGAGGATTCAAATTCTCAGAGAACTTCAATCTGATAATGATACACATTATTCCGAACTTTCACTCAAATCGGATCAGCCGTTTCGATGTAAAAAAATATATAATGTTATTTGTGTCAATTATTCAAAGCTATTAAGATACCTATTAAATCAAAGCAACAAGTGTCACCACTTGATTTTAAGCGATTAAAACAAAGCCTTCTTTATTATTGCATGAATTATTAATGGAAAATAAGATGGCAGTGATGTAATGGTTTGGATCTCAAGGTGTATATATATATAATAACCAATCCAAAGATAAGTTGATATGTTCCAGCTCATCCATCAACGCGGAAACACATAACGCGTTTGCCTAGTAACAATAATTGGATGAGCGAAGCGAAGACTCAATTTCACTATACCGAAAAAAAAGTGCCTGTTTTTTTTTTTTTTTTTTTTTTTTTTTGTTCGCGCTCCACAGGTCAGACGAAAATTCAAAATCAGTTGAAACTTGGCACACACATGAACCCCTATCTGACTTGATGCTGTATAGTTTTGAGGCGCGATCGGTTGAACCACTTCTGAGAAAACCCATTTCAAAGTTTTCAAAAATCCCATTAGAATAACCCAGAGGAAAACATTCGTGAAAAATATTCCATCTGAGAGGATTCAAATTTTCAGAGAATTTCAATCTGATAATGATACACATTATTTCGAACTTTCACTCAAATCGGATCAGCCGTTTCGATGTGAAAAAATATGTAATGTTATTCGTGTTGATTATTCAAAGCTATTAAGATACCTATTAAATCAAAGCAACAAGTGTCACCACTTGATTGTAAACGATTATAACAAAGCCTTCTTTATTATTATATAAATTATTAATGGAAAATAAGATGGCAGTGATGCAATGGTTTGGATCTCAAGGTGTATATATATATATAATAACCAATCCAAAGATAAGTTGATATGTTCCAGCTCATCCATCAACGCGGCAACACATAACGCGTTTGCCTAGTAATAAATAATGCCAGTTATTTGTGTGTATGAATCAAAATGGCAACTTCAGCAGTGCGAGACGCAAGGTCAACGAATACATCACAAGATGCAGACAATATTGGTCGGAAATGCTGATGTGTGAAATTTGTTGATGACGAAAGTGGAAAGATCAGTTGTGTTAACTCCCCCCCCTCCCCCCCTCCGCCGCCTCCCCGCCGCCATCCGAACCTTCTGAATCTCGCTTCTAGAGCTTTCCTTGTCTTGCGAGATCTGTGCAAAAATATCACATTGATAATAGCAATGAAAAATGTGTTCTCCAAGTTACAATTTTGAATGTTTGTTCTTCAAAATTATGAATTTTCATCTATACTTTCACACCACAACAAATTATAAATTAGCGTAATTCATTATTTATAGGCCTACTATGAAAGTAAATTCTATCACTTTCTACAACATATAAATGAAGCACGATTCACGTAATTTTTTTTATTCATACATAGAATATTTTATATCTTGATATATCTAAAGTTTGATTATATAATTCGTTACTGTAAACGTATCTCAGTATGTATATGATGCACTTATATATCAATTCTACAAACAATTTTTTTTTATATAAAATACCAACCCGTAAAATCTGTTGTTTCCCTTTTTATTCACATTTCACTTGATAACAGATGGTGGTGTCGTATAACGAAGCTCCCCCCCTCCCCCTCCCCCCCACACCTCATCTACACCCCCCTTGACTCGCTCTGGATGAGTCATATTTAATAGAGATTACAGAGATTTCACGATAAAACCACCGTTCTGTCCGTGGCTCATGATTTCTCTGCACAAAGCTGTCTAATGACGTTAGCCAGGTTTCTGCTGCGATGATCCGCTCTCTATCGGAAGCTTCTGGAAGCTATTTGTCTGGACCCTTTTTATAGGATTAGATTTCTTTATTAATCCACAGATGCAAAATATATGGCAAGTTAATTTACATATAATCTATACAATGTATAGAAAAATATACATGGATATCTGAATTATAGTACATACAAACACAAAACCACCATCTGAAACATCGGATAAAATTAACAAACACTGTTATATAAAGTGAAACTCAGTCATTATACATTGAAATCTTTCATACTGGGTCGGTAATAATTGGATGAGCGAAGCGAAGACTCAATTTCACCATACCCGAAAAAAAATACTTTTTTGTGTTCGCGCTCCACAGGTCAAACGAGAATTCAGAATCAGTTGAAACTTGGCATACACAAGTATCATTATCTAATTCGACACTGTGTAGATTTGAGGCACGATCGAATGAACCACTTCTGAGAAAACTCATTTCAAAGTATTCAAAAATCCCATCAGAATAACCCAGAGGAAAAAATTTGTGAAAAATATTTCATCCGACAAAATGTAAATTCTCAGGAAATTTCAATATAACAATGATACACATTATTCCAAACTTTCACTTGAATCGGATCAGCCGTTTTGATGTAAAAAAATATATAATCTAATTTTTGGAAATCACTCAAAGCTATTAGGATACCTATTGAATTCAAGCAACAGGTGTCAACAATTAACTGTAAACGATTAAATCAAAGCCTTCTTTATTATCATAGGAATTGATTAGGAAATAAGATGGCAGTGACTTGATTGTCATATGAAATATACTTTATTCGGTAATTATTGCATCTAGAAGGCCGTGAATCTCAGCAATGTTTCTGTTATCATTTCTATCTATTTGAGGAATAAATAACATTCACTGAATTATTTTCTTGAAAATGGCCGATCCGATTTGTATACAAATTTGTAATTATGTGTATCAATCATGTGTTTACAATTCAGTACAAATTTGAATTCTTCTTCTGAAGATATTTTATTTTTCAAATTTTCCCACCAATTTAATCTTAAGTCTATGTGGTCTTTAGAAACTTTGAAATGGTATTTCTTAAAATGATTCAACCGAATTGACTGAAGAAATTCTACAGTTCCAAGTTGGATAAGTCCTTTTCCGCGACTGTCACTTGAAATAACGTCTTAGGTCTAGCTAGCTCCAAGAGACTGAAAACTGCGATGGGTTTCTATTTTGTTGTAGAGTTATAAGTACCATGGCAACGTGTCTAGTATTTGTGTATTTCCATTGTTGTTAGCACAGAATCCTAGCACTGCTCTCGAGGGGGGCTATAGGCGACATTTGCACGTTCCAAGAGACCGTGACTCTGTTATTATCTCGTATTGTCATGGTATTCAGCTCTCCTAGAGAACATTAACCAATCACAGTCCTGGTCTCTTGCAGCTAGCCAGGCCCAGGACGTTATTTCAAGTGACAGTCGCGGTAAAGGTCCTAGTCTCTTGGAGCTAGCCAGGCCTAGGACGTTATTTCAAGTGACAGTCGCGGTAAGGGTCCAGAACTGGGCTACGGTTTCAGGACTTGAAAGTATTGCTGTTTTGTTTCCAGGTGTGTACGAGTATGTCCCGGCGGAAGACGGCAGCGGTCAGCGGCTGCAGATCAACGCTCAGAACTGCATCCACTGCAAGACGTGCGACATCAAGGATCCCACGCAGAACATCAACTGGGTGGTGCCGGAAGGCGGTGGCGGACCCGCGTACAACGGCATGTAATGGCTGTGGCTGCTGCTTCTGCGCTCGGTATTTATCTCACTTTACATTACCTTCAATGCAATTTGATGTGCATTTTATTCGCACATAACATGAGAAGCACCGAGACGCGTGGTCGAGTGGTTAACACACTGAACCGTCATTCGGGAGACCGGGTTTGATTCCCGCCATGGTCGACCATCCTGACAGGGGTTTTTCGTGGTTTCCCTCTGTCGTTCAGGTTGATACTGGGATGGTTCCTTAACAACAGGCCACGACCGACTCCTTCCCACCATCCAAAAACATCTAATAAAATAACCTTCCATCTCATCATCCCATCATCTCATTCATCATCCACCGATGCCATTAGATCGTAGTCATCAGTATAGTGCGTCGCTAAAAACACAATATATAAATAGTTATTTGAACTTTGAACATACCGATTTGAAGCATAGAATATTGTCCAAAGCTCCTATTTCTCGGCTTCTTTGAACTCGTCGTGATTGATATGTGGTGATTGCGTGTCATGTGCAGATCGATGCGTCAAGAGCCACGATCACACATACGGAATAGCGTTGAACAGTTGGAGAGCAATCCAATCCAACAATACAATTAGAAATTGCATTATTTTTCTTCGGGTTTTGATCGGTTTCAGAAACTTTTCTGAAAAAGTTGGCCAATGTACCCTGACCTCTCTTCCTTTTTATTATTTTATTATTATGAACTCTTGCAGTTGCACATAAATGCGCGGTGGCAAGTTCCCTATCAATCCTATCCTATCGCCTCCCTAACCTTCTGACGGAATAGCTTCAACCCTATTTCCTCCTCCTCAAGTATACTTCTACTAAGCCCATTCCAATCCCTACCTGTCCAATTCAAGAAAGAGAACTTACCGACATCTAATCTAGCCCCCTTTATAAATACTGCTCTATCATGACTTTGCTCTATGTAGGCAAAGTCATGATAGAGCAGTAGTTATAAAGGGGGCTAGATTAGATGTCGGTAAGTTCTCTTTCTTGAATTGGACAGGTAGGGATTGGAATGGGCTTAGTAGAAGTATACTTGAGGAGGAGGAAATTTTTTTATTTTGAAATTTTGATTTATGATTTATTTTTATTTATTTTGAAATTTTTCATACTAAAAATGTGTACAAAACTATATCAAAACTAACCACTGACTTATATATTTACTGTACGCACCAAAGTACACGAGGAAACTAATAACTAATAAGCGATAGTTAGCGCAACTACTGATGACAGACCAAAGCTTTCGTACTCGGAAAACAACATTATTCTGTAACTAATCTAATTCTGCAGAATTTTCAAATAGAATCGATTTCGTGAAAAAATAGCACAGAAAGAGATAACAATAATTGTAAAGGGCTTCCGCTTACGGCCTACAAGTGATACATGAAATACTCATTGGGTGGATTGCAAAGACAGAGTTTAAACCCCGGCCTACATTAGACGCCGTCTAAGTAAGAAATTGCATTAATAATAATAATAATAATAATAATAATAATATTTATTTCCATCCAGAATTGATCAATACATGATATTGGTTAAGTCATAATAACACAATACGATAAAAATACACCATGTACAAAATTGAACATGAAATACAAGAACATCATGATAAAGTAGAAAAAATTGTGGCTGCAATGCAATTTCTCACTTAGACGGCGTCTAAGGTGGGCCGGGGTTTAAACTACGTCTTTGCAATCGACCCGTAGAGTAGGCCTACTCAGAAGCAGCAATGTTGAAGGGGAAGATAAACCAAGATAAACCAAGATAAACCAAGATAAACCAAGGTAACCAGGTAACCAGGTAGCCAGTAAAAGTAATATGAACAAGTACAATTAATAGGATATATTCTTTCAGCTAGATCTACGATGATTACATTCACTTCACCATTCATTATTCTCAAGTCTGCAATGTTAAATCATTTTCATCAGGATAATTATTACTATTATTACTGGGTTGTTATTTCAATATGTACTTTGTCCCATGGTTAGGTATAGAATAACAGATGACCAAAGATCAGCGCCCCACGCCGTCCTACCCCCCCTGCCGTGACCCCACCGCATGCCTGCTTGTACGTAATATAACATTATTTCTCATAGATAGAAGTGGGAGTGGAAAGGTTAATCACTCAAATTGGAAAGGGAGAGACTTGGGTGGTACGGGCATATGCGGAGAATGGAAATGGAGAGAATACCGAGAGCAATGTTTGAGATAGCAGAAAACAATGGAGCTAAGAGAGGAGTTGGAAAACCAAGAGAGAGGTGGCAGGAGGGAGTCAAGTTCGGGGTAGTCAACCGAGGAGAGAAATGGGAAGAAGTGGAAGACGAGAGATGGTGGGAGAATAGAGAACGATGGAGGGAACTCGTAGGAAGAGAAGAAGAAATAGAGGATAGGCCTAGCAGTAGTGAAGAAGAGGAGGAAGAAGTCGGAACTGGCAGGAACCGATTGATATGAGAAGTCTCCCTTAGAAAAACTGGTGGAAACACCCCCTGGCCCAATTTAATTGGTTATCTGGGTTTGATATATATATATATATAGATAGTCTCCATCAAGAAGACTGGAACATTAGGCTATTGATTTATATGAAAGCTGTGCTCAACATTGATTCAAATTGTCAGGTATTCACTAAAGTATCAACTATAATAACACATGGATTAAGAGGCCGCAGGCGCTCTACACGGGCTCGTTGTTCGCTCGCTTCAGACTCGAGTTTAACATGCATCGTGTGCTAGGCACTCTACACGGGCTCGTTGTTCGCTCGCTTCAGACTCGAGTTTAACATGCATCGTGTGCTAGGCGCTCTACACGGGCTCGTTGTTCGCTCGCTTCAGACTCTAGTTTAACATGCATCGTGTGCTAGGCGCAACCCGT
Source organism: Brachyptera risi (assembly GCA_964007535.1). NCBI lineage: Eukaryota > Metazoa > Arthropoda > Insecta > Plecoptera > Taeniopterygidae > Brachyptera > Brachyptera risi. The sequence continues at coordinate 1,486,341 of OZ023330.1, read as the reverse complement.
AGACTAGCCCGCCGAATTCATATTCACGTAAACGCCGTTAACTCCCTTACTCACACTTCTGATATATTCACAGTCTATATTTTTTTTCGGTATTCAAAAATATGTATCCAGGTTTTCGTAAACTAGAAATCTTTTCATTTTCCATTTGAAGAATTTGAAAAATTACATATTCTTTGTTCAAAATTCTGTAAATGCGATAACCTCAGTTTATCAATTATCAACAGAATGCAAACACAATCATATTGATATCTCAAAAATTACGGCCGTGAGAGTTTGCGGCGTGAAATACGAGCGCCTGCGGCCTCTTAATACAGTAGAACCTCTGTAATAAGTTTCTTCTTCATATATTTATTACATATATAAGTTTTATTCTCTGATCCAACCCATATGCTCTACATGTTAAATAGTTTTATTAATGAGTTTTTCACGTTGATATGTTTTTTTAGTCTGGTCCCCTGATAAACGTATACAAGAGGTTCCACTGTATATTTTCCTTCATTCCTATAAGAATTGTTCAACATTATGAAATGCCAGGTAATCTTTTAGCCGTGATTCAAGTAGTGAAATGCTAACAGAGGTTTCCTTCTTGTGTTTCCAGGCCCGGAGTGTTCACGGCCCGGAGTGCTCACGGCCCGGAGTGTTCGCGGCCCGGAGTGCTCACGGCCCGGAGTGTTTCCAGGCCCGGAGTGTTCACGGCCCGGAGTGCTCACGGCCCGGAGTGCTCACGGCCCGGGAGTGGTTTCTTAACATGTTTTACTTGGATTGTGCCATTAACGTATAGGGAATGATTCAGCTGTGATGGGATGTAAAGCTGAATTTGTTATTTCATAAAAATTGTATATAATGTAACGTTAATGAAGATGATTATTTTTATACAAACCCTTTCATTACATTTTGTTTCTGCCTCTTTTCTTCTTTCTTTCAATGTACTAGTAGGACCTCGATCACTAGCCTATAAATGCAGAGAATTTGTATTATGGTTTGTTAGAACTGAGAAGAGAAGTTGGAAATGAGAAACAGTTTGTAGCAAATTTTCTTCCCGTTTTCAATTATAGCCTAATAATAATTATCATACGTTTTATTGTGATTTGTTGATTTTACAATGTAAAATATTTGACATGTATTTTATATATTCCGTACTAAAAGATGATTAAACTTGATTTATACTGTAATAATTATAACATTATAGGCATCACTAATTGTTTTTCTATGTCCATTTTGTATAATGATAAACTTGACATCTGCTGTTAATGGAAAGAAGTGATCATTGCCCAAGAGACTTGGTTGAAAGTGGAAGATATAAACATTCGTGTGCGGCCGAGGCACCACTCTCGGCCGCACACGACGGCGCGATCGGACCATTCGTCTGACTTCGCCATTTGCCGCGGTTCGATTTGTGTCAGGACACATATCACAGAAACAGTCATAACGTGTTCCGGACGTTCGGAAACTGAAAGGCTTTTATCTAATCAAATCAAAATGGGGTGGTAAGATCGCCCTTGTGGTGCCCCGTCCACATGATCCCATCTTCCATCGATAGCCTTAATTGGGGAACAATGATTTTGTATCAAGTTTCAATGTTATTAAGAAAAAAAAAATTATAAATTTGAAAATTAACATACGTTAAGAGGCCGCAGGCGCTCTACACGGGCTCGTTGTTCGCTCGCTTCAGACTCGAGTTTAACATGCATCGTGTGCCAGGCACAACACATAGACTAGCCCGCCGAACTCATATTCACGTAAACGCCGTTAATTCCATTACTCACACTTTTGATATATTTCACAGTCTATATTTTTTTTGGTATTCAAAAATATGTACCTAGGTTTTTGTAAACTGGACATTTTTTCATTTTCCATTTGAAGAATTTGAAAAATTACAAATTTTTTGTTCAAAATTCTGTAAATGCAATAACCTCTGTTTTTCAATTATCAACAGAATGCAAAAACAATCATATTGATATCTCAAAAATTACGGCCGTGAGAGTTTGCGGCGTGAAATACGAGCGCCTGCGGCCTCTTAATGCAGTTGACTGAAAAATATAGCCAACACAATTTTAGTAACTATTATTTGAATGAAGAATACAATGTACATATTTTTAATTTAGGGTTTCTGACGGAGACACGTCTATAGAGTAGGCCTACCGTAATAACATTTCTCTAGGGGTGTGCGAAGCCATGTTTTTCGAATCGAATCCGAATCCACTTTCAGATTCGGATTCGGTCCAACATAAAAGATTCGAATCTTGGCGCCAAAAACGTGGCAACATCGCATTGTCAACTTTCTAGATCTTGTGACCAAGTGCGATGCGCACTAGCCTACGAGTGGGTGGGGTCGTCATATATGGCCGGCTTCGATTGGCGCTCGGCCGTCTTGAGTCGGACAAACGAAAGTCTCGTCAAAGACCTTAAGATCTTTGGTCTCGTCCTTGTCAAGGTTAGACCACACACGTCACGACCACGCAGTAGTGTGGATGACAGATGCCATACAGCAAACAGCTACGATGTTGACAACTGCGTGTTAAATAAAAATGATGGAAATTGAGAAAATGATGCTTCTTCATGATAAAATATTTATTAAACGTGTTTTCAGTGGAATACCTCGCAGTTTCTAGTCATCATGAGAGTAATGCTGAGATAGGATTGTCACTTCCTGGATCAAGTGTAACTTGATAAGCAGTGTCGTTTGTCCCATTATCACGCTTCACAATGCATGTTGAAAAGATTCGGATTCGGTTCGAAATAAAAAACATGGATTCGCACCCCCCTACATTTCTCTATGGAAAATTCTTTCCATCTACTTTTAAGAGCCCGCATCTTAGACGGATTTACAGGGTGCAATCCCGCCACATATATCTCAAGAACTACAAACATTACGAACTTGTGGTAAAATGCAATGAATAAGTGATACCCTCACAATTAGATATGCCTAATCGAAAATTGAAGAATAATTTTATTATAGAGCAATAATCAAAATGTGCCTAATTTGATGGTTTTCATTGCTTAATTACCGGCTACCAAATGATAGTGGAAATAAATCACAAACGCACATCCCTAAGTTCAACTTTGCTTATCAATATTTGGAATTCTGATTCGCCTTTTATCCTACAGTTTTCTCAATTTCCTTGGCCAAAATGTGTAATGTAACTAGATTTTGTACAAATTATGAAATGAAAAACTCCCCCATCTAGCGGTGGTTACTGGAACTCTTCCAATATTAATTATCCTTTTTTCACTTCTCAACCCACAATCAAACTTTTTAACGCAAATCGAACTTGGGTCGAGCATTTCGAAGAGAAACATGCTCAGCTAAGATGCGGGCTCTTAAAAGCTGGGCCAGATGAGTGTTTCAGTATACGTACTGACTATAGAGAGCAGTGCACCGAGAGTGTCCCTGTGCAATGAGTACGATGCTGTAACTTTGACCAAGTTTACCTCATCCACGGTCTGTTGTACGTACTCAAGTGAGTAAATAAAATGAACATAATTTTCTTCTTTGAAATTTTTCATTTCAACGGAAAATTACTATTTTTTCTATTAAAGTATGTGCCGTGTATTTTGACGAACATGAGTAAATGAATTTTAACGCAAATGAAAAAACCTTGTAGTTATTATCCTTTATTATATGTGTGTGTCCATTCATTCAAACATGAATATATATATATATATATATATATATATATATATATATATGAATATATATATATATATATATATATATATATATATATATATATATATATATATATATATATATATATATATTCATGTATATATATATATATATATATATACATGAATATATATATATATATATATATATATATATATATATATATATATATATATATATATATACATGAATATATATATATATATATATTCATATATATATATATATATATATATATATATATATATATATATATATATATATATATATATATATATATATATCTATGTGTGTGTGTGTGTGTGTGTGCTATAAATCACTTTTGATGACTCTTGAGGAAATTGATGGATGTAATCCTGCATGTGTTAGTTAGAAACTATGTTAGTTCTTGTCATGTCTGTCCCACTGAAACTCCTCCGTTCAGGCCCACTGGGTGCTGTAATTCTAGGTCCAACTGATGATCAACGGTCTCAACGATCAACGTTGCCACCGCGCATTCATTTGCAATTGCAAGAGTTGAAATAATAATAATAATAGTAGTAATAATATGTATTTATTACCAGAAGACTGCACCGTTACAGAATAATGAGCGTCAATAAGCCCGCCAACATTCCCGGAACGTTTTATTTGCCACCGTCGGTAGCTCGGTCAGCTGAGGCACCGCGTCAGAAACTGATGTCACCGTTGGGCGTGGGTTCGAGTCCCGCATAAGGCATAGTGAACGTCCTTTCACTCATCATCACCTGCCCATTCGTATCCCCGTATAACATGGCTGTTGGTGGGGTCGTTGAGCAATCTAGGCTAATCAATGAATCCACGTGGTTCAGCTATATCCGATGACCTTTGACATCTGATTTTCTTTTTTTTTACCTGATTTGATTTTTTTTACCTGATACAATTTCAATCTTCATTCCATTTTATTCTGCATAACATTCAACAATATTTACAGAATGACTGTTTCCCAATTAAGGCTGTGGATGAAAGGTAGGATCGTTCGGACGGGGCACAACAAGGGCAATCTTACCACCCCAAATAATAATTGATAATGAGATTCAACAAATGATAAATCTTGAAATAATAATTCCAGGAATAGAAAATAATAAGATAATTCAAATTTGGAAGAAAAAACTTGAACTTCATTATTTTCATATCCATATATAATACTATTTAAAATGGGGTGGTAAGATCGCCCTTGTGGTGCCCCGTCCAAACGATCTTATCTTTCATCCATAGCCTTAATTGGGGAACAATGATTTTGTATCAAGTTTCGATTTTATTAAAAAAAATCTATTTCCCATTCTTGAATTCTTCTCTTCCTTTCTCTTTTGTTCTCGTATTTATTACATTATTGTTTTTCCATTTTTTATTTATTTTATATTTATTTTATTTTTCATTTATTTATTTTTCATTTGTTCATCTTTTTCATACTCTTTTTCATTTGTTTCATTTGTTAATTGGTTAATGTTTGTCGACATAATTTTTTATTCATCTATCCATTCATTTTCATTTGATATTTTCTCTCTCTTGTGCCATCATTTTGTTCTATTTCTTTCACTTTATACATTTACTTTTTTCAATTTCTTTCTTCATTTTTTTTTTGGTACGTATACCGTATGCAAAAGCACTCCCATTCCCTTGTGGTTATGAATCGTGTGAAATCGACTAATTTATCACTAATTTAATTTGTCCATTTTGTATAATGATAAACTTGACATCTGCTGTCAAGGGAAAGAAGTGATCATTGCCCAAGAGACTTTGTTCAAAGTGGAAGATATCAACATTCGTGTGTTTATACTGAAAGACTTTTATCTACGGCGGAAAATTATAGTCACAGACGGCGCAGTCCTGGTGTTGAAGACCATTAGTTTTAAATAATCAAAATGGGGTGGTAAGATCGTCCTTGTGGTGCCCCGTCCAAACGATCCTATCTTTCATCCATAGCCTTAATTGGGGAACAATGATTTTGTATCAAGTTTCGATGTTATTTAAAAAAATAATGTACCATTTGAAACCGGAGCCTTTGACTGTGACAGCTCAAAAGGCTGGTATTTGGTCCATGTTGTGCAGGTCTAACAGAACCCACTGTGCAAGCTGATCGGTAATTATCAGTCCATGTTATGATTGTGAAACACAAGCGCCACAGAAACAAAGCTCATTCAAAGGTAGTTTCCCGTTTCAAAATGGCTGCTATAATTGCTGCGTGGCTGTTTGCCTAATTGGGAGTTACGCCTACTAGAGAGACTAATTGGATAAATAGAACATTTTAACTCTGACCGCACGTCCATTAAGCACTCCCCAATCTTCATGGGGCACAAATTTCCCGCCGGGGTGAAATATCAGTTATAAATGATCAAAACAACTTCAACAGGGTAAGAAATATTTGTCGGAAAATGCTCAGTGAAATTTGATTATAACAAAGGTAGAAAGACCACTTGACATATTTGCTATATAGATATTTAGATGTCTGCATACAAAACTGAGATGAGTGATCGAGTGGCTAGCACACTGAACCTTCATTCAGACAGGGATTCGATTCCCGCCACGGTCGACCATCATGACGGGTTTTTTATGTGGTAATTCCCTCTGTCATTCAGGTCAATACTAGGATGGTTCCTTAACAACAGGCCACGACCGACTTCTTCCCACCGTCCAAAACACCTAATAAAATAACCTTTCATCTCATCATTTCATCATCTCATTCATCGTCCACCGACGCCAATAGATCGTAGCCATCAGTAGAGAGCGTCGTTAAACACAATATATACTAACTATTGTGAATGTGCATTACGAACAGACAGTATTTTATGAGATGCTTCTCTGAATGGTGTGAAGTAGTTTCACTACAATACCTTCGAACGAAGAGCCACTACGATCGTTTATACGTCACATTGACACTGAAAATGTTGTGCTGTGGGAATAGGTATTATTTATCAACTCGTAAATTATTAGGGTTTTAAGGCGCATCGACAGCGAGGTCATTTAGCGCAAACTTGTCTTATAAATAATTCTTATCGTACCCAGGATTTGTCTGATGAATATATTCAGAATCTATCGAAAAACACCAAACTCCCATGTCCGCGCAACTCCCTCCCCCCCCCTCCCCCCCCCCCCCCTCCCACTATCAGCACACATTCTGAAACTTTGTCCAAAACTAGTGCTAGGCCTCTGAATTTCATGCCGAGAGTTCAAACATTTGTTCTGGGATAACTTGCCGAGAAAATCGATTGTCAAAAACGAGATGTCAAGTTCGCACGGCGTCGGCACAAGATTTACAACTGCGCATATTAGAGTCAAGTGCGCACTAATATAACCCCTGCCGCCATGTGTTGGGAGCTAAAGGCCTGTATTGGCGCTTTTTGTCCTGTTTTGTTCGTTCCCTGCAGGTTTTACTCACGGGTTGTGAGATGTGAAGTAGCCTCTTAAGAGGCCGCAGGCGCTCTACACGGGCTCGTTGTTCGCTCGCTTCAGACTCGAGTTTAACATGCATCGTGTGCCAGGCGCAACACATAGACTAGCCCGCCGAACTCAGATTCACATGAACGCCATTAATTCCCTTACTCACACTTTTGATATATTTCACAGTCTATATTTTTTTTCGGTATTCAAAAATATGTATCTAGGTTTTCGTAAACTGGACATTTTTTCATTTTCCATTTGAAGAATTTGAAAAATTACAAATTTTATGTTCAAAATTCTGTAAATGCGATAACCTCCGTTTTTCAATTATCAACAGAATGCAAAAACAATCATATTGACATTTCAAAAATTACGGCCGTGAGAGTTTGCGGCGTGAAATACGAGATTCCC